>LPNX010554234.1:65667-155012 GCA_001517045.1 Pseudotsuga menziesii
GAAATAACCTATTTTTTCTCCGTAATACCCCTAGCAGTCTGAATCAGCTAAGGATGACGTTTTTTATGAAGGGATGGTCAGTTTCAATTGAAAGTTGGTCAAAGTGTAGATATGCCCGTGCCGGAGAGGATGGCCAGAACATGCAGGAGTTTGGACCTCTCCAGATACCCTAGCGAATTGATCTACCTGACTGATGCTCACACCCCCACACCTCTATATTCTGCTGCTAGCTGCTCTAAGTGAGCAACCCGGTGGCTGATAATCACTCAAGGTAGTAGAGTGATCCTGTCAGTGAGGATGTAGGCCACATCCGAAAGAAATATGGTGATCCGGAGTCCCGAGGAATGACTTGGGTTTCCCAGCTAAATGCCCCCAGTTGTACGAATGAACCTGCAAATAATCTTTTGGCATACACTGGAACATTGTATAATGATGAATGCAATAGATGCAGTGACAAACCTGGATGGTTTATCCTGAAGGAGACTAGGGTAGATATTGAACTGTCAAACTCTCGTTAGTTGAAGACTCCGTCCTCAACCCCAACTGTCGTAGCTGCACGTTGTGCTGCTGCTCAGATATCCAAATTAATCAATAATAAACATAGGTGTCTCTTTAGGCTCCCTCCTACTTAAATAGATCCTTATGCGCTTTTAGGGTTCGCAAGTCACTTTTAGGGTTTGTACTTTTACTTTTGCATGCATGCGATTCTAATTTGATGTTGACTTTTAAGCCTAAAGAGAAAATGCTTCTTCTAGCCTACTGCTGACTTTAGTACTGAATGTGTGTCCCGAGTTGTTCTTAGTACCAAATATCCTCAATCAATCCCCTCTTATGCAGTACCCACTCGAACCTATGGGGATTAAGTAGGTTAGCGGGTGTTTTGTTGCCTAATCGAACGAGGACATTACAGTCCTCCCCGCTTGAGATTGCTTGTCCTCAAGCAATTGCAAACTAGGATGCTGCAATACCTATTCTCCTTCCCATGTGGCATCCTCCGAAGGAAATTCTTTCCATTGGACCAAGTATTCTCTAATCACCCGGTTCCGGAGTTTTCTTTCTCGAGTCTGTATGATCCGTTCTGGAATCAATATCAATAGTCCCTCATCATCTAAGGGAGGTAACTCTGTTGATGGAGCAATGTGTTGTCCAATGGTCTTTTTCAAGTTGGACACATGGAATACATTGTGAATTTCGCTCTCCTGCAGCAGTTCTAGTTCATACGCTACCTCTCCCACCTTTCTAATTATTCTGTAGGGTCCGTAGAAGCGAGGTTTTAACGTTTCTGCTCCTTTCTTCTTTAGTGAAGACTGTCTATAGGGTTGGAGCCGTAAGTATACCAGATCTCCTACTTCAAAGCTCCGCTCAACCCTATGTCTGTATGCATACAACTTCTGCTGATTCTAGGCTGTCTGTAACTTCTCTTTCAGGATTTTAAGGATATCCTGACTATCCTATATCCAAATCCTTTGCCTTAGGATCCCTGCTGTCTCTGAATGCTAAATCTACATAGTCCAAGGCCTCATAGCCATATATGCCTTAAAAGGTGTCATCCTAATAGACATGTGGTAGGTAGTATTGTAGCAGTACTCCCCTAAGTGTAGCCATTTAATCCAAGTTCATTGCTTCCCTGTTACATAATTCCTCAAATACCCTTCAATCCACTTGTTGACAATCTCAGTTTGTCCATCACTCTGGGGATGATAACTCGTGCTGGTAGCAAGCTCGGTTCCCACTAACCTAAATAGCTCCTGCCAGAAGGCACCTGTGACTCTACTGTCCCGATCACTGACAATGGTCTTGGGTAACCCGTGTAACCTGAATACCTCTCTGAAAAATAACTCAGCTACTTGGGCTGCAAAGTAATCGGATGAGAAAAGAAATGTGTGAATTTGGTTAGTCGATCAACCATGACATATAAGCAATCTCGCCCTTGGACCTTGGGCTATCCTGTAATAAATTCCATGGAGATACTTTCCCACTTCTGTTCTGGAATTGGTAGCGGCTGAAGCAACCCTGCTAGATGGATGTGCTCAATCTTGTTCTGTTGACAAATGCTACATTCCCGCATGTGCTGCATAACCTCCCCCTTAAGGCCCTTCCATGAGAACCTCTCTCGAATCTGCCTGTAGGTCTTCAAGAAACCCTGATGTCCTGATAGTGGAGAGTCATGTGCCGCCTGTATGAATTTCTGTGTTAAAGTTGATTCTGGGACGAGGTATATCCTACTCTTGTAATAGATGATGTCATCGACAAATCTGTACCTATCATCCTAAACCTGCCCATCCAATAATTAGCAAGCAAATTTATTTTTGGAGTACTTTGTTAGACACTGAGAGGGGGGGTGAATCAGTGTAAAGCCAATTTTACAACTTTTCTTAACTTGTCAGAATTAACTACCAATTCATCATTCCATTATTCTACCAATCTCATAATCATTTCATAAACATCTTTCACTTCATCATTCACATATCATAAGCATTTGAATCATCAAGAACCACAACACAAAAGAACACAACACCATAGAATTTTGTAATCTTTTTGTATTAGTTTTAGTCCGGCTACAACCGTTAGGTAAAATCAGCACCTACTGATACAAAGAGCACCTACTTTGCATCTAGGACCCTGCCTGGTTTTCTTAGACTCTGCTAAGAAGAGTTTGAGGTATCCTAACCTCAAATGCAAGTCAAGCTTGCATTTACAGTTTAAGCTCACTGTCTTAACACATTTTCATCACTATCAAACCAGCACTTATCTCTAGCATCTCTTCAATCAGCATCTTCTCAGCAACTTGTCTCTATCATCAATTGTTCATCATCATTCTGACCATAACTACGAATACATCATTCTATCCATCAAATTGCTGCCAGCATCATAAAATCATCATATCAATCTGTTCATTACAAGCATTGCTGATCATTGCTGCTCATCTCTACCACTGATCATTTGCTTATCGACCACGTTATTAACATTGTTTGTCAAGTCATCAAACATCAGGGTCTGCACATGTCATCATGGTCTGATCATCATCGAGACTTGTAACAGAGGGTGTACAAGATCATTATCACACAATTCATCATTAAGGAGATTGCTTCATCAACAAGGTCTGTCAAACATCAGTCTTCTTTCATCAAAATCATGGAGTGTTCATTATCACGCATCATCATAGTTTGCAGGCAGCTCACACACTTGACTGTACAACACTATCATGCCATTACCTGTGTATCTCACTCTTCAAGCTTGAGCTGTGACTCAAGACTGTTCAAAACCCTCAAAACAGACTGTTTATTCAAACTTGTCAATGCACTGGAACTAGGGCATCATCCAAGCCTTATCATCATCATTATTATACACATACCACTTGTTCATACACCATTGTACTGGACATCACTGTTGATATACATCATAGTATATAACATCACTTTTCTGATTTGAACACTGTTCATAGTTCACCTGTGCAAAAGGACTGTTCATACCCTTTGCTTACTACCACAACTTATTCTTTCCACATTATAAGCAACATACTTCAATGTGCAAACGTTTCTAAGGTGTACATACTTCACTGTGCAAATATTTCTAAGGCATCATATATTTCTAGCATCTCAATGTATAAACTTCTTAGGGCACACATACATACCTTCACCTTTCACTTACCTTGGTTGTCCATTCAATAGATCTGGGCTGTATACTGAATTATATCACTGAGTGTGCTCAGCATATCACTCAGGAGTCAAAACATATCACAGCATATCAGTCTCTTACTGTCAATTATTGTCATGCCACCATGTAGCTATCTCTGTCATTGTCATCAGCCTCACAAATTCAATCATCTTTGCATCTTCTTAATGTATGTGTAACTTGTCAGTGGACACTTCATCATTGTCTTCTTTACTGGTTGCTTGTCATCAAGAGGTCTGCTCATATCCTCTTCAAGTCAATCTTCATATCTTCAAGCTTCGTCTTGTCTTTTACTGAAGTTATCATTGTCACACATACGTTGTCATGTCTTAGCTTGTCATCTTCTTTCATACTGCTACTGTCTCTTTCACCCAAATTTCAGGGCTATAACTTCCACCCACTCTTCATGTCTACTGTAGCCCGAAGTCATAAAACGAGAACAAATTTGCTATTGTTGCTACACTGTCTGCTCCTCCACTGTAATTCGGATCTGCTCCTCTACTTCAAGCTGCTGCTACCCGAAAAAAGGTCAGTCACTAATCAAAACACCTTGGGACTGTTATTTTGCAGCACGAAATAACTCCAAGCTGTGTCAACCTTTGGATGAACCTTGGACTGTGTAAGTGCTGAAAAGTTGGACTGTTTAGATGCTTTAGGACTGTTTAAACCATAGTCAAAACTAGCAGCAAAAACTACAAAGATTAAACCCCAAAAAGAAAGTTCTTTTCACTGAAAAATTCGGGTGTCTTCTCCACCTCTTATTGTACTGAGAGTTGACTGCTCCTCTGCTGCAAAATTCGGGTGTTTCTCCTCTAACTGCTGTAATTTCGGACTGCTGCCACAAACCCCACGAAAATACCAGACTGCTGCAAATTCGAGACTGTGGAAAATTGCAGTCACTGCTCCTCCAAAATTTGCCTCAATCAATTCTGCCTCAGAGCTGATATTCCTCATCCGAATTTGCACATCAAAATGATGATAT
The DNA here is from genome assembly GCA_001517045.1 of Pseudotsuga menziesii. Taxonomy (NCBI): domain Eukaryota; kingdom Viridiplantae; phylum Streptophyta; class Pinopsida; order Pinales; family Pinaceae; genus Pseudotsuga; species Pseudotsuga menziesii. The sequence goes on from LPNX010554234.1 coordinate 70,325, forward strand.
ATTATGTCTTATTTATACACATTCTCCACAAATTTTATGGAGCCGACTTTTTTTTTTTTATTGAATTTGATTTTTGGAGCCGACTTCAAGGATAAGGAAGGTAAGGTTTATTAATTTGTTTTTTTCATTTTTAATAGTTGTGTTTTGTCACACATCCTTATGGTTTTAGGGTGTACTTAAGTTAACCCTTTTTCAAGCTTCTCCCTTACCATTAAAATGGTTTTAGGGTTACCATTAAGCTACTAGGGCTTCCAGGGATGTGCCATGTGCAAGAGCATCATGGGCTTCAAGCTTGTCATCAAATGGTAACATGGATCATTGCCAATTTCAATTTTCAACATCAAAGCCATCAAGTGTCATGTGCTATAGAGACCACATCAACCCATAACATGCAAGCAAGTGTCCAAGTGTCATCACATGTGTGTGGGTGCCTTCATCATGCCATCATACAAGCAATGGACTTCATGACCTTTGCAAGGGCATCAAGGTCTTCATCAGGGGTTCCAGATCTTTATCAATGACCACATCATCTTCATCAAGTGTACAAGAACTATTAACTTTTAAGCCATCAAGTGTGGGTCCAAGGGCTTCTTCAAGGCTTCTTCATGAAGCAAGAGGATTCATGGGCTTCTTCAACCACCTCACCCACACCAAAAGGACCTCTGGACCTCTATGGGTCAAGATCCATCATGACATCACCTGTGGGGTTGCCAGACCTTTTCCTGGGGTACCATGACACCATCAGAGCATGAATGACCACAGAATGGGTCATTAATGCTTCTCCAACCCATCTAAGGCTTCTCCATAGTCTGCAAGGGCTTCAGGACCATCTCCAGGGTCTTCAACACCATCAACAGGGTCTTCAACATCTTCAACAAGGTGGTGGCATCAAGATCCAGTCTTGTGGGTACAAGGACCTTGTCAACTGGGTACAAGGTGCTTCAAGGCACAAACCCACTTTGTAAGGGATCCAAGGCACTGCAAGGTGCAAACCACTTTGTAAGGGGTCAAGGCACTACAGGTGGGACTTGGTGGCATCAATGACATCCTGTGGGGCTACTGCAAGTCCATGTTGGCATCAATGACAATTTCATCAACATACTCTACTAAGAGAAGAGCCCTCCAATCTGTAGATTTACTCATGAGAGATAATGAAGCGGGTCGTCTGGATAATGCATCAACTAATATATTATTCTTACCCTTCACATACTCGATCTCGAAATCGTAGGCTTGTACTTTGCTGACCCATTTCTGTTGGCGCTCATTCAGTTCCTTCTGCTCCAAGAAGTACTTGAGGTTGTTATGATCTGTCTTGATTTTCAACTTGCTGCCCACCAAGTACTGTTTGAGTTTCATGAGAGCGTGTAATATGGCTAGCATCTCCTTGTCATATATGGAGTAGTGGCGCTCATAGTTCTTCAGTTTCCTGCTCTCAAATGCAATAGGGTGATGGTTTTGCATCAACACTGCTCTTAGCCCTTCCCCTGAGGCATCACATTCTACTACAAATGGTTGTGAGAAGTATGGTAATGCTAAAACTGGGCAAGAACTCATGACTTTCATCTCCTCAAAAGTTTTTTGTGCTAATTATGTCCGTGTGAAGGCTCCCTTATTTGTGAGATCTATGAGGGGTGCGGCAAATTGGGAGAACCCCTTAACATACCTCTGATAATATGTGCAAAGGCCTAAGAAGCCTCTCAATTCTGTGACTGTTTTTTGCGCGGGCCAATCCCTGATAGCTCGAATCTTCTCCATATCAACCTGTACTCCTTTTGCACTGCTTATGTGCCCTAAATACAGCATTTCCTTCATGCCAAATACACACTTGGACATTTTCGCGTAAAGCGAGTGTTCTTCTAGAATGCTCAATACTTCGTCCTGATGTTTCAAATGTTCCTCCCATGTTTTGTTGTAAATCAAGATGCCATCAAAGAATACTAGCAAAAACTTATGTAAGTGAACTCTGAAAGTATGGTTCATGCATGACTGAAAAGTGCCTGAAGCATTGGTAAGTCCAAAAGGCATGACCAGGAATTCATAGTGATAACGTAAAGCTGTTTTAGAAATGTCTTGATCCCTTACTCGGATCTGATGGTACCCGAGCGAAGATCAATCTTTGAAAAGTATTTGTCACCCCGCAACTTGTCCACGAGTTCATCAATCCTAGGGATGGGATACCTGTTTTTGATGGTCTTTTTGTTGAGTGCTCGGTAATATATGCACATTCATAGTTTACCATCCTTCTTCTTGACTAAGACCACTGATGATGCAAAGGGGCTAGAGCTGGGCTGAATGTATCCAAGCTCCAGCAATTCTTTGATCGTCTTCTCGATCTCATCCTTGTATCTTTTGGGATGCCGATAAGGGGTGGTGATCACTGCCTGTGTCCCCTCCTCTAGCTCAATGATGTGCTCAAAGCCCCTGTCTAGCGGTCTACTTGCTGGAAGGTCCCGAAAAACCTTTTTGTGCTTCTGTAATAAGGCTTGAATATCATCTGGGTGTTGTGTGTTGTTCTTTGGAGGTTTCCTAAAGGTGACAAAAAATTCTGTAGCCCATTCTATGTCATCCTGTCTGAGTACTACCTCCATTCTCTGTGAAGAGACTGGTTTGGAGGATAAGTGTTCATGCCCCTCAAAACTACCCATTTTCCATCTGGCCCCTGGAATTCCATTCCCGTTGCTCGATAGTCTGTAGCATATTTCCCTATTGAATAAAGCCATTGAACACTTAATACTACATGAGTATCTGCCACATTTACTACATAAAATGAATCTGTCATCTGGTAGTTTCCTAACGTGACATTCAATTTTGGAATCCAATAGTTGCACTCCATGCTGGAGTTTCCGGCTACAGCTACAGTAAATCCCTTGAACTTCTCTATCTGAACACCCCTCTTTGCTACCCAAGCGGAGTCAATGAAATTGTGGGTTGCTCCTCCATCAATCAATACTCCCACTCTGTGGCCCTGTACTACTCCTCTGACCCCGAGAGTATGGAATCTGGGTACTCCAGATAACGTAGCAATGACTCCCTCTGGTGTATCACCCTGGAGTGACTCTTCCTTTGCTGCCCGTACTTATTCTGTTGCCTCTTGCTCATAGTCCTCCCCGTCACTGTCCGAATACACTTCGATGTAGTGAGCCTTGGCCTTCCCTGCGCACCTGTGTCCTGGAACCCATGGTTCCTGACAAGTAAAACATAATTTCTTTCGCCTCAAATATTTCCTAGTGTCCTCGTCTAACCATGTTTTCTTTGGAAAATCCTGCTGGAAAGGTTTCTTGTCCTTGTCCCTAACTGGAAAGTTCGTTTTGAGAGAGAACCTGTTCTTCGGAACTGAATCTTGGAGATCTCTGGCTCGGCTAATGGCATCCTGTATAGTAGGGGGTTTGTAGGCTTTCACGGTTTCACCCATCCCCGTAGTGGCTCTGTTAGGGCCTTGATAAACAACATCGTCAACCTGCTCTCTGACACATCTGTTACCATGACCACTATCCTCTGGAATTCTGAGATGAAAGCCTTGACGCTACCTGTCTGTTTGAGTTGAGCCAACTCTCTGAAATGTATCTCTGGATCCTTCCTATCGAACCTCTCCATGAGTTTCTGAGTGAACTCAACATAGTAGTAAATGGTGTTGTGACCCAATGTCACTAATCCGTAGTACCACCACTCATGAGCGTCTCCGTCCAGGTGGAGTGTAGCCAATTTAATGGCATCTGTCTTTGTCATGGGATTGAGTTGGAAGTAGGTATCCAACTTTTGAACCCATATCCTTGCTAAACCTCTGCGAGTCCCATCAATGTTTGGGATGGTCAACCTGCCCAAGGTTTTCTGCAACTCATAGTTATGATTGAAACCCTTGTTGAAATTCCTAGGCCTGTTCCTACTCTTCATGTTGAAAAAATCCGAAAAAGACATGGCTGCATGAAACTCATCCCCTAAGTCCCTGTATTCCTGCACATAAGCCCCAAAGGGTTCGCTAGGCTCTACCTACATGACTGGACCTCCTACTGCATATGCCAAGAAGTGAGGCATAGTAGGCCTGTTGGAAGGTCTAGTATATATGTGGGGTGTAATCTGTATATTGGTGTATGCAACCTTCCTACTGCTGCTTGCAAACCCTCTATCTACCGATGAAGGAGGTGTACTACTGTTACCTGGTTCTGGTTTCACCGATAATCTGTTGATTGCATTAAGTACATCTTTTTGCCCTTTGGCTAAGTCTTGCAATGCATATACTAGATTGCAAAACTCCATCCTGTCCTCATCTTCTCCGGTTCCTTTTCCCCTGTCAGAGTGTATACCTGTTGGGTCCATGTCTGAGTTAGTATCTTCTAGTTGGATATCCTCAAAGTCCTCGGTGTACATACTCCTTCTTTTCCTATAGGTTACAAAAGTGTCCTCTTATGTATTCATCTACTTTTCATGTTCAAGCCCACAGCTGGCAAGGAACATGCTCTGATATCACTGTAATATCCCAAATACTGATATTTTCTAATTCTATGCAAAGTTTCGAAATAGTCGTGCACGCAAAACTGCCATGCAAAATTACCCTATATTATAGATAAATTTAGGGTTAAGGTTTGCAGGATAAAACACTTACCACTGATAAGCCGGCTGAAAATGCTCCAGAGAGAATACGCATGCAAGATAAACTGAACTGATGAAGAAATAACCTCTTTTTCCTTCGTAATACCCCTAGCAGTCTGAATCAGCTAAGGATGACGTTTTTTATGAAGGGATGGTCAGTTTCAACTGAAAGTTGGTCGAAGTGTAGGTGTGCCCATGCCAGAGAGGATGGCCAAAACATGCAGGAGTTTGGACCTCTCCAGATACCCTAGCGAATTGATCTACCTGACTGATGCTCACGCCCCCACACCTCTATATTCTGCTCCTAGCTGCTCCAGGTGAGCAATCTAGTGGCTGATAATCACTCAAGGCAGTAGAGTGATCCGGAGTCCCGATGAATGACTTGGGTTTCCCAACTAAATGCCCCCAGCTGTACGGATGAACCTGCAAATAATCTTCTGGCATACACTGGAACATTGTATAACGATGAATGCAATAGATGCGGTGACAAACCTGGATGGTTTATCCTGAAGGAGACTAGGGCAGATATTGCACTGCTGAACCCTCGTTAGTTGAAGACTCCTTCCTCAACCCCAACTGCCATAGCTACACGTTGTGTTGCTGCTTAGATATCCAAATCAATCAATAATAAACATAGGTGTCTCTTTAGGTTCCCTCCCTCTTAAATAGATCCTCGTGCGTTTTTAGGGTTCGCATGTCACTTTTAGGGTTTGTGCTTTTACTTTTGCATGCATGCGATTCTAATTTGATGTTGACTTTTAAGCCTAACGAGAAAACGCTTCTTCTAGTTTACTGTTGACTTTAGTACTGAATGTGTGTCCCGAGTTGTTCTTAGTGCCAAATGTCCTCAGTCAATCCCCTCTTATGCAATACCCGCTCGAACCTATGGGGATTAAGTAGGTTTGCAGGTGTTTTGTTGCCTAATCAAACGAGGACATTACAAACAGGTAATATTAAATTCCTAAATTTTTAACATTACCGTCAATTTTTTTGGGATGTTTAAGAGTGGTTCCAACCTCATCGGACTTCATATGCAAAAAGTAAAATTTTAGGTCCCATTCAAAATTCAACAAGTTTAACAGTATTCAAGATTTCAGGATTGAAATGTTTCCATTGGATTCTATCATGTATAAGGGTATGTGATAGGCATTTAATCAAGCACAACAACCACTCTATGCAACTTGATGTTGGTGTTGATTGTTGAATTCCTCTATCACAACCTTAATAAAAATGTACCCTTCACTCAAGCAGTGTCATTTATTAAGCATGGGAAGCTTTTTGAATTTTCTACATTTTTTTAAAGCTTGTATTAGGAATGTTCGTCAAAATTGTCGAGTGTTGACTAATGTCCTTCGAGGATCAACTTCGAGATTTGAGGTAGAGGCAAGGGATAGAGCATAGAGAAAGGGGGCACATGGTGCTATTGAAGATTAAAATCCCAGTATGTGAAATTCAAATACTGAAATATGATAAATCATATCAATAATCATGTTTAAATTGCACAATGATGAATTTAGTATCTAGTATTTAAATGGTGATGGGATGAGGCATTGTTATGTTTATAAGTTGAAATTTATATATTTTAAATAACTTTGGAGACTAGGGCCCCTATGTTAAGGACCCCAATGCCCCCTCGTCTCCCAAGGATTTTCATACAATTTGGGGGTGGTCTACACATGCCCCCCATGTGCATTTCCTCGCTCCCACGCTTCCTCATCCCAAAAACCTGGTGAAACACTAATTTAAATTACGAACGATGAAAAGAAAATTGCAATTAGACCTATTCTCAATAATCACACCAAGGACTTTGTAAATATGTGCATTATCCATAATAACTTTCACCAAATTGGTTGGCACTACTTGCTCAACAGCACTAATTAAAATATCGCTAATGAAATTACTATATTTTACCTCACTTGAATAATCTTTGTCCTTCACAAGCATTGCTCCTTTTAGTGATGAGGTAATGACATTAACCAACAACCTAAGCCACATATTTGTTCATTCTTTTCAAATAATGGAAATGCTTGAGGTATTCCATCAACCACGAATTGGTACCAAAACATAATCAATAAGTTGTCTCTCTTTCTTGAGAAAATTAACTTACTCTTTTGTGTTTAAACCCATCAAATCTTCGTGGCCTATGTTAATTACCCTTACCAAACTCTATCAATAGGGAGAACAGACACATTAAAATGGACACCACAAGTGTAGATGGCCCTTGCCACTCTTGTCTCATCTTCTACTCTCCATTGAACAATGATCATGTTAACCAATCCACTATATTGCGCAATAGTTGGCGCTTTTGATGATTCTCCTTGAGCTTGCACCATTATCCTCTTCCTTGCTCCTTAAACAATCCTTGGCTCGCTATTGACAACTTGAGTATTCACAGCAAGTTGATTTCACCGTAGTTTTAACCTTTAAGCATCACTATGTTCTCTCCATATTTTGCCCTTACATTTGGGCGTGTTGTATATGCACAAACCTCAACATTAGATACCCTTCATGCAAAATTAGTTCCTTCACTCTTGTGTAAGTACTAAAAGTACTTGAAAACATTCTTCGTCTTGCATAGATTGAACTTCTATTTGCATGAACCACCACAAAGCATTTTTACATATTCTACGGCATACTGTCAAAGAAGATAGTAGTCATTTTACTTCAAAAATGGAAAAGAAATATCCTCAACAAAGATAAGACCACAACGATCTTCTTGCTGAAAATGCACCACCATCTTTTTGTTGAAAATGCAGCAAAGATTGCTCCCAATGTTCCAAAACATAAATAAAAACCTTGGTGTTGTTGTAGAAAAACCTTGCTCTTCACGAAAAATTTTATACTTAAAGAAAAATAGGTGTTATAGACATTTCTAAACATTTATTTTCTGTCATTTTTCACAACTAAAAGTAGAAATTATTTGGTTTATTTTAAGAATGCATCTAGAGTTTAGACATAAATCATCGTTAACTTCCTTTGTCTAGGCATTAGTATGATTTTCATTGATCTTAGTAACACTTGAAACTAGAAGGTAGCTAGAGAATGCATATTGTCACCTCATGCACCCTCTATGAACTTTGGGTTAGTGTTTGCTAACCACTAGGGGTAATGCAACTATAATCTAGAAACAAATTGTGAGGCTTAGGTACCTAGGAATGTTGCTAAACTGTATTAATTGCTTGTTGCAAATTGTTATACTAGACCCGTAAACACTCAAAACAGCAAACAAAATCGCAGATTTACCCCTGGGGATATATACTTGCCTTGGGAAATGTGTATATCTACTATTAGGATAAGACAATCTGCCTTGCCTTAAAAAGTACACATCTATAGTAAAGGCTGCAAGCTTTAAGGATGGAAATAACATATTATGATCACAAATCCTTGAATTTTATGGATTATCGAGTTAGAAAATCAAGTAAGAGGGAATAATTCCTAGTGTTAGCCAATTCATGCATTGAAGCAAAGTAAAAGGCATAATGTACAAATGAGATGTAACAAACAAAGTGTGGCCAATATTAGCACCTTCTCACACCTAGTTCAAGGATGAATTCACATCAATTAAATGGGAGTAACCTCTACTCTCACTAAAAACTATGGATTCTCACATTCACTCCATTCAAAAAATGGGGGTGTGAAAACGAGAACTCAATAAAACAATCACCAATAATAAGATCCAATTGTACTCCTCGATGCTGCTTTTTCCGACATAGTGTACACATAGAGGTTTACAAAGATAGCATACCCTTAAAAATAGAATAATGCCACTCAGAAGTCAAACAAGGTGCTTGGGCTCTGGAAGAGGGACATGCTAATGATGCACCTACAAAAGCAAGTCCATCTTAAAAGTGACCCGCCAAAAACATGCACTTTGTGTTGGTCACAAAGCTCTTTAGTCCTTTCACAAAAAGGCTCCAAAAAATGTGTTTTTTCTCAGATAATAGCCTACACAAGAGAAAGGACCACAAAGCATGCTTTTGTGATCGCATGCAAATTACTCCTCAATGAGAATCTCCTATGACAATGCCCCTAGCCTCTAGACCATGAAACCATGTTTGCGTGATCCCCATGATTCCCTTTGAACAAAATGGCACTTAAGTCTTTTCACAAAAAGTCTCCAAAAGAATGCACTTTTTTTGCGCTAATAGCATACACAAGAGAAAAAGTCCACAAAAGCATGCTTTTGTGAATACTCCTCAAGTTTCTAAATATAGATAAATGAGATAACATAATTTTCCTAATGTCTAACTAATGACCACAAAGTAGGTCAATGGCACTGCCAAGTACAATGATGTCATTACAAACCTAGAGTACCAAAAGGTCTCCTATAAAAGGCAATACACAGGAAAGAAAGTAGAGAGAAGAGAAGAGAGGAGAACTCTATGCTGAGGTATGGAAAGCCCTCAACCACGAGTATGGGTGCTTATGGGTGCAGAAATACATGGGGAAAGGATCCAGATAAAGAAATCCAAAGGAAGTGAGGTAGTTTTATCAAGGGATAACTCATGTCTCCTAACATCCAAGGCCAAATGAAGGAAACTAAGAATAGTATGTTGTCTTGAGAAAGAGCTAGTGAAAGGACTAGGTCGCCCTCTACGTTGTAGTCTAGAGGAGGTAATCACCCCGTGAGTCCTACGGGATCTCGTTTGTCTCCTAGGGAGAGGCCTAGTCTGGTCATGCCAGTGAGATCTCATGGGATGAGAGAAGGCCCCACAGGTCCATATTGATCTAGATTCTGAACCTACGTTGATGTAGGTATGTCTCTTAATGCTCCTTCTTGAGGGTAGCACTGAGAAAAAGGAAGTGATCATCTTGGTAGAATTTGGTCTATTAGGAGACTAAAGTATATGGGGTCGAAACTTAAGGGCCTCCTGTATGTATAAGGCCATGCATCTCTAATTGAGGTATCTGAAGAAGCAAGTGGGAGTTTGCGTCCCTGTAAATAGGCAATGGAAACTCCCTCTAATTGTAGCATCCCAAACGGATATTCTACTGTTCTTGCTACTATGTTGTTTGCTCATACACTCAAGATTGTGCAAAAATACGGAATAAAACGTGCATGCAAAGGTGTCATGCCCAAATGGCCCTAAAATATAGCTAATCTGGAGAGATTATAAGGCAAAGACTTTCAGGAGAAAGATATACACATACCACTAATAAATAAACCGATAGTACTCCAGAGATATGATGCATGCAAGGTGTGTCGAAAGATAGTGCTACTCTCCTTAGTTTGACGCCCAGCGGCAAGTGTGCCCCCTTCTCGATGATGTTGACGCTTTTGGAGGAGGAGGTGCCTGTTTCTGCTGGAACTTTGTCGGGATGATGGTCTATACGCATCGGAGATACTGGATGTCACATGCAGAGGTTTTGCCTTCACTAAGGCACCTAGTGAATTGAGCTAGCTCTTTGGTGCCTACATCCCCTTCACCCACATTTTTGTTGCTAGTTGCTCCAGGTATGCAAACAGGAAGTTGATAATCACCCAATGCCGAGTAATAAGCCTACTGAGAAAGATAAAGCTGACATGCGGAGGAAAAAATAAGCTTTAGAGTCCCAGCGAATTCTTGTGATGATTTCTAGCTATTCCCCAGATGCAAAACATGAACCTGCAAATAATCTTTTGTGTGTGTTGGATCATTGAATACGGATGAATATGATGAATGTTGATGATAGACCTGGATGGCCTACCCTGAAGTGATTAGGGCAGATAGATTTCACTGTCGAAACCCTTGTTAGCTAGAGACCTTCGTCTCCAACCCCAACTGCTGTTGTTGTTGCTCCGAAACCCAAAATCAACAATAATAATCATAGATGTCTTCTTTGGTCAATAACCCTTCTTAAATAGCTTAGCAAGTACATTTAGGGTTTGCATGTTACTTTTAGGATTTAAGCGTCACTTTTGCATGCATGCAATTCTAATTTCATGTTGACTTTAAGCCTAAAGAAATAAGGCTTTCTCTACCATACCGATGACTTAATACTTAATGAATGCTTTGTTCTGTTTCTAAGTATCAAATGTCCTCAGTCAATTCCCTTTTATGCATTATCCGCTCGAACCTATGGAAATTAAGTAGGTGTTGCAGCTGCAACTTTTTCCCCAAAATTTTCAATTTTAGGGCCCTCTTTTTTTATTTGTTTTTTATTAATTCTAGCCTAGGAGTATTTTGTGGTCACTGACGCTGCCCTGAAGTTCAAATTTTCCCATAAAAATCTTGGTCTCTCTCATTTTCTGTATCGCAAGACTAGTCCACTATCCTTCCGATATCGGACGCATAGTAGACTATCTGTCCGACGTTGCGGAATCCGAACTGTCAGCCTCGCTGAAAGAACTTCCGACTCCCTCGCCGATACGTCCAACTCCGTTTTCTTTCCTCCTCGTTTTCGTTTTTCCGAGCTCAACACTTAGTGGTTTCGGTATCCGATTACGTTTTTATCGTTGTCAGGATGTTTGGCAACAGTGAGCCGGAGTGCTAGTGTTTTACGTTGCCGACGTTGCGGGAACCTAGTGCTGAGACGTTCCGAAACAACTTGTTTTTCCTCGCCGACTCTTTAGAGTTTAGTCTTTCCGAGTTCCGATACCCGCTCCGATAAGCAAAGTCGTGATGTTACAACTATACGCTTTCGACATTGCGGAGGGAGTTCAGCCTTGAAGTTCCGAACTTAGAGTGTAGTGTTGCCGATGCCGACAGACTTAAAAGTATCGCGGGCCCGTAATTTCGTTTGCGCCCACCGTTGCAGCAGTCCTCCAAACTATCTTTCTAATTGACTTAGGTTTTGGCTGCCAATAGGGTTTTAACTGCCGATAGATTCCTGCCAAGCGTTATATATACGAGGGGCGTGTTTTTTTTTATTGTTTTATACGTACTAGTCCGTGTCGTTTGCACCGTTTGCGCGCGCCCAGCTATCAGAACCGGTTTCGTTCGTGTTGTTCCCGTGGAAGTTTGTTTCGTCCAGTCGACCGCACTGCTATTTGCCAGGTAGGTAAACCACGACGTTACCATTTTGGTTTTATTGGTTGATTTGCGAACTGTTAGGTTTTTCCATTGGTTAGGTTATCCATTGGTTAGGTTTTTCCCGTATAAAAGGATTTCTTGCCCCTTACGGTTTTTTCATGGTTGTTTTTACTTTAAGGGTGAGGAGTTTAGCTGTTTGCAATTTTCTTTAGTGGAAGAATTTGAGTCTGCGAGATTTTTTTTGAGCCATTATGGACACATTTGCTCCAGCGCAAAAGATTAAGGCACGGTGCAGACAAGCGTTTCGTTGTCTGCACCACCCGTTTCTTGGGTTGTCCATGGCCGCCTAGGGGGTATTAAACCTTTTTGTTTGCATTTACCTTATCCCGTGGGACTGCGGAGTATTTTTCCTTTTCGGTCGATTTAGGGTTTTTCTGAGGACAAACGTTGCGTAGGGTTTAGTATTTTTGAGTTTGGTATCAAGAACGAGCGATAGGGTTAGTTTGATAGGCCCGAGTTAAGACCGAGGATTATTCGATTAAGTGAGGTTTTTAGACTGAGGAACTCAGGCATTTTTAGAAGTAGCCATCAAGATTTTCTCCTTGTTAATTCTTTCATTCGTAGAGTACTGTGTTTCACTTATTTTTTCAGCATGCATATTGAGAAGATAAATTGATATATTTTCCTGTTTATTGTTTGAACACTTGCTAATAGCTCGTTTTGTCTAAAAACTTTGACTGTGACAGAGTGATTGTTATAACGAAAACATGTCAAAGAGACGAAAGAAGAAAGCTCCTATGGTTGAAGGAGAGCCTAAAGTAGAGATCATCACCAAAGTAGAGTTTATCTATGAGGATACCAAAGCCTCTACTAGGGTCGAACCAGACTACAAGTGGGGTGAAATCTACAGAATGATTACCAACCAGAATGTACCTGATGCCGATTTTGAGGAACTAACTATCTATGCCAACATTGAGAAATCAGCCCTAATGAAAGTAGCCACAAGGCCCGAGTTATTTCCTTGTTCGAAAGTAATAGGCTGGATTTTGCCTAGGGCAGATGTAACAACAATGATTCTGGAGAACACTGCTAAGCAAGGCTATGCTACATATAGCCTTGCATATGTCTCTATGGCTTATCATCTACCCTCACCCCAGATTTATTTGACTGAAAGCTAGTTAAAGGAGATAGCTATGGACCTGGTGGAGACGATAAAAAGAATGATGATACCTGGGAAGAATTTCCGGACTAGACCTTCTGAAGAGTATGACACCTCTACTCTCCGTGCCCCCAATAGGTTCATTGCATTGATGCTCAATAGAATTTTAGGCAGAGCACATGGTGAGAACTTCAAGATAGGTTGGGTACCAGTTATTTTCTGTGGCTACTCAAAGAACCATCTTTAACTGGAAAAACATAGTATCAAACAGCCTCTCTGGATGTATATCAGCAGCTTTAGGAGGGGTCTCTCAAAAGAAATCAGAGTTTTATATTAGCTCTATACTGATTGATTGCATATTGTGTAATCAGTCTTTTCCTGCTTTAAGATGTAACTAGGAGAGAGATAGAACCCCAGTGTATACAACCTACAAATTGTTATGGGCACATAAGTACGATAGTTATTACAGGGAAATTTGCAAGCATTTTATCATGCCCTTATATACCCTCATTTTCTTGACTAAGTGCAATTGCATGTCTGAAGAGGCATTCAAAGTCATCCAGGAGTTTGAAGATTACTATTTGACGGAGGATGGGTTGTATGTACGGTGGTTCCAGAGCTCCTTCCCTACTACCAAAGTATGCCACAGATTATATACTCCACAAAGAGGCAGTTAGACAAGTGTATATTGACGGTGTAGAAATTTTTTTGTTTGAACATAAAAAGGCAGCATATCCTGCAGTACCTTTCTTGCTTGGCAGCTACAAGTTTTCAAGAGTAAAACAGGCGAAAAATTTTGTTAAGGAGCTGGAACATTTTTGTTTTGGCGAAATGAGTTTTCATAGAAATGACTCCCACAACAAATTAGTTGATTATTGCAAAGAAGCAGGGATTCATTTTGAATACACCGATTTTTGGGATAACGACGAGGAGACATTCAGAAATGCAAAGAACATGACCGCCCTTAAGAAGAAGTTCAAGCAGAAAATAACTACTATGGGTGGAAAGGGCAAAACTTTGGAGAAGGCTAAGAAATTGGAAGAAGAAGAGGCAAAGAAGAGAGAAGAAGATGCTAGAAGACTAGCACAGAAAGCAGAAAGCTGGTTGGAAAATGAAGAGAAAAGAAGCGAGCTGCAGAAGAAGCAGTGAGAAAGGAAGAGGAAGAAAGAAAGAGAAAAGAAGAAGCTAAAATCAAGAAAAAACAAGAAGAAAGTGAGGGTTTGAAGACTAATAGGATCCCAAAAGGATCAACAGACTACGAGGCAGGTTGATACACAAGGAGTACAAGATCAAATAGATCAAGAGCAAGGACAATTTGATCCCGATCCCTCGGAACCTACTACGTTCTGAAACAGCTTGTTTTTCCTCGCCGACTCTTTCGAGTTTAGTCTTTCCGAGTTCCGATACCCGCTCCGACAAGCAAAGTCGTGATGTTACAACTATACGCTGCCGACATTGCGGAGGGAGTTCAGCCTTGAAGTTCCGAACTTAGAGTGTAGTGTTGCCGATGCCGACAAACTTAAAAGTATCGCGGGCCCGTAGTTTTGTTTGCGCCCGCCATTGCGACAGTCCTCCAAACTACCTTTCTAATTGACTTAGGTTTTGGCTGCCAATAGGGTTTTAACCGCCGATAGATTCCCGTCGAGCGTTATATATATGAGGGGCATGTTTTCTTTATTGTTTTATTCGTATTTGACTTTTCGTTTGCACTAGTCCGTGTCGTTTGCACCATTCGCGCACGCCAAGCTATCAAAACTGGTTTTGTCCGTGTTGTTCCCGTGGAAGTTTGTTTCGTCTAGTCAACCGCACTACTATTTGCCAGGTAGGTAAACCGCAACGTTACCATTTTGGTTTTATTGGTTGATTTGGGAACCGTTAGGTTTTTCCATTGGTTAGGTTTTTCCCGTATAAAAGGATTTCTTGCCCCTTAAGGTTTTTTCATGGTTGTTTTTACTTTGAGGATGAGGAGTTTAGCTGTTTGCAGTTTTCTTTAGTGGGAGAATTTGAGTCTACGAGATTTCTTTTTGAGCCGTTATGGACGCATTTGCTCCAGCGCGAAAGATTAGGGCACGATGCAGACAAGCGTTTCATTGTCTGCACCACCCGTTTCTTGGGTTGTCCATGGCCGCTCAGGGGGTATTAAACCTTTTTGTTTGCATTTACCTTATCCTGTGGGACTGCGGAGTATTTTTCCTTTTCGGTCGGTTTAGGGTTTTTCTCGAGGACGAACGCTACATAGGGTTTAGTATTTTTGAGTTTGGTATCAAGAACGAGCGATAGGGTTAGTTTGATAGGCCCGAGTTAAGACCAAGGATTGTTCGATTAAGTGAGGGTTTTAGACCGAGGAACTTAGGCATTTTTAGAAGTAGCCATCAAGATTTTCTCCTCGTTAATTCTTTCATTCGTAGAGTACTGTGCTTGACTTTTTTTTTCAGCATGCATATTGAGAAGGTAAATTGATATATTTTCCTGTTTATTGTTTGAACACTTGCTAATAGCTCATTTGGTCTAAAAACATGCTTTGACTGTGACAAGGTGATTGTTATAACGAAAACATGTCAAAGAGACAAAAGAAGAAAGCTCCTATAGTTTAAGGAAAGACTGAAGTAGAGATCATCACCAAAGTAGAGTTTATCTATGAGGATACCAAAGCCTCTACTAGGGTCGAACCAGACTACAAGTGGGGTGAAATCTACAGAATGATTACCAACCAGAATGTACCTGATGTCGGTTTTGAGGAACTAACTATCTATGCCAACATTGAGAAATCAGCCCTAATGAAAGTAGCCACGAGGCCCGAGTTATTTCCTTGTTCGAAAGTAATAGGCTAGATTTTGCCTAGGGCAGATGTAACAACAATGATTCTAGAGAACACTACTGAGCAAGGCTATGTTGCATATAGCCTTGCATATGTCTCTATGGCTTATCATCTACCCTCAACCCAGGTTTATTTGACTGAAAGTTGGTTAAAGGAGACAGCTATGGACCTGGTGGAGACTGTAAAAAGAATGATGATACCTGGGAAGAATTTCCGGACTAAACCTTCCGGAGAGTATGACACCTTTACTCTCCGTGCCCCTTAGAGGTTCATTGCATTGATGCTCAATAGAATTTTTGGCAGAGCACATGGCAAGAACTTCAAGATAGGTTGGGTACCAGTTATTTTCAGTGGCTACTCAAAGAACCATCTTTAACTGGGCAAAAATAGTATCAAACAACCTCTCTGCATATATATCAACAGCTTTAGGAGGGGTCTCTCAAAAGAAATCAGAGTTTTATATTAGCTCTATACTGATTGATTGCATATTGTGTAATCAATCTTTTCCTGCTTTAAGATGTAACTAGGAGAGGGATAGAACCCCAGTGTATACAGCCTACAAATTGTTATGGGCACATAAGTACCATAGTTATTACAGGGAAATTTGCAAGCATTTTATCATGCCCTTATATACCCTCATTTTCTTGACTGAGTGCAATTGCATGTCTGAAGAGGCATTCAAAGTCATCCAGGAGTTTGGAGATTACTATTTGATAGAGGATGGGTTGTATGTAAAAATGTACAGTGGTTCCAGAGCTCCTTCTCTACTACCAAAGTATGCCACGGATTATATACTCCACAAAGAGTCAGTTAGACAGGTGTATATTGACAGTGTAGGAAATTTTTTGTTTGAACATAAAAAGGCAGCATATCCTGCAGTACCTTTCCTGCTTGGCAACTACAAGTTTTCAAGAGTAAAACAGGCAAAAAAAATTGTTAAGGCGCTGGAACATTTTCGTTTTGGTGAAATGAGTTTTCATAGAAATGACTCCCACAACAAAGTAGTTGATTACTGCAAAGAAGCAGGGATTCATTTCAAATAAACCGATTTTTGGGATAACGATGAGGAGACATTCAGAAATGCGAAGAACATGACCGCCCTTAAGAAGAGGTTCAACCATAAAATAACTACTATGGGTGGAAAGGGCAAAACTTTGGAGAAGGCTAAGAAATTGGAAGAAGAAGAGACAAAGAAGAGAGAAGAAGATGCTAGAAGACTAGCACAGGAAGCAGAAAGCTGGTTGAAAAATGAAGAGAAATAAAAAAAGCGAGCTGCAGAGGAAGCAGTGAGAAAGGAAGAGGAAGAAAGAAAGAAAAAAGAAGAAGCTAAAATCAAAAAAAAACTAGAAGAAAGTGAGGGTTTGAGACTAATAGGATCCCAAAAGGATCAGCAGACTACGGAGTAGGTTGATACACAAAGAGTACAAGATCAAATAGATCAAGAGCAAGGACAATTTGATCCCGATCCCTCGGAACCTACTACATCTTCTGGCAGCATATTTGGAAAATCTTCATTCTCTGAGATAAATTTGATCCCATTCACTCCTACTGAAAAGGAGGAGGTTCCTGACTTTAGTACCATTTTTTATGATAAAGAAAAGAAAAAAATTGTTAAAAGAACTGAAAAGAAGGTCGATACTGGAAGACAGTCAAGGCAAATGGTAACAGATAAAGCATTGGTACACGTCACACATACTGATCCACGGTTGATAGCGAAAGCTAGGGTAGCATTAACCCTAGCAACTGAAGACAACGTGGACAAGCTCATGTCTGATCTAGAGGAATCACGGAAGAATACAACCCAGCTAAAGGAAACATTAAAGAAAGAAAGAGATGAGAGCCAAAAGCTGAAAAGGAAGTATGAAGATATGATGAGTGAAGTTAAGACTTCAAGAACAGAATGCCAAGCTCTACAAGCAGATAATAATGCTTTAGAAATATCTACAAAGAACACAGAAAAGAACGCTCAGATTAGCTTAGCTGAATTACAAAAGCTACAGCTAGAGCATCAGATATTAAAGACTGAAAGGGATGATCTGCAGTTATCATATGGGAATTTAAGTGCAGAGAAAAGCAAGTTGGAGAGCAGAGTTACTGAGTTAGAAATGGAGAAGGCTACCACAGAGGAAAAAGAGAAGCAGTATCAGCTGCAGGTGGCAGCCTTAGAAGAGCAGAACAATACATTGACCGCATCACTTAAGGATGCCATGGAACAGAAAACTGACATTCAACCTTTGAAAGAGCATGTTCTGATTCAAAGAAAAAAGATCCATAATCTAGATACAGATAGAAGATGAGAGGTGTAAAGTTTTGCAGATAGACACCAGACTAGAAGAAATTATAGACACCACTTCATACTTCTTGGACAAATCTCAAGATATTTTGGAGGTTCTAAAGGGAAGAATGGTCTGGGCAGAAACAAATAAGGAAGCTCCCGCGGAGCTAGAAATAAAAGATCAGTAAACGCTAAAACAAGAATATGAGTTACTGGAATTTGCGATTAATGTAGCAAAAGAGTTCAAGAAAACCGTGAAAAAGACAAAGGGAGCACGTGCACAAGAGTATGAGTTACTGGAATTTGCGATTAATGTAGCAGAAGAGTTCAAGAAAACCGTGAAAAAGACAAAGGGAGCATGTGTTGAATATTGCAGAAGAGTGCTTTCCACGTACAACCGATGTCAGACTTCTGCAGAAAAAAGATTGGATGTGCTACCGGAGCATGAATTGTTTCTGAAACATCTACAGGACCAGTATTAAGAAGATGAGCAAGAAATCCAGCAGGTCAAGGACCTAGATGAATGGATATTGAAGGATATGGTGGCACATGCAGCAGTGAGCGTACATCTATTAGAAGATCAGCTGCGCCTAAGATCCTGCCAGGATAGAGGGGGTAAAAACCCAGGCTGCTAAATATGAGATTAATATTCGATTTCTTGAGCCTTCCGGATTTGAAGGCATAGCAGCAGATGCTCATGCATGGAAGAAGTACATCAACGAGCAAGCTAGCCCTTCTTCATAAAGTGTTTCGGAAATTCTGATTTGAAATGTAATATATTGTATTAATTATGTGCATAAGCTACGAGACAAAATTTTGGAAAATGAAAGGTTGGGGAAGCTCAAAAGACAATGAGGGGCAACCCAAGAGTTTTGTTTTTTTTTGTATAAATATAGAAGAGTTTTAGATGTAAAAGGACCTTTTTTCCAGACTATCTTGAGAGAGTATTGTAAGAAGAACTATTTCATTTTACAATAAAGAGTCATATGTTTCTGTTGGAGAAAGTTATGTGGATTGTTTCAAATGTTTGCTATGGGCCAGTTGGATATGAACTATTTTGTTTTCAGCTTGTTTCCATTAACTGTGAGATCGTTCTAACTCATTAAATTTTTTTCATGTTATGAATGTACTCTGGTTTATTCTGTGAAATTTCCACATAGAGTAATGAAGGTTTTAATTAACAATGAGCTATCTTGTTGTTTATATTTCTATTAATGTTCATGTGTTATGAAACATTAACAGCTATCTATGGTTTTTCTTTATGCATGCACTACGGTACATTACTCACCATTAATGATAGTTTTGCTCCCTAGGGATAGCTTAGTAAGTCTTAGTTAGTTTCTTGTTGTTTGTGATTTAGATGCGAGAGAGGTAAGATGAGAGGTAAAAACCTGCGCATCACATTGTGACCCTCCTCGTTATCTCTATCGTCTGCATGTTAGTTAGGCACTTGCACATCATACCTTAAACATAAAAAACTAAAATATACACGATGGACCGAGCCGTAACCTGTAAAGCACTTTAATTGTTACTTGACCTACGGTAGTCGGACTGTAAACCGGACGGATTCTCCATACCAAACAATAACGAGCTAATTGGGAACGTTTATTGGGGAGAATCCCTAACTTTTGTTACCTACAATTTTCCAGACCTCAACAGTAGGTTAGCGGGTGTTTTGGTGCTTAATTAGAAGAGGACATTACAGTCCTCCCCGCTTGAAATTGCTTGTCCTCAAGCAATTGCAAACTAGGATGCTGCAATACCTGTTCTCCCTCCCATGTGGCATCCTCCATAGGTATTTCTTTCCATTTTACTAAGTATTCTCGAATCACCCTGTTTCGGAGTTTCCTTTCTCGAACCTGTAAGATTCTCTTTGGAATCGGTACCAAAAGCCCTCCATCATCTAAGGGAGGTAATTCAATGGATGGAGCAATGTGTTGCCCTACTGTTTACTTGAGGTTGGATACATGAAATACATTGTGAATTTTGCTTTTCTCTGGAAGTTCTAGTTCATAAGCCACCTCTCCAACCTTCCTAACTACTTTATAAGGACCATAGAAGCAGGGTTTTAGCTTTTCCACCCCTTTTTTCTTGAGTGAAGATTGCCTATAAGGTTGTAGCCGTAAATATACCAGATCTCCTACCTCAAAACTACGCTCAACCTTGTGTCAGTCTGCATATCGCTTTTGTTGATTCTGAGCTGCCTGTAGATTCTCTTTTAGGACCTTAAGAATCTTGATTGTCTTGTACCCAATCTTTTTCCTTTGGTAGTCTGTTGTCCCCGAAAGCTAAATCTACAAAGTTTAGTGCCTCATAGCTGTATAGAGCCTTGAAAGGTGTCATCTTAATAGACATATGGTGGGTAGCACTATAGCAGTACTTGTTGATTTTTCTGAGCATCATCGAGAGCCATTCTCTTAAGAGAATGGGGACACCTGGTCCGAGACCACGATGTGGACTCAACCTAGAGTTGAGTGATCATTCTGATGAATGATGATATTTGGTCCTTGACCATGATATGGACCCAGCTCTACACTGGGGGACTCAACCTTGAGTTGAGTGATCATTCTGTTGAATGGTGACATCTGGTCCGAGACCACGATGTGAACCAGTCTAGCATTGGTAGACTCGGCCTAGTTTTGAGTAGCCATTCCTTTAAATGGAGGCACCTGGTCAATTACCAAGACTCAGCGCAAGGTTGAGGGCCATTCTCCGGGAGAATGGAGGCGCTTGGTCTGTTACCAAGTATTTGACCTAGTGTCAAATTATGCAAACTATGGCTAAGGCACCTGGTCTGTTACCAGGAAAACACCATAAGCCCTACGCCGAGTCTAGGCATGTGTGACACTCTGATCCTTGATGAGTGGGCTTTGTGATCTTCTCCAAGGCTTAGATACCCTTGGTTAAGACACCTTAGTACCCGATCTTGGTGTCACACAGAGTGTGAGATAAAAGCATTAGTAATTCTCTCTGTTTATGATGATGTACTTTGAGTGGTGATGAAAGACCACCTTAACCACATGTGATGACCACAGGGGCACTTGAAGAAGACTAAAGCAAAAGTAAAAAATACATGAATGCCCTTAGTACCACTAAGGTGTAAAAGTGAAAGTGCAAAAATACCTTTAGTACCACTTAAGGCAAAAGTCAAAGTTAGAAAAGAATAAAATATTAATATTTTGATCTTTCTAATTTTGGTCCACTTACAGGTGACTCAAAGGATATAAAAGAAGATCAATCCATTTAATTATTACACACACTTGCTCTCACAGGTACAGTTGCTCCCTCAAGAAGATCTTACAGGTTTTTGAAGAAGGAAGGTTTTATGATTATGCCCTAGCATGGCTAAGTCTAGCTAGGGCATCATGACTTACTGAAGTAGAACCCTAAACTAGGGTTTCAACATCAAATTTGCAGCCGCTGGTTTTTCCTTCTTCATCTCATGGGCAGAATTGCAATCGCAATTACAAGCAATACTAAGCGAGTTAGAGCAATATATAGCAACTAATCATCATCTCTTATCTTATCAATCATATAATTTATTTTATTGATCGATTATTGTAATCAAGCTTATCTACGCTGGTTATTTCTGTAAGAAACGGAGTTTCTTTGTTTCAGTGGTATCAGAGCAAGGTTCTTGATCCAACCCTTTGGCCATATCTTGGCTTTTAGCCGTCATCTCATATTTTCTGAACCATTGGGTCTTTTGACCTAAAAAAAGATATAAAAAAAAGAAAAAAAATAGAAAGAGAGAAATACGAATAAGATAGAAAGAAAGAAAAGTAAAAACAAAGAAGTAAAGAGGACAAAAAATAAGAAACCACATGTGCTTTCTTAAAAACAATACATGGTTTATTTTCCAACAACAAACAACATGTGGTTTATTGAAAGCAATTGTGGAAGCTAATAATAAAGTAATGTATTTGAAATCTATAAGTGCATAACAAGTCTTAAGTCTACTAAGGAGCAAGCGAAATTTGAATTATTTTTATTATTTTTTAATTTTTAATATCCTCCACTCCCACCATGAAATCATTCAATAAGGAAAATATAATTCTTCTTGAGCAATCCAAGAGGCAGATAAACAAAATGATCACTCAAATAAAAAAAATTCCAAATCCACCCACTCCTGATGATGACGATGACAGTTTTGAGGAGAAGAAACTTAAAGCCACCATCTCCCGCAAAATTAGAGCAAGTAAAGATGACATTATTCACAAGGATACTGATGAGAATCAAGATAATGTTGCTTATAAGTATCCAAAATATTGGGTCACGCCCAATGATGATGAGAATTTCGAGGACAAAAAATTTAATGTTTATGTCCCCCATAGAATTGAAATGGGTAGAGATTACCTCGATGATAATCAATCTAGTATTGTTGATAAGGACCAAGAAGAAGACATATGCACAGAAGATGAGGAAGATAAACTAAGGTAACCCATGATAGAGATTGAAGAAAAAAACAACAACAACAAGGTGATAGAGCCTTTGTTTGCATCAGATCAACATCTACTAGTTGCGGATTATAAAGCTACATACTATGGACCAATAGTAGCTATTAGCATGCTAGATACAACCCAAATTATAAGGATCGCTCCAAACTTACAGACACACAAACTTACATAATAGAAATACATAGCAAACTTTAAGTTTGATCGTCTTTGAATGGTGAAGATCATCACAGAAATTACACTTGGTTACAATGTATATCTTTGTTTTTCATCAGCAATGATCGCATAATAGTGCAACCTGAGAGGATACACAGAGCTTCAACTCTAAGACTCGGAACCAGTGTTATCGAAACCGATCCGGTTCATGTAAAACTAGCCGGTTCGACAGGTTTAGAGGGTCTCCCGGTCCGGTCCATTGCTTGAACTCTCTGGACCACCATTTTGAACCAAAACGCCCAGAAAACGACCAATTTCGTACAAAACCAGCCCAAAACCGCCGAACCGGTCAGTCCGTACTATTCTGTAGAGCAACCGCAATGAGGCCCACGGATCTCAAATTAAAACCAAAAAAAAATCCCTAAACCGAAGGACCTAAACCCTCCCTAATCCCATTACGGTGTTATTTAAAGACCCCCCCACCCTCTATTATCTTCACGCTATTCATTCCATCTCTTTGGAGTTCTTGAGAGCAAAGTTTCTTGGGCAATTTTGGAGGGTTATTGAGCTAAGTTCGTCAGGTGTTTTTGGTGAAGTTCTTGGGCAGAATCAGAGACTTGTTTGCAGGGCGCTTTTAAAGAATTCTTGGGCCACCATTTTGGAGCAAAGTTGCAGTGGTATTTTGGATCTTCTTCAAGCATTTTTTTAAGATTTTGTCGTTGCTATCAAGTTGTTCTTTGGGCTACCATAGCGCTATTCTTTGGCTGCTATTTCTTCTCAAACTTTGCGAGGAGTGTGAAGGTATGTCCATTATCAACACTCTTGCTTCTTCTCCTCTTCCCTTATAATTTTGTTTTCTTATTAATTAATAAAAACTAGGGTTTTATTTTCAGATTTTTGTTTTAACTTTGCCATGGCTCCAAAAGATAGGAGGGATCCAGCATGGAATTATTTCCATTTGGATGACAATGGGAAAAAATATGTAATTACTATGGGAAGAAAATTGTTGGGGGGGTATCCACAGAATAAAAGAACATTTAGCACATGCATAGGGCAATGTTGAGCCATGTCCAAAAGTCTCTGATGATTTGAGAGCAGAGATGCTAGGTAGTATTGAAGCCTTCCAAGAAGAAAAAGCCAAGGCAAAGAAGCTTCAAAAAGACATAGGGAGAAGTTCCATGTCACTTGAGTTTGATAATGACTATGAGGGTGATGATCTTGATACCCCTCAAAATGAAATGCCTAGTTTTGAAGAATCTTCCAGTTTTCCTATTAAAGGGAGAGTGGGACCTAGAGCATCCAATTTCAAGATGCCACATAGGGGCATCGGTAGAGGGCTTGACTCTTTCTTTGTTCCCCGCACTACTCCTGGTGCTCAACCCACCGTTGATGCTAAATGGAAGAAGATGGAGAAGGAGGCTGCTTGGAAGTGCATTGCTAGATGGTGGTATGATGCAGACATACCTTGTAATGCAACTAATTCTTCTTATTATCAACCTATGATAGATGTTATAGCTTCATGTGGTCCAGGCTTCGAAGGCCCTAGTTTTCACGATATCAGGGGGGGGCTTTTAAGAAATGAAGTCCAAAGAATAGATGAATACCTCAAGGAGTTCAAGCAATCCTGGAGTAAAACAGGGTGCACAATAATGTCTAATGGATGGAGTGATGGAAAATCCAACACCATTCTCAATTTCTTGATTGCTTACCCAAACGGAACCATGTTTCTTAGATCCGTGGATGCCTCTGATCAGGTGAAGGATGCGCAACTATTATTTCATCTTTTGGACAAAGCAATCGAGGAGGTGGGGGCACAGAATGTTGTACAGATCATCACTAACAATGCCTCTAACTATGTTGTAGCGAGAAGGATGTTAGAGGAAAAATACCCCACCATTTGGTTGACTCCAT
The DNA here is from genome assembly GCA_001517045.1 of Pseudotsuga menziesii. NCBI lineage: Eukaryota > Viridiplantae > Streptophyta > Pinopsida > Pinales > Pinaceae > Pseudotsuga > Pseudotsuga menziesii. Next base: position 94,638 of record LPNX010554234.1, read on the forward strand.
GTGCAACACATTGTTTGGACCTCATGCTTCAGGGTATTGGCAAAATTGAGTGGGTGAAGTGGGTGGAGCATGCAAAATCAATAACCAGGTACATCTACAACCACTCATGGGTTTTGAGCCTAATGAGGAAGAACACTTGGGGTAAAGAGCTAGTTAGATCAACGATTACACGATTTGCAACAAACTTTCTTTCGTTGTAATCCATTGGTGATCAAAAAGCCAACCTGAGGAAAATGTTTTCCTGTGATGAGTGGAATGAATCTCAGTGGAGTAAAAAGGTTGAAGGGAAAGAGGTAGATGACAAAGTGTTTGAAAAGAAATTTTGGAAAAAGGCAGAAGATATTGTTTTGTTCAATGAGCCTCTTGTTAAACTGCTATGAATGGTGGACGGTGATAAACCTACCATGTGTTTTATTTATGAAGCCATGGATCAGGCCAAAAAAGCAATAAAGGCAAGACATGGTGACAAAAGGAAAAAGTATTTTCCTATTTGGAAAATCATTGATGAAAGATGGAACAAACAACTCTGTTGTCCTTTGCATGCAGCAGGCTACTACTTAAACCCAAGGTAAGAAAGTTTAAAATTCAAATTCACAGTTATAAGATTTGTTATAATTTCAATTTTCAACCTTTTAGGTTCAAACATAGTAAACTAATGAATATTGATGGTCTTTTAAACTTTGAACTTTTGAAGGTACCAGTATACAAAAGACTTTGAAGCAAATGTTGATGGGGAGGTGAAAGATGGATTGTATAAATGCATTGAGCACATGGTTCCTAACCCCAAGACACAAGATGAGATACATAGTAAGCCACTGCAATTCAATGAGAGTATGGGTAGCTTTGGATTAAGTATGGCCATACGAGGTAAATCCAAGGATCCACCTGGTAAGAAATTTCAAAGTTTTCAAATTATATATAATATTATTGAAAGTTTTCAAAGTCATTTGTTGAAACTTGTTTGCATTCAACTCTTTTTGCAGCCTATTGGTGGGCACTGCCCTGAGTTGCAAAAGTTTGTAGTTCCGATTTTGAGCTAGCCATGCAATGCTTCTGAATGTGAACGCAATTGGAGCGTTTTCTAGCATATACACACCAAGAAGCAAAACTGTTTGGAACACAAACGGTTGAAGGATATGGTCTATGTTTAGTACAATCTTAGGTTGAGGTGTAACCAGTTGTTGAACAAGAGCCTAACATCAGGCAACATAACCTTGGATGACTTTGATCCATCATCAAAGTGGGTGTGGAGTCTCAAGCACCGGCCTTTGAGAATGAAGACCTTTCTTGGTTGGATTTGGACCCACTTCCAGAGGTTTTACCATCAGGACCACGCGAATCTAGTGGGGCTCAAAATCCCACTCCGATTGAGGATTATGAGGATGAGGATGATGATGAAGATGAGGATGACGATGACAATGATTAGGCCCTAGTTTTCATGTTTTCATGTTATCAGTTTATAGTTATTCATTACTAGTAGTACTATGCTTATTTTTTGGATTGTAGGGGGCATTTAGAAACTCTTTGTTGATGTATATTGATTCAGAATTTCAGTGATGTATTGCACTCAATGCTATTTTGGTTATTTGCACCTGTCTTTGCTATATATATGAGAAACTTTGCATATTTGTGTATTAATGGTTTGGATTCATATTTATGCACATGAATATATATGTTTTTTTACAAAATATAAATATTTTAAGTGTTTTTTAGTCTATCGATTTTTTTCCCGGTTTTTTTCCAGTTCCGGTCCGGTTTCTAGTCCAGTTCACATTTTGGGCTCTGTCGATTCAATGACCGGTCCGGTTCTGATAACATTGCTCGAAATGAATAACATTGAGGCAACGCCTCTTATTTATACAAAGAGAGTCGATGAACTAGTGACTCAAAACCTACACTATCCAGTCAAGAGTTATTAGGACAACTCATAAAGTCATTTCTGAATGTGACAACTGGATTACAAAGAGAATATATGTACATAGAAAATAAATCCGGATCTGACAACTAGATTACAAAGAGAATATATGTAGATAGAAAATACATCCGAATCTGACAACTGGATTACAAAGAGAATATGTGTACATAGAAAAAGGGTCCACCACGTTCTGTTTCTAGAACTCGGGCCTAGGTGTCGGGATCCGAATTATCTGTATAAATATCATCGAACAGATCCTCGGGCAAAGGATAAAGGAATCTGCAGAAACACTTATGTATGTTTGACCCTTCCATCTCAAGATTCGGCAAGCACACAAATTCACTATCAAACTGGAAATATACCTTAAGATTTAACTATGCAGTTTGTTTCATTATCCCCATAAAATTTCCCTTCTTATCCTTAAGCAATCTAGTTTCTTCAATATATTATGGAGGATTTAGAGGGTTGAGTCTGGTTCCTGCAAAGATTAGCTTAAATTTAAACCAAAGGTTTAGTTTTGTTGCAATTTCCATTTTAGACTGGAGATAATATATGAAATCTTCTTTCCTCTCTGTCCAATCTTTTCAAGGACAAAATTTATCCAAGAAAACTTCTGTCCATCCTGAGCATTGCTTCCGGGCCAAAATTGCAAAATCTGCACATATAATGATTTCTCCTCTTTCCCTAGCCAATTGCAGAACCAACTAGTAAGTTTCTCCCCACATAATGCAACTGTCAATCCTGAGTCGATTCCTGACATACAATAATTTACTTTGAGGATCTTCAAAGTTGAGATCAACAAAATGCCTTTGATTCTTGAGTTTATTATAAGCATCTGCTTTATCATGAAAAGCTTATATCTCCCATTTTTCTAAAATGGAAATCCGAAGAGGGGATTCTTTAATTGCCTGAATCAAAGTAGCATTCATAAATTGTTCTGCAAAAGCTCGGCTTATGATAGAGAGATATTTTTTCCTTTCTTCTTCTGACATCAATGTACTGCATTGAAGCTGGCGTACTGCATGATCAACTTCATTTACTTCACAAAAAGAATCAAAATTTATTTTCTTTGAGGGAAGATTGCTGGAAGAGAATTCACCTATAGAGAACATACCCAAAGAAGGAGAGTTGTGTTGTTCTCTGGTCAACATATCAGCCAAACAATTTAAATGCCCTGGTTTGTATACAATGTCAAAGTCAAAATTTTGTAACCATACAAACCATTTCAAGATCCTGGAGTTATTCTCAGCCATCAAATTTTCAATTTTTTTAAATACCGGGCATTATCTTCAAATGAGTTCTTATGATAAACTTAATTGGTTTCAAATACAACCTAAAATGCTTCACAATTTTCTTTCTAACTAGTATTTCTTTATGGCTGGATGGATAATTTAATTCAGCTCCTTGGAAAGATCCCGAGGCATAAGCACAAATTTCTTCTTTATTTCCATTTTTTTCAAGGAGTACTCCACCCCATGCTTTAACTTCATTCTCTTAACTGCTTCTGTCATGGCTTGATTCCATCCAGGAGGGTCCTTTTTCAACCTTTGCTGTAGAACTAGAAGATCTTCGACTTGACCTTTGTAGAATGGCCGAATATAATTCCAGCTACCCAAAAATCTCTGCAGTTGGGTATATCTGTAATGATATCTAGAAATTTATCAAAAACTTTGAGGACATGTTCTTGAAGAATCACTTGTCCTTTTTTTATCTTTAAACCAAGGAAGTCAATTTTAGTCTTCCCAATTTCCAGCTTTTTCTTTGAAAGCACGAGTCCATGTTTGTAAACAAGTTCATAGAACTGTTGCAGCTGCTTTACATATTCTTCAAGTTTTTGGCACAAATCAAAATATCATCAAAATATAAACTAGTATCCAAGACTGTTGTCTGAAAATGTCTTCCATCCTTTTTTGGAATTCTGCAGGAGCATTCGCCAAGCCGAATGGCATTACATGCCATTGGTAGTGCCCATGAGGAACAACAAAGGCAGTTTTGAATCTATCCTTTTCTTTAAAATTAATCCCAATCTGGTAAAAACCAGACTTAAGGTCAAATTTACTAAATATGCATTTGCCTGCAACATGTTGTAATAGTGAGGATTTATCAGGCAAAGGATATCTGATTGGTTGCAAAATCTTATTTAATGGTTTGTAATTGACTACCAATCTTGGATTTCCCCTTTTTTGTTTTGAATGTTTGTTTACAAAAAAAGTTCTACAAGCCCAAGGACTTTTGGATGGCTCAATTAACTTCTTTGACAGTAACAATAACACTTCATTTTTACAAAATTCTCTTTCAGAAAGACTCATAAGGGCAGCAGAGGCTTTGAAAGGGGCTGGTTTACTTTCTGGCTTGAATGGTAATGACACAAAATACCGCTCTCTTGACCAGAAAGCATTAGGACTTTCGGAAGTACAGTCATTTGTCAATTTTTTGGAAATTTCTGCTAGGGCATTTTCTTTATGTAACTCAGCAAAAATGACAGACCTATCTAATTTAAACAACTCGGAAGTATTTACAGACTTTTCTTGTTCTAATACCCTAGGACACCTTGACTTTTTCGAATAAGATAATGGACAACCTACTTTCTTTCCATTGAGATAAAAATGAAACAACATTTTGTCCATATACATAGTAGTAAGACTGACTTTTTGAAGGAATGGGGAACCTAAAATACAATCATCAAACATATTATCCAATCTATCTAGGGATGGGACTGACTTGTGACCATCAGGTACATAGTACATACCTGAGCAGACTATGGATATTTTGTCTCTAATACTTTGGAATCATGGATTAGAATTATTAAAATATTATTTTTTCTTTAAAATTTAAATATTTTACGTATTTTAGAGTAAAATGAGTCATTAAATTCAAATTGGCCGAGTCATTACCGATTCCAAGTCCGAGTCCGAGTCGACCTTCAACCAATTTTGAGTCCAAGTCCGAGTTTTAAAACATTGCTTGCTGCGTGGTGCTTGACTTAAAAAACAAAGTCCTATTCTGATGTTGGAGAATGTGGAAGCCATTAACTTCAAATTTACTATACTTGTATTCAAGACTTTCAAAGGCTTGTAGAACAGCACTATGTCCAGAATAAGACACCAACTATTTAATTATCGTAGCACCTCAAGGAAGGTACAGTTGCATGCATGTTATGACTTTGCCACCATAAGACATCCTACTGAAACGTTTTTAAGTTATCAAATTGCATCATGAATATGACCAATTTTCCTCTAGAAACTAAATTTCACGTGATGCTCCAGAATCTGAAAGCTCCCATCCTGATTATCCCCAGCACTTGATGTATAGTGCTTGACCTTAAAAGCTATGTGTTTTTCTGATTTTCTGAATGCCATTTACTTCAATTTTACTAGAAATGCATTTAAGCCTTTCAAAGGTTTTGAAGGACAGCCATTCATCCAGATTAAGACACCAACTATTTAAAATAGATAGAATTATTGTATCACTCTAAAGGAGGTATGGTTGCAAGCTGCTATGACATTGTCTCTTTGTCACTTGTTTTTTCCGTTGTACAATGACACAGCCAAATTGTCCACGATTTCTATGAAAAACAAGTTTGGGATGTCCAAACTTTAGTCACTGAATAACTCTTGGTCCATAAATGAAAGCATAAATATGACATAGATTTTGAAACCAGAGATTTAGTTTAGCAGGCTAAACCTTAAACATAGACAGGTAAGTATAGTAGGTAAATAATGTCTTTCCATTGAGATAAAAATGAAACAACATTTTATCCATCCATAGTAGTAGACTGACTTTTTGAAGGAATGGGGATCCTAAAATACAATCATCAAAAATATTATCTAATCTATCTAAGGATGGGACTGACTTGTGACCATCAGGTACATATGACATACCTGAGCAGACTATGGATATTTTGTCTCTAATGCTTTGGAATCATCCACATAATGCCACTGTCAATCCTGTCAATCCTGACATAATGCCACTGTCAATCCTGACATACAATAAATTACTTGGAGGATCTTCAAAGTTGAGATCAACAAAATGCCTTTAATTCTTGAGTTTATTATAAGCATCTGTTTTATCATGAAAAGCTTATATTTCCCATTTTTCTAAAATGGAAATCCGAAGAGGGGATTCTTTAATTGCCTGAATCAAAGTGGCATTCATAAATTGTTCTGCAAAAGCTTGGCTTATAATAGAGAGATATTTTTTCCTTTCTTCTTCTGACATCAATGTACTGCATTGAAGCTGGTGTACTGCATGATCAACTTCATTTACTTCACAAAAAGAATCAAAATTTCTTTTCTTTGAGGGCAGATTGCTGGAAGAGAATTCACCTATAGAGAACATACCCAAAGAAGGAGAGTTGTGTTGTTCTCTGGTCAACATATCAGCCAAACAATTCAAATGCCCTGGTTTGTATACAATGTCAAAATCAAAATTTTGTAACCATACAAACCATTTCAAGATCCTGGAGTTATTCTCAGCCATCAAATTTTCAATTTTTTTAAATACCAGGCATTATCTTCAAATCAGTTCTTATGATAAACTTAATTGGTTTCAAATACAACCTAAAATGCTTCACAATTTTCTTTATAGCTAGTATTTCTTTATAGCTGGATGGATAATTTAATTCAGCTCCTTGGAAAGATCCTAAGGCATAAGCACAAATTTCTTTTTTATTTCCAATTTTTTCAAGGAGCACTCCTCCCCATGCTTTATCAGAAGCATCGGTTTCTATGATTAACTTCATTCTCTTAACTTCTTCTGTCATGGCCTGATTTCATCTAGGAGTGTCCTTTTTCAACCTTTGTTGTAGAACTAGAAGATCTTCGGCTTGACCTTTGTAGAATGGCCGAATATAATTCAGGCTACCCAAAAATCTCTGCAGTTGGGTCTATCTGTAATGATATCTGGAAATTTATCAAAAACTTTGAGAACATGTTCTTGAAGAATCACTTGTCCTTTTTTTATCTTTAAACCAAGGAAGTCAATTTTAGTCTTCCCAATTTCCAGCTTGGTCTTTGAAAGCACGAATCCATGTTTGTAAACAAGTTCATAGAACTGTTGCAAGCTTCTTTACATGTTCTTGGAAGTTTTTGGCACAAATCAAAATATCATCAAAATATAAATTAGTATCCAAGACTGTTGTCTAAAAATGTATTCCATCCTTTTTTGGAATTCTGCAGGAGCATTCACCAAGCCGAATGGCATTACATGCCATTGGTAGTGCCCATGAGGGACAACAAAGGCAATTTTAAATCTATCCTTTTCTTTAATCCCAATCTGGTAAAAACCAGACTTAAGGTCAAATTTACTAAATATGCATTTGCCTGCAACATGTTGTAATAGTGAGGATTTATCAGGCAAAGGATATCTGATTGATTGCAAAATCTTATTTAATGGTTTGTAATTGACTACCAATCTTGGATTTCCCCTTTTCTGTTTTGAATGTTTGTTTACAAAAAAAGCTCTACAAGCCCAGCTGCCCAAGGACTTTTGGATGGTTCAATCAACTTCTTTGACAGTAACTATGACACTTCATTTTTACAAAATTCTCTTTCAGAAGGACTCATAAGGGCAGCAGAGGCTTTGAAAGGGGCTGGTTTACTTTCTGGCTTGAATGGTAATGACACAAAATACTGCTCTCTTGAGCAGAAAGCATTAGGACTTTTGGAAGTACAGTCATTTGTCAATTTTTTGGAAATTTCTGCTAGGGCATTTTCTTTATGTAACTCAGCAAAAATGACAGACCTATCTAATTTAAACAACTCAGAAGTATTCACAGACTTTTCTTGTTCTAATACCCTAGGACACCTTGGCTTTTTCGAATAAGATAATGGACAACTTACTTTCTTTCCGTTGAAATAAATATGAAACAACATTTTTTCAATATCCATAGTAGTAAGACTGACTTTTTGAAGGAATGGGGAACCTAAAATACAATCATCAAAAATATTATCTAACCTAAAATACAATCATCAAAAATATTATCTAATCTATCTAAGGATGGGACTGACTTGTGACCATCAGGTACATAGTACATACCTGAGCAGACTATGGATATTTTGTCTCTAATGCTTGAGAATCATGGATTAGAATCTTTAAAATATTATTGTACATCTCTAAAGAAGGTATGGCTGCAAGCTGCTATGACATTGTCTCTTTGTCACTTGTTTTTTCTGTTATACAATGGCATAGCCAAATTGTCCACTATTTCTATGAAAAACAAGTTTGGGATGCCCAATGTTTAGTCACTGAATAACTCTTGGTCCATGAATGAAAGCATAAATATGACATAGATTTTGAAACCAGAGATTTAGTTAGCAGGCTAAACCTTAAACAGAGACAGGTAAGTATAGTAGGTAAATAACGTAAATATTCAACTTTTACGAAAGAAAAATTGTATTCAATTCAAAGAAAATATCCTCAAACATGATAAAAGGCGCAGTATGTATACTTGTTACGCATGCCACCAAACAGAAGTTGCCGCACTTGAGCATCACTACCCACATTCATATGAACTGCATCTTCACAATAATTAGAAGCCCATCTTCTGAACCGCAAACCAGAAATTTCCTGCTCCCTGATTGCAACTTTTTCCATCTCCGATAGATACTTACGGTCAACAAGCATCCCCTCAGACTCCATTTGTACCAGTAAGTCACCAAAAGGACGCCAATAATCTGTATAAAACTGATACATGTTGCTATTTTTAACCTCTTTAAAGGCCCAGTGTATATTCTCCAGTTTTGCTTTGAGACTTTCAAAGAGCCTCAATGTACTTATGGCATCTAAGACAGAGTAACATATCCATCGCTCGCCTTGAGTTATTTGGAGCTCTTCAACAGGAGCAAGAACAATAACTTTCCCCTCTGTGCCATCCTTTTTTATCTTTTTTTTACCAAAAATTGCTTTCATGGAGTCCTTGCTCACAATCAGCTCATTTTCATTTTTTGCACCAGCTCCATCCATGACCTTTGGATCCTTTGTAAGAGCTTCAAGTGAATATCCACCTTCTGTACTCCTTGAAGAATTCCATAGCCGTGCAAGATGCATTGTATCAGCATGGAACCCATTGACAATGATCCCATGATTTTCTATGACATGCTTATCAAAGCTATAATTATGCCAAACCTACATCAAAAAACCAACAGTTTTTTACACTTTCTAAAGTCATAGGAACTAAAAATGTGATAAAAGACATTCACAGCTTTGAAGAAACAATGTGCAATTTCTGTCCTGCATATTATCTGAATTAGATCTAGCATTCAAACTGCTGAGAGGACATTCGATGTCCGTTTTCATTCAAACATAATACTGTGGCTAACCTTTTTAATAGATTCATCTCCAAAATAAGGGGAAAATACTGACAAGACATCTGCACCACCTTTTAGCACGTCTACCCATACACAGGACTTGCCATTACCAAAATCAGCTTCAGATCCACAGTATATACTAAAACAAATGATCTTCCCGTGACCAACTGGGCTCTCTTTCTTAATATCGATGTCTGCAACCTGCATTGAATATCACAATAGTTTGCATGAATATTTAATAGGAGCATCCAAGAAAGCTAATTCAGTGTGATTTTCATTAAAGCAATTGCAAATTTGCAATGTTGACGGTACAGTACATGTTGGGAAAAAGAACTACTCAGCACATGCCTAAGAGCGAATGCAAAGACAGGTAGAAAACACTACGACTACTCAGCACATGCCTAAGAACAAATGCAAAGGTAGGTAGAAATCACTCTGTAAGTTTCAAGAAGTCATGTCAAACTAGGCCATTGAGCAAACTAGCCATGCAAGAGAGGAAAAAACCAGACAGTTTGCATAATTCAAAATTTGTTCTAGTCATTAACAGCCATGTGCATCCTGTCAGACATTCAAGCACAAAAAACTGTTTTCCCTTGAGCTGAGGACCGGAGAAAAGGAAGATTAGTCCCAGTTCATAGAAAATCTATAGGCTTGCAGTCGACACCAATTGATAAAAAAAGGGATACATCTACCCAACTGCCTACCATGCCAATAAATCATGAATCCAGCTGCATCAAGGTTTTTTGACAGTATTTAATTACCTTTATAAATGCAATGGGGAAGCTACTTCCTTCGATAAATAAAATGGAAAATGGTCCTGGCCCAGTTATAAATATCAAAAGTATATGGAGAAAGGAAACTACAAAAAGGTCCAGAGAATTGTAAGAATTAAACAATTTCATACAAGTTTATACGTTAAGCAGAATCTAATTATACAAGCAGACCACAATCCTGATTCATATTAGAAAAAAGGGATTTAAAATACAAAGCAAAGGCTAGATGCACTGGCCTGAATAGTTGCACTTATAACTCTTGACCTTATAAATTAATTATAATACAGAAATGGTAGGAAATTGGATCAACCTCTGTATCACATGCATGAATAAGCTTCCTGTACTCTCCCATAAGCTTCCCTGCAACCATCTTTGCAGTCTCCACATTATCAACGATACAAATTTTTTCGTAAAAACCATTAAGTTTCTTTTGAACATTGTTGCTTTTAAGTTTCTTTTGAACATTGTTGCTTTTACTGTCCGTGACACCAGTATCAAGGTCGCCATTGTCAGGCCCGATAAGGTTGCCCAAAGTTCCAGAAGTTTCATTCTTCTCCTGATCTTTTCTACAGCAGCATCCATTCTCCTTAGGTAAAAGCCTCCCTTTCTTGTCTTCTTGATCCAAAAAGGTTTTCTCAGGTTGCAATTGCGTGGACTTGTTATCACAAACTCCACCTGAATGGCAATCAACCTTTGCTTTTAAATTAATCTTGGGAAAATAAAGTTTTTCAATCTTGGGAAAACAAAGTAATTTATTTTCTAAGTGCCGTAGTCCTTGCTCTTTTGCTGAAATGGGTTTACTCGGATTTGATACACCATCTTGTTTGCCTCTTGTTTCTGTGGCTATAGGGCCCTCAACAGGAACGTTTTCTTCCACAGACGCGTCATCTATTTTTTGTATAAGAGCCCCACTGCCTAACGCAACTGAAGTGGGAATTGGCATATCGTCTCTACCTTGATTAATCACTGATAAAATCTCTTCTGCTCTAGAAGCAGGGTTTGCATCTAATGCCATTGTCTGAATTCCCATAGCCTTCATCTTCTTTGTTTCTTCTTTCCAAGCTTCGGTGTCCAACTTAGTTGCTAGAGCAATTTTTCGGGCACTTTCTTCGCGACTACTAAGACTTTGACGAGGGAAAGATACACATTGACTTCTGTCTTGTCCCCGCTGTGTTTGGTTTTTTGGAGCTTGCGGCTTTTTCCCGTTATACATAGATTGCCCCGTGAAACAAACGTTGTCCAGGTGGGCCTGAGAGATGCTGCTTCTCGAACCAACGCCATATTCCCCCTCAATCCTGCGTTGAAAGTTCTTTGGTTGGACTGCTACCTTTTGAGGAGTACTGCACTTGTATTCAGTCGTAAAGCTCTTGAAAAGTGAGCGTGATTTCTCTCGTTCCAAGTTACTAAACCCTATTTGACCTACACTGTTCGTATCATCGAAAGCCTTGTCGAGCTCACGGGCTCTAGGCTGGCGACAATGAACAACATTTGGCGTATATGCATTGCCACCTCTATAGGAATCAGGCATACGTCTAGTTGACTGGTAATCGGCTTGAAAATGCCCATTATCTGCAAGACTTTCTGTGCTATTTGAAGCATTCCTGGCATGACCAGACAATAAATGATGCCTGGAAGATACAGACCACTTCCTGGTTCCTGGATCAACTAACGATTTTGCACTAAGCTCTGAGCTGTTTTTGTGGTGACCGCCTGAATGTGAGTCCCCTAAGCCCTCGTGCCTCAATAAATCTGACTCCCTTGAGCTGAATTGCCTGAAATTGAAGCTGTAGAAAACTATGAGAGATGCCTCTGAGGCAGAGAAATAACAGAAACATGAATGAAAACGGGTGACTCTGAAAGTCTGTTATATTATGTCAAACAAATTCCCACCAACTGTAGACTAAATATATTCTATAATCCAGTGCGGAAAAAAATAGCAAAGTAAACTGAAAACGTAAATAAAATAAACAGTAGAAAATAAGTACGAGAGAGAGAGACTGGCCTGTGAAGGTTGGGAGCAGAAGCGGCGGGCCTGCGAAGCATTGGATTGGAAACAAAACGCACACCTGGCTTCAGACAAGGAATGCAGGGCCTCAGAGAAGGGCCCTGCGTGGTGATGCCCAGAGCCATAAGGTCCGCCACCCGGGCTACTCTGCCTCTTCTTCCTGCCGTTGCTACTTTCGAAAGATTCAACACGCTTTAACTTGAAGCTCGTTAGGAAGCGGCTGCCGCTGGTGGCAATACTACTCCTTCTGGAACTGTTACTCCTCCCGTTTCTTACTCTGAGCATCCACAGCCGTCTTCATTTGTTGCAGCTGAGCTGGGCTGAGGCAGCGCGGGAGAATGTTTAAAACCCTTATAAACATACGAATGCCGATATCTACTGATAGGGGGTTTAACGGATTTGGTTGTTGGCAGCATAAATCTCTGCGCTTGCCCTAATATTCCTTGCATTCGTGGACATCATAGGCAGGCTTAAGATGGCGAATTCATTGAGTATCAATGATTTCTTTTTATTATATTTGAGTGAATGTTGCGTATCTTTATCAAAAAGCGTTGTATCTTCGCCTGCGTTTGAGCTTCAATCTTTGAACATTGTTAAAATAAATGTTATCATAAATTTATTTTAGTCTTTTATTATTATTAATTAAGTAAGTAGTGATAAAGATTAAATTTTAATCTTGTGGAAACTCCTCCCAATTAGTGCGACGACTGTTCTTCAATGGTTACGACCTTCTCCTAACAGCCCAACCCTTCTTCTTTAGGCCCACGGTCTCCTCCTCTTGTGCTCGCAGCTCCTTATCCTCACGACTTATCCTATTTCTAACGACAAAATAGAAGATAAGTCTAGCGACTTTGCAAAATGACTTTTGACTTCTTGTTATCATAATTATACCCATGTTACAGTAACACATTTTTATCATCATATCAAGATTAACAATACTATTTTGACCTCAAATAACAATTTATTATTTTATCCGTAATCTAATTTCCTTTGGACGATACTTAAACTAATACTCTTTATAAATCTTATTTAAATTAAAATAAATTTAAAAAATCCCATGTAATATATAGAGAGATTAATGCATTGAAAAATCAACATATAAATGAGTTTAAAAAATAAACAATATGATATTTATATGGAAATAAAAAATAATGCATCTTGCCATCTTTGATCTTTGAGTGTACTAAGAAAGTGGTTAATTGGGAAGACGAATGGTGTTATAAAAATTATAAAGTATGATTTTATAACATAGTTATATTTTAAATACAATGATCAATGTATTGAAAAATGAAAATTAATATATATTAATGAGTTTGAAAAAACAATAATATGGTAGCTATATGGAAATAAAAATAATGTATCTTATAATTTTGTAGTGTATTATTTAAAAAAATAGTTAATTTGAAAGACGAATGGTTTTTAAATACTAATAAAGTATAAGTATGTAATAATTTTGTCCTATTGATGTTACTAGCCATTAATTATCATGGTTTTTTAAATATTTTATACAAAATCTTTAAAGATGATGTTTATTAATATTTTATTTAAGTTTAAAAACCAGACAACTCATGCTTTGCTGAGAGAAATCCACGCGCCCTAGGGTTTGTGGTCTGCAGGTTTGTAGGCCCTCTCGACCTCCTCTCATGGATCCCCGGACCTCGATACGTTTGAAGACCGCTTCCTTAATATCGTCGCCTCCCTTCCTCCCCCTTCGTCAACAGCTCCTCCTTCCTCTCGTTTTGTCAAGCACTCTGAAATCCTAGAGGTTAAGCTTTCCTCAACCGCCTCTAAAAGGAAAGTAGTCACTCTCTCTGAGAAAGGCCTCATTGGCTTGTTCACAAAGCTCTGGTCGTCCCCTCGTTCGGTAGATGTTTGGCTCAACAAAAACTGGAGAACCCTAATTCAAGGTGAGGTTCAACAAATCTTCTGTGGGAAAGGTTATTTTGCTTTCATCTTTGAGAAGAAAGAAGATCGGGATCTTATTTTTAGGAATGGCCCTTACTTCATGGGTCCAAGAGGAATGTACCTTAACAAATGGGATCTCTCTTTCAACCCTGAGAAAGATATCCCTAAGGCAATCCTAGTATGGGTGAAGCTTCCACACCTTCCTCTTCACTGCTGGAATGATGAGGACTTTCGAGCAATAGGCAACACATTGGGAAAATACATGGATAAGTCATAACCAAAGGCCCCAATGTTCTCATGCGCCAGAATCTGTGTTGAGGTAGATCTTGAGAAAGGCTTGCCAGAATCCATTAATCTCTCTATTGATGGATGGAACCACCTGCAAGCGGTGGATTACAAGCAAATCCCTTTCAAATGCAAACACTGCCATGAATATGGGCATTTTGCTAAATCTTGCCCAAAAAAACCAGAGAAATCCAACCCAGAAGGCCTGCAAGAAGAAGGATGGTATGTAGCAAGCGGGAAGAAAACTGTAAAAACTACAGCAGCAAAGCAGCCCCACCTCCTGGCAAAAAGTGCCTCCGAAAATAGGTATGATGCACTTCAAACTAAAGAACGAGAGATTGAAACCCCATAGGAGAATGTAGAAGAGGCCCAGCATCAAGAGCACGAAATTTCAACAGAAGCTCCACCCCAAAAGGAGATGAATGATTCGGAAGAAGATATAGCACAGGCCATGGTAAGGAAGGAAGCATCAACCAACTCAGAAGGATCAGTCACACGCTCTAGGGCAAAAGCATGCTCTGAGGAATTCATAGACAATTCCATTGAGGAGCAAGAACCTCATTCCAGAAAAGGAAGAAAGTCAAACAAGACGCTAAGGGAACAGGAAGCAGCAAGGGAAAAAGCAGCAGGGAAACAATCCAATCTAGATTTCCTGGTTAAAAACTTGCAAGCAATCAAATACCTTCTTAGCGCAGAAGAGGAAAAAAAGGAGAAAGAAAAGGCACTCCAACAACTTAAGAAATAATGAAGCCGGTCTCCTAGAATTGTAGAGGATTAGGAGGTTCCCAGAAAATAGAAGTTATCAAAATATTTAAATCAATGGAATTGGTCTCAATCCTTCTTATCCAGGAGACAAAAAAAATGGCGGAAGACAGTCTTGCCACCTTAAAAAACTTTTGTCCTAAAGGAGAAGGATTTGCCACCAGTGCAAACGGAGCCTCTGGAGGCCTTCTCTGTTGGTGGGACAGTGAAAAGTTTGTTATGCATTCCGCTACTGAGAATAGAAATTGGTTGTTCATTAAGTTAGAAAACAAAGAAAAGAAATAAATGTTCTGGATAGGGAATATATATGGACCAACTATCCAAGCACAGAAAGATAGTGTCTGGAAATCCCTAGAGGAACAATGTGAAGGGAAAATGCTCCTCCCTTGCTTCATAGTGGGAGACTTCAACGTCACTATCTCTGCAGAAGAGCATAGAGGTGGAACTAAGGTTAGCGAACCCTTTGGAGAAAGGCTGGAGGATCTGATTTCACTCTGGGGCCTTTCTGATATCAAACCAAAGAATGGTTCCTTCACTTGGAGCAACAAAAGAATTGGCCCAAGTCATATAGCTACCAGACTGGACTGGATCGGGTTTTGGTTAGCACCCATCTCCTTAGGACTTATCCTGAGTCCAAACTCCTGTGTTTGGCCATCTCGGACCACAAGTCGATCTATCTCTTTTTTTCGCCTTTGGAAAATTTGGGGCCCCTTCCCTTTCAGTTCAATCATCTCTAGCTAGAATCAGAAGGAGTTAGGAATATCGTCTCTAATGCCTGACGTTTCATCCCAGGGTCTCCAGCCTTCTCTTGGGAACAGAAAATCAAAAGGGTTAAATCAGCCCTCAAGTCCTGGGTAAAGCACCACTATCAAGAGCCATCTCAAAAGAAAGCGAAAATTATAAAGAGCATGGAAGCCCTTCAAGTGGATATGGAGGTAAGTGAAATTACCAGAGAGCATCTTCTCAAAGAAATAGAGCCTGAGAAAAGTCTGCAAACAATTTTAAGGCATGAGGAAGAGGGATGGAGGTTACAATCGAGGGTTCTCTAGCTTAAAGGGGGGGATTAAAACACACAAAAATTTCAAAATCAATGCAGAGATAGACAGAGGTGGAACACAATGAGGGAGCTCAAAAACGAAGACGGCACGGTCATCACAGGACAAGCGACAATTAGCACGGAGGTAAGAGGCTTTTTTGAAAATTTGTATAATGACGAAGAGTATGTCTCACAGGAATGCATGGAAGAAATGGTTCAATACATTCCTGCCCTGATTAGCCCAGAGGAAAGTCTCCAGCTTGAATCCCCCATCTCAGAGGAAGAAGTCAAGAAGGGCATTTGGTCCCTACATCCGGATAAAGCTCCAGGCCCCAACGGCTTCCCTATCCGTTTCTATAGAACTTTCTGGTCTTTAATAAAAAAGGATCTCATGCGTCTTATCTCCTGGATGGCAAAAGGAAAAATGGGAGGAGCCACAAACTCCACTTTTATGGCCCTAATTCCCAAAGAGGCTAACCCCTCCTCCATCAAAAGGTTCAGACCTATTTCCCTCTGCAATGCCTATTACAAAATCTTCTCAAAAGTCTTATCTTTGAGACTCAAGCCCATTATTCAATCTCTGATTTCCCCCAATCAAAGAGGCTTCATCTCAGGTTGGCAAATCAGTGATAACATCCTTATGGTTCAGGAAGCAATACATTCAAGCACTAAAAAGGGCGAGCCAAGTATGGCTATTAAATTGGATTTGGCAAACGCTTTTGATTGTTTGAGACATTCTTTCATTTTGTTGGTGCTAAAAAATTTGGTTTTCCCTCTATCTTCATAAATCAAGTGCAAGCCTGCATAAACTCTCCCTGGATAGCCCCTTTAATCAATGGCAGACCCTCTGAAATTTTTTCAAAGCCTCTCAAGGGATAAGGCAAGGATGCCCCCTCTCCCCCTTTCTTTATATCCTTGTGGCTGACTCCCTGAGTAGAAGACTCTCTAAACTTCAAGACGAAGGTTCCCTCCCAGGTCTCTCCTTTCGAAATGGAGTTCATCCTATCAACCATGCTCTTTTTGCTGGCGACGCAATTCTGCTAGGCATAGCCTCTCCACAAATTGCCAAAAAAATCTTAAGACCCCTAAATCTTTTCCTCCGCTCTTCTGGAAGCTCAACCAACCTGAACAAATGTCAGCTCTATGGATGGAATTGCGACATAACAACTCTCTGTAGTATATCTCAAATTCTACACATTAACGCTACTTGTAATTGGACCCATTTCACTTATCTGGGTATTCCCATAGCCAAAAAGACCTTTGCCTCTGCCATGTGGACTCCGATCATCCAAAAGATCAAAAATAAAATCCATTCTTTGGGCTCAAAGTGGTTAAATATTGCAGGGCAAATAACTCTCATTCACTCCATTCTCTCCTCCTACCCAATATACTCTAGCTCGATGATCTTAGCCCCTAAGAGTGTCATACACAGTATTTGTAAGGAAATCAAAAATTTTCTTTGGCAGGGAGTAAAGGTGCAGAGAAAGAAATTTCACTTGGTCAAATGGGACACGGTCAAAAGACCAAAAAGCAAAGGTGGATTGGGCATCAGGGATCCGGAGCAAATGAACATAGCACTGGGAGCAAAATTGATCTGGAGGTTGGCTACAGGCAAGAAAGAATGGTGGAAAGAAGTAATAAGGAAAAAATACATTAAAAGACCCAGATCAAAAATCTTTTACAGCTTGTGGACTAGTAAGGGAACCTCACTTTGGCTCCTGTGCAAAGCCTCTATCAATTTAATCCAGTCTAACTACTACTGGATCCCAGGTAATGGTAAAAAAATCAAAGTCTAGGAAAGCAGCATTCTAGGGTAGCCTTCTCTCACCTTGCTCCCAGGGATGGTCGATCTAGCTAAATGGGCTCGCGGCTTTGGTATTCACACTCTCCACAATCTCTCATTATGGAATTCGAAGGGGTGTTGGATAGGCTGGAAGGAACTTCGCCCCCCAATCCATTTGGAAGAAGCCAAGAACCTCCTCTACTCATCCCTGCATGGCATGTCACTAACAAGCAAAGCTATAAGGGATCGCATTGGTTGGGGTAAAAATGGTTAGTATACGGTTAAAGAAGGATACAAGAGACTCTTAACGGAACCAGCAGCCAATGAACAACTATGGAAAAAGGTTTGGCATTCAGATAGTATCCCAAAGGTAAATTCTTTCATCTGGACCTTGATGCACAATAAATTGCTCACGGCTGAGAATCTTAAGAAAAGAGGGATAGCAGGTCCCTCCCAATGTGCTCTTTGCAACTCGGAAGTGGAAACCTCAAATCATATTTTTCTGTAGTGCATTGTTTCTTTGAAAATTTGGCAGTGCGTTCTCCCTCCGGGGTTTCATTTTAGACCCCCAAGCTCCGTGGCTCAGCTCATAGAGGATTGGACTAAACACTTCCTTGGTAATATCAATAAAAAACCCATCCTCGGGCGCCTCTGGAACACCATTCCCAAGAATCTATGTTGGCAACTGTGGATAGCCAGGAATAAATCAATCTTCAAAGATCAAAAAGTCGTTCCAACTCGTATAGTTTAAAAAACTATGGGAATGATCGCTGAAAAGTTTGCCTCGAATGATATCAACTTTCTTGTTTCTGAAAATATCTCTGAGCCACATTCTTCATGGTGCAAGATTTTTTTTAAAGAAAGGAGCCCCCCTTAGTCCAAATCCTAATCAAGCAGCCCATTAGCACATTCCAGTGGGATATAAGAAAAAACATAAGTGATTTCAGGGCCTGGTTGCGGGAAAGAAATTCCTATGCTTTCTTCTTCGATGGTGCCTCAAAGGGCAATCTAGGGGAGGCAAGTGCTGGGGGGATCCTTCTGGATCGCGGAGGACAAATTGAACAAACCTTTGCTTGGGGTCTTGGCCATAGGACCAACAACGAGGCTGAGTGGTTGGCTCTCCTTCAGGGAATGGAAATCCTAGCTAACACTGATCTCTCAAGGATAACAATATTTGGAGACTCAAGACATGTCATATATAAAATGCTCAATGGATACACCATCAGCTCCATAAAGTGTCGACGACTGTATGATAAAATCATTCCTCTCCTATCTAAACACTGTGAATTCTATCACATCCTTCGTACAAATAATGTTGCAGCTGATGCCTTGGCTAATGAAGGGGCCTCCCTACCCCAAGGTCATTGTTGCCTTAATGCTTTAGACACACACCCCAAATCCATTCCCTAATGAACTTGTGGGATAAAAGACTTTAATTTCGTTGCATTGAACCCATTCTCATGGATTTTTGTGAAGGCTATAAAGCTTTAACGCGTTGTCCTTCAGCTCTCCTTCACGCTGTCATGTGGTTCTCACTCCTCACAGGCCTCTCCTTGATCCTCGACGTCTTTATGAACCATCCCCCTCAGCGTAAATGCTCCTGCAGATCGCACGCTCTAGGTCCTTTCAACCTCTTCATTATGTCTTCCTCCCAAATTTTTCCTCACCCCCAAGTTCCATTTGGTAATGGTGTGCTCTCCTCTCTCTCTGTGTTTTCTCTGGAGAGGACTCTGCTGGATATCATCTCAGGCGTAGACAAGGGCATACTTCAGGGGATTCTATGGGAGTCTTTGCCTCTTACCAGGGTTTTTTTCAAGGAAAGGTTGGCTCTAGCCACTTTCTATACCTGCTTCTGCTCTCCCCAAGCCAACGATCCTCTGTGGCGCTCGAACTCTGGTGCTGGGCTCAGTATTCCCGTTGATGTTCAGTCTTTCATAGCAGGAAGCAATTCGATCTTTGGATGTAACTATTTTGGGTGGAAGGAAGGAGCGGTCGGTACTCTCTCCTGTTGAAGCAAGAAAGAACGTGACTCTCTCCTGTAGGAGTTTAGCATTCTCAACTCTGTTCTTGGTGGTTTTTCTTTTGGTGAGCAGGATCAAGAGCTCGAGGGTGCAGTAAGGGATCTCCATAGTAATTTCTCCAGGTTAGCTCTTGCCATTCACAATCCCAGACAAGGCAGAATGGACCAAGCAAATGAGAACACTGGTCTTGCAGACTTGAAGAAAAATCTCAGGCATTTGTATGAAATGATGGCTATTGGCATTATGGACAACAAGGAAGTTGCCCAAGAGGTAAAGAATATGGGGGAGGTGGTTAGTTACACCTCTTATCAGATAAGCAACCACGACTCCAGGATCGATGATAGAGAGATGAATCTCAAGGAAATCATGGGCAAGGTGGACATAATTCAAGAAGACCTCCAGCGTTTGGTAAGCATGAACCAAGGCAATTAGGAAAACAAAAATCCCGCAACAACAGCTCACCCTATGGAGGAGGAATCAGTTGTTCAGCCAATGAAGCACCGAGGCAACTTTTAATGGTTTTTATAGTTTATGTTTTTTTGTCTGTTTCTTAATCAACAGTTTATCAAGGTATATACTACCTCAGTCCTTAGAAGGTATGTAAAAACTCTGTGTAGCGTTCTATGGTCATCCTTTTGGCCTAGTTTTGTTTTCCCCTTTTTGAACAGCAAGAACTCTCAGAGATTGCTTTTTTGTAATGTATGGTTGTGCACAACCTGTTTAATATCAAACTTTTTTAGTTTCTGTTAAAAAATATATTTTATTTAAGTTTTATTTTAAATTAGATTTGCCAGCAATAGAGTCCTTGTTTTTGAAAAAATAATAAAATCATAATTTAGAAGAAAATTGTAAACATAAAAAATTGATTTTTAGTTTAGTGTGTCTTTGATTTGTAGCTACTCATACAAAGGAGTATTTATGTGGTTTCAGTGTATCGGGTAAACCATAGGATATCCCAATTTTGGAAATTACGACTGCAACAATCAATAACATGAGGAACATAGCTCCTTTATCTCAAGGGTGAGAATGATTTTAATGCTCAATCTTCTATTAAGAGTTACATTTGTGGATCAATAGTTTTTTAGATTGATGTTTTTGTACAACTTTCGAAGACAGAGACACTATATGGTCTGAGATCTGAATTAATCAACATCCAACTCTACCTGCTTGATGCAGCTCCTTAATCTTTGCTTCAACCTATGAACCTCTATTTCAATCCTTTGAATCTTCATGTCCCTTTCCAAACCATCTCCTCCAAGTCATAAGATGACGCCAAGCACCACAAAAAAAGGGGCCAGAATAGAATTCCAGTTCGTCGTATCACAAACAAAGGGGCTTTCTTCGCGACTTACCCATTGAGTGAATAACCAACCATAGGAAATGCCTAAGACTTCATGTTGATTTGATCACCTTAACTTCACACTTTCCAAGTCTGAAACATCATGGTTACTCTCCATTAGACTGGTGGAGATAATCTACATAGATGGCTCAGATTATAGACCTTCGTGCACCAGCCCGATAACCATAGACGTTCATCCTTCCTTTTGTGCAAATTCAAATTAATAGCCTTTTCATACTTGTGATCCTTCACATAGACATCCATCTTAAGGGAGATGGGATTTTTGGGCAACATGATTAACAAAAAGCTCATTTGAGTTGAGATGGGATGCCTCATTGGTGGCCATGTTTGCATTATAATTCAGTTCTCGAAGAATATGAAATAACTTTAGATTCTAAAAGGAGTGAGAAAGAGTTTTGATTCTTTGTAAGAGTCTAGCTAATTTCAGATTTTTTATTTGGTCGATTACATTCATGGCTTGAATTATTAAACGAGATTCTATGAAAACCAGAGCTTCATCCATGTCAAGAGATTTCATTTGCTTCAATCCTTGCCATAGGTCATGGGATTTTGCCATATTGTTTGTATCGATTCCAATGCTCTAGGGATAATTTATTTCAATGTTTTCTTCAAGATTGAAGATAACTCATCCACCTCCTGTCATCCCTGGGCTCCCTTTCGAATCTCCAACAAAGAACAACTTGTAAAGTTTTCTTTCCTTCCTCCAATTGTTGAACTGAGACTGATCAAGCCTTATCTCCCAGACATCATGTTGTCGGGTTGCAAGAGCAAAGCTGTCAGCTGAAAATTTAAATGATGATAACCAAATTGCTTCTTTTGGCCATAAAGGGCCTTGTTTTTAGCCATGGATAACACATGAAGATAGTCTCACACGAGTGCCTGAACTTTGGATGCCACTTGTGTTGGAGTGTGAGCAATTTCTCTAAAAATTTCGTTGTTCTGATCCAGCCAGATTTCCCATTCTATAAATTTCGGAAGAGTCAACCAACACAATTCGAAACCAAACTTTTGGGACAACGGTCCCGGGTAAATTTGATCCCAAGTGCTGAATGGCAAGGAGATACTATCCACGGGAGCTACTATGCCAAACCAAGGTGTTGTTAGCCAATCCCAAACTTCCATAGCGAAGGGGCATTTTAGAAACAAATGTGCAATAGTTTCTTTTCTCTCTCGACAGAGTGGACATTGGAAAGGACCGACAAATCCTCATTTTTCTAAATTGTGTCCTTTGAGGATGCTTCCATGAGCAAGAGTCCATGCAAACATATCCACCTTGGGAATACTTATGTAGTTCCATATTCGTTTCCAAATAGTAGGATTTTCATGGACATTTGGGAATGAGGAGAAGCGATTGTAACCTTGAGTAGAGGTGTAAGAGCCTAAATTAGTGCCCAGTCCTCTTTTTTTCTTTTGTTGATTTTTCAATAGGCGCTAAACCTTGCAGATAAGAGAGAAACTGAGCTTTTTCTTTTGCCAAATGGGCAGGGAAACTAGGGATATTCCAATTTTCCCATGTGAAAGGAGGTTCAGTTCAAGAGTAGAGGCTAGGGAAGGATTTTCTATAATATAACCCTTCTAAATGTTGATTTGCTTACCATTACCTTGGATCCAAGTCAATTCTTCTCTAAATAGAGGAAGCGCTTTTTGACATAAAGTAAAGATAGAAGAGCCTTTGCTGACAATAGGAACATTGTCCAAAGAGTGCAATCGAGAGCCTAAAAAGTGTTTTCTCCAGAGGAACCTAACTACTCCAGGAGTTTGTGCTTCCTATCAAGTTCCATAATAGTTTGGCTCCCAAGGACAAATTCCTGAATTTAAGTTCATTGATCTGCAACTCTCCCTCTTGGATAGTTTTTTATCTTTTTCCAACTTACTGGTGTGAATCCCCCCCCCTTACTCTTCCCTCCTTGCCGCAAAATATTTTGTAGCAGATTGTTGATTAAGGAGAGAATTTTGGCAGGAGCTAACATGATGGAGCTTTGATAAATAGGAACGCTACTCAGAACAAACTTAATTGACGTTACTTTCCCTACCAAGTTGAGCTAGACTGCTCCCCAAGAGAGAATTTTCCTTTTGTTATTTTTCTTTTTTAGAGGCTCTAAAAATTGGGACACCAAGATATTTGAAGGATTCCCAATGGGTGACACCTGCAATCCCGAGAATGCGAGAAATAACATACATCCCTCTCGGATTGGTATTCCAATTGAAAATCTAACTTTTCCTCAGATGTAATTTACTTCCTCAGGCTCTGCACTAGGAGCCCAGTTAGATTTAAGCCATTTGGTCGTGAAATGATTACGCTTCCCAAGAGAATAGTGTCATCAACAATATCAGCATGATTGATTTCCTTTGTCCCACGGACAATTTGTATACCAATTAGATATTGAACTTGCCTAGCTTGTTCCAATTGAAAGTTGAGCACTGGTGCTTGAATCGCATAGAGCAAAGGGGAAAGAAGACATCCTTGGCACAGTCCTCTAGAGACTTTAAAAAAGGAGGCCAATTTACTGTTAATAGGAGGGGTGATCAAATGCTCACTAATACAGGATTTAACCCAACGGATGAAAGCAGGATCGAAACCGTAACACCGCATTACCTAGAAAAGGAAAGAATGACAAACTCTATCAAAAGCGTTAGCTAAATCAATTTTCACCACCATGCCTTGTTCCCAATTTCTTGTGCTTGAGTGGATTGCCTCCTGAACTAAGATGGTGTTGTCCCAGATTTTCCTTCCTTTAATGAAGCCTCCTTGATTTTCTCGAATGATATTACGGAGAATGTCTTTTAGTCATTTGGCTATTATGTTGGTGATGATCTTATAACCAATATTGCATAAGAGATAGGATGAAATCTATCAAAAGAGGCAACATCTTTTTCCTTTGGGATAAGGGCTAGGAACGTTGAATTGGTGCTTCCCACGATCTTGTCACAGTTTTGAGACTTCGTCGCCATTTTATGAAGACTTTTGTAAACAATATCCAAACAAGCTTTGATAAACCTTGTAGTGAAGCCATCGGGTCCTAGAGCCTTGTCATCCTCCATGTCCTCCACCGCAGCCTTTACTTCTTCTATAATTACAGGCTTGATGAGATCCAAATTATCCTTTCTTTGAAGCATATTAGGGACTAAGTCTAGAATGACTTGAGTCTCTAGGGCCTGATCTATATGTTCCTTAGTGTAGATGGAACTGAAGTGCCTAGTTGTCTCTTCTTTAATTTTATCAAACTTAGTGATCAACTGGAATTGTATATGAATCTCTCGAACTTCTTTGAATTGATTTATGGCTTTAGCTTGCTTATGAAAGTAGGTTGTGTTTCGATCTCCATCTTGAAGCCATAGACTTCTAGACTTTTATCTCCAAAATTCTTATTCTTGTCGACAAGCTGAGTGCAAGGTTTGGTGTAAGTCTACTTCTATGTCTAGGAGATCCTTGGTGATAGGAGTTGATTCCATTGTATGTTGATGATCTTCCAACTTTTGTTGGGCTTCCAGTTTGATTTGAGAGGGGGAGACTATGAATTTGGACCAACTCTTGAGAGCATTTTTAGTTATTCGAAGTTTCTCTTCCCAAACAAAGAAGGCAGATCTAGAGACCAAAACTGACTAGGCTTCTTTGACAACCTCCAAAAAATCCTTTTGGGAAATCCAAAGTGGACTTAATCGAAAGGGGATAGGGCCCAATTTTGAATCTTTCTTTAGTTCGAGGAGAATTGGTTTGTGGTCCGATCCTCTGAAAGATAAGATCCTAGAAGATGGATTCGGTCCTAATAAAATAAATGAATCCTGTACTAGGAGCTTGTCTAATCTCGATGCTATATGCCCAGGGTCATAACGCTTATTGGTCCAAGTGAAATTGCCTTCGGAGGAAACAATATCTGTCAGGTCCCAATAAAAAATGAGCTCATCTACCTGCTCACGAATGGGATCTTTAACCAACGAACCTCCTCTTTTTTTAGATTGTTTCAAAATAACATTAATATCTGCTGCTATGATGATATTCTCCGCTCTAGTACCATTGCTTGTTACTGAGAGCAGATTACAACACTCTTTTTTTCAGACAAAAGACTAGGCACATAAATATTAAAGAGACATATCTAAACTCCAGTAAATTTGTGAAGCAGCCGTGTGAAGATCAAATGGGTACAAGACTTATGTTCAACTAAATCAAACTTAGAACTATCCCATAAGGTTCGTATTCCTCCAGAGGCTCCTCTAGAATTGACTGCGAAGCCTCCACTTTTTTCCAAAATTTCAAGCTTGTGTGAAGGAATGTCCTTTCCTCCATATTTCTCTCCTGGATTAGTAGAAGATCAGGTTGGGTAATTCGAATCAAATCTTTCATAGCTTCTTCTTTATTTTTTTTACCTAGTCCCCTACAATTATAGGAGAGGGCCTTCATTACTTACCTTTGTTTGAGGGAGAGACCCCTTTGAGGGATTGCCCTTGTTTCCTGGCATTCTAAGGATTACGGAGGATTCTTTCTAGTGTTTGTTGGTATCCTTGTAGCTTATCCCTGTACGTAGCTTTCTCCCTCTGCTCTTTTGTCTATTTCCTTCCGCATGTGGATTTCTTATTGTTGAACATGGTCTTCTCTATTTCCCCTTCTTCTTCTTCTTATTTAGACTCTTCGATTTCATATTCATCAGCAGACTTCTCCTGATTTTCGGTTTCCTCTACGTCTTCCCCTATTGTCTCTGGCTTGATGACAGGAGTAGTCTCAGATACTACCTCTGTAGCCTCTTTTTCATCATTCTCCTCAGTAGTATCGAGAAGATTTTGTTAGTTATGAGAGGGGATTGGTTAGCTGATTTTTCTCGAGGAGAGGTGAGTTTGGCACGAGCATATTTTTTGAGATCTTTTCTTGGCCCTTGCGCACCTTTGGGATTTGCTTTGGACTTCTTTGCATCTTTCCAACCTTCATTCTTGTCCTTTTTTGGTTGAGCTTCCTAGTTTTGAGGGAAATTCATGTGGAAGTGACCGTATTCGTGACATCCTCTGCATTTGAAAGGCAGTTGCTCATAATCCAGTTTTTGGACATGAGACTAATTTCCTATAGTGAGCTTAATTGCTTTAGGCATGCTGACTTCTAGATCTACCTCCACACAAATACGTGCACAATCATATTGGTCCTTAGGGCTCTCCATATCGATAAACCAACCTAGGGTATTGCCTATTGAATTCAAGGATTCAAGATTCCATTAATGCATTGGCAGTTTTGGCAAACAGACCTAGACTTTGATGGCTTTAGGGATGTCTGTTGCATGGTCAAAATCCAGAGTCGATCGAATAAATACCTTGTGTCCCCATGAAATATGGGGCATTTTTACAGATTAGGTCTCGATCTATTTTATACTTGAAATCAAACAAGAAACACCCTCTTCCCACTGAATAGGAAGCCACATTCTGAGATATCAACGGTCTCCAATTTCTTTGGATCCAACTTTCAGTGGTTTTCGGGGAGGGCCACAGACCGGTAAACTAGCCAATCAGAGCCCGATCTATAAGATAAAGAGCGAGCCTGATTGTGTCTTCCAGTGGAAGGTCCACCATTGGGATGTCTTCCAGTCTCTTGACGAACTTTGGTGGCGCACCCCCTGCAACCTTCTTGCCTTGCAAGGGAACCAGTCAAGCAAAAAAATCCATTTTTTGTGGGAGAGTAAAGGAGGGTGTCACCGAACTGCCCTCATCGGATGCCATGGGAGAATTAGTTCAATAGAGAGAACCTATGAAACTGTGAAACCCTAGAGAAACCCCTTCTCCCATCATGATCAATCTCCGAGAATGTTCGTACCATTCTATTTCAATCTAAAATTTGTGAGTCTATTACTCCCATCTTCTATATCTTTAAAAAATCGATGAATCAGTTACTCCAATCTCCTTTAATTGCCATTTCCTGCTAAAAGTTTACAATAACAGTCAAAACAAAAATGTAAACATATCCAAATCAAAGTCATTATGAATGCAACCTTTAACTAAGAAAATAACATGGGATTTCCATGTATACCATCGTGAGAACCCTAAGGTACTACACTGTAAATATGCTACCTGATTCAAATTCTAAATTTGCTATGAGACCCTAGATCATACATAGATGGAAAACAAATGAACGTACCTACAAGGAAGCTCAGTAATGTAAATGCCATTTTCACCTCACAGCAATGTGTAAGAGGTAATACATGACTAAGGAAGATGATAGTCATCCTTTGCAATATCAGACTATTGATAAATTTGTAATACGTTTAAAAAATGTATATGAAATCAATATTATTAATAATCATATGTTATTCCTTGTCTTCAATGGTAAGTATTATCTTTCTCATGGTGCAACCATAATTGTTTCTAGTTTTAATGTTGGTAGTAAGGATGTTTCCAATAAAAAGCATGGGATCATATCACAAAAAGGAATGAATGTTTCAAATTTTACTGTGCATGGTATAACAATATGGAACAAAATTATGCAAAAAACAAAAAAATTGAATTTCCCTCCTTAACTCCATGTACTAATTTTTGTTTTTCTATTTATTTAATCTTAGTATGGCACCAATCATTTTTTGAAAAAAAAAACCAATATATATATATAATAATCAAAATTTTATACATTTCCAAAAATTAAATGTTTTGTATGAAAATAATGGAAAAAATGAAAACAATATTGTTTCCTACTGTAAAAACTAATAACGAAAATCAATATCCATTACATGACAACATATATTCAAATACAAAGGGGGGTAGGGTATGTACACCTCTGTAGACTTTAGCAGTTAAATCACTGCGTAGAGGGGGGTCTCATACATCAATTGGTGTCTCGCTTGGTGGTGACCTTAAAAATATATTATTATTATTATTATTACTATTATTATTATTAAAAGGTTTGCCCAACATTCAACATATAGAAGATCAACATCTTCCATTATTTTTACAAATAGAAATATCCATGTTAAACAAAACGTCTTTGTTGTAAAGCCATTATTAATCCAAACATGAATATACATGCTAAACAAACCCTCTTTGTTGTAAAGCCATATATAGTGAGTGGGTGCTTCAACTTTAGTTTTGGTTCAAAGAAGCAAGTAGGCAACTTTGCATTATCATATGATTGCTTATTAAATGCTAGGATTATCAAATAAATGGCCATGTGTTGTTCAAATTGTTATTTAAATTGTAAAATCTTTTTTTTCCAAGGAAAATATATTGCATTTCATTTATATGTGTGTGTGTGTGTGGAGATTTTAAAGTCTTTACATCCTTTCCAATGCCTAATAGAAGCAACAAGAAATTGTGGAGTTTTGCAACCTTCCACAACTACAGTGAATATAATATGAGCATCAAAAAGAGGCTTTATGATACAACTTACAACCTGTAACAAAACAACAATCATAGAAATATGCTCTGAAAAAGAAGAATACATGCAACAATATGTACTATCTGTAATCATTTCAAAAATAATAATGGTCTCTAAAAACAAATATGAACGATCTAAGGGCAAAACACATTTCTTTGTCTTTTTTTGCTTGCGATTTCTGCCTGCAAGCACGCAGACTGGTTCTGCATGCAAGGACGCAGCTTGATCGCTGCCTGATAGCATCCGAAACTACTGTTTCTTGGTAGGTGAGCGAGAGGATTGGAGCGATTGGTCGAGCCTGAGTGATTGCTCCTTGCAGAGATCGCTGGGCCCTCCTTTGGCTGAGAATCTGAGATTCGATCCGTTGTGGAAAGAGGTGGAGGCCCTGTATCCATGTTTTGAAGCTGATCCGGAGGGGTTGGGCTCCAAGATGGTGGAGGAGGTAGGCGATTCCTTGCCTACCCGCTCGGAAGCCTTCGATAGGCTAATTGCCAATCATGCCAAGAGATCAGGGAAAAGAGAGGTGCCGAAATTCGTCAAGCGCATAGAAGATGTGCCGGAGGTAGCCCTCCCTCCGGAAGAAACGATCCGAGTTGCCCTATCTCTGTCAGATCGGGCACTGATCGGGCAGTTCACAGGGCTGTGGCCCTCACCCAAAACCACTGATAGCTGGGTTCAGAGGAACTGGCGACCGCTTATAGCCAAAAACGTGGCCTCCTACGCCATTGGAAGGGGATATTTCCTCTTTGACTTTGAATCGAAAGATGACAAAGATTTAATCTTCAGGAACGGGCCCTATTTCATGGGGCCGCAAGGTCTATACCTCAACGGATGGTCGCCAGACTTCGATCCGGAAGCCGATACCCCCAAAGCCGTCCCAGTCTGGGTCAGATTGCCCAACCTTCCTATGCACTGCTGGAACCCTAAATCCCTACAAGCTATAGGGGACGCTCTGGGAAAATATATCGATATGGCCAGCCCTAAGGACCAATACGCTTGTGCCCGCATCTGTGTGGAGGTTGACCTCGAAGCTGGACTGCCAGAAGCCATAAATCTCACGGTGGGGAAATGGTCCCACATTCAGAAACTGGACTATGAACAACTCCCCTTCAAGTGCAGAGGGTGCCACGAGTACGGGCACTTCATCCGAAACTGTCCTAAAACTCCGGACCAGCAGGAGAAGGGGGAAGGATGGCACAGGGTGAACAGATCCAGAGCTAAAAACCAAATTGGTGGGGGACCAAAGAAAGGTGAGGGGAGTGGCCCATCTGGAAATTCCCAGGAGCCTCCAAGATCGACAGAACCAATGGAAGCAAGGGAGGAATCCTCAGAACCAGAAGATAGATCTACCCTCGAAAAGAGCAAGGAACCGGAAACAGTTATCTCAGACCAAGGAAGAGACAACGAGGAAGCCATAATGGAAACTAGAGCAGGAGAGAGCCAGGATAAATCCGACGAAGAACTGGACTCGGAAGAGGACGAAGAGGAAGAAGGGGAAATTGAAATAACAACCCCAAGATGGAACAAAACAAAAGGAAGGAAGTCTAGGAGAGAAGTACGAGAGAAAGAAACATATAAGGACAAGCTACAAGGTTCCCAGCCAACCTTGGAAAAGATGCTGAAAAACCCAAGAAATACCCGCCAGCAAGGGCATGCCTCGAAAGGGATGCCTTCAGCTCACAAAAGTAAGTAATGAAGACAATTTCCTGGAACTGCAGAGGGCTCGGAAGCAAAGGCAAGGAAGAAGCCATGCTAGATCTAATCACTATCCATCAACCGGACATTCTGCTGATTCAGGAAACCAAACTGGAGGAGACAGCATTCCTCCAAACTAGTAAAAAATTTTGGAAAAAAAAGGCGCTACTGCTCTAAGCTCCAGGGGAGCGTCTGGGGGTATAGGAACCCTATGGGATGAAAGGAAATTCGAAGCAATAGCCAACAAAAACAGCACTCATTGGATCCTCACAGTGCTGAAGCATAAAGATACCAATTCTCTGGTAAGTTTAATTAACCTATACGCTCCCAATTCTTATAGCGAAAAAATAGAGTGCTGGAATCTTCTCCGTGAAGAACGAAATAATTTGCAGGGTAATGTTATTTTGGCCGGAGATCTGAATCTCATCCTCAGCCAGAATGAAAAAAGAGGGGGATCTAGCTCCACAGATCCTATGAAAGATATAGTGGAAGATATCATTTCGACCTGGGACCTCGTTGATATCAAGCCAACTAGAGGAAAATACACCTGGACCAATAGGCGGTTTGGGCTGGGGCACATAGCGGCCAGACTTGACCGATTCTTGGTTCAGGACTCCTTTCTCCTACAAGATCTGATTATTTCCTCCAAAATCCTCTCCCTTGGAGGTTCCGATCATAAACCTATCCTCCTGGAAATGACCCAAGAAAAAAACCTGGGTCCCATCCCATTCAGATTTAATTCATTGTGGGCCAAGCAAGCTGATTTCCTCCGGATCGTGGCAGTTTCATGGGCCCATCCGGTCAACGGTTCTCCCTTCTTTGTTTGGGAGGAGAAACTGAGGAGGCTAAAAAAAACTCTGAAATGTTGGTCCAAGGCGCTTCCAAAACCAAACATTGCCAAGATTCAAGCTGCCAATGAACTGGAGGTGCACCAGGCAGATATGGAAGATAAAGAAGTGACTCTAGGTGACATCCAGAAAGAGACAATGCTGCAGATGAACCTTCACAAGGCGTGTAGAGAGGAGGCTGAATGGTGGCGCCTCAAGTCCAGATGCAAATGGTTGAAGAATGGGGACAGAAACTCAAGTTACTTCCACAAATTGACAGCGATAAGGAAAAATCAGAATACTGTAAGTGAAATCCAAGTCAATGATAAGACTATAAATCGATTTGATGAAATAAAACAGGAAGCTACAAATTATTTCAGCGTGCTGTTCAATGAACAGCCTGTAGATAGCGATGCTCAATTACTGAGCCTCGTCCCCACCTCTATAACGCGCAGGGAGAATGAACGCCTAACCCAATTCATCACGATGGAGGAAGTTAAAGATACTGTTGACAACATGGAGGAGGATAGGTCCCCAGGCCCAGATGGGTTCAATGTGAACTTTATAACTCTCTCCTGGGACATAGTGAAAAAAGATTTATTGAAAATGATCAGAAAGTCTCAGAGCTGCAATAAGATAGGAGGAAGCACGAATTCAGCTTTCCTGGCCCTCATCCCAAAGGAGAAAGACGCTAAGACTTTTGACAGGTTCAGACCTATCTCATTGTGTAATATAGGGTACAAAATAATTACTAAGCTCATGGCCTCAAGACTAAAGCACATCCTGCCAGCCATTATCCCGGAGAACCAGGGAGGATTCATTAAAGGACGGAAAATTTGGGAGAATATCACGTTAGTACAGGAAGCCATCCATTCAAGCCTGACTAATGGTGATAAAGGAATGGCAGTGAAATTAGACCTGGCGAATGCCTTTGATAGAGTGAACCATCCTTTCCTCCTCCAGGTAATGCTAAGATTCGGTTTTGATCCCAAGTTTGTCTCCTGGGTCAAGGCTTGTATCAGCAAGCCTTGGATTGCCCCTCTCGTTAATGGGAGAGCTGCTCCTTTTTTCCAAGCTTCGAGAGGCCTGAGGCAAGGATGCCCGCTCTCCCCCCTACTCTACGCCATCCAGGCTTCGGTTCTCAGTTTCCAAATGGAACAAGCTAGACTAGAGCAGGAGCTGCCAGGTATAAGGCTGGCCATAGGAGTCAAAGATATAAACCACTCTCAGTTTGCCGATGATACTATTTTAATGGGAGGAGCCAGCCAGATCATAGCTCGCCGATTCAAAGCTGAACTGAACCGTTATTGCCAGGCCTCCGGAAGCAAAATTAATTTCAGGAAGAGTCAGATCTTTGGCTGGAACATTACTCCGAGGGAAATGTCCGATATAACCAGAATATTAAATATGAATGGCACTGCAAGTTGGGACTCATTCAAGTATCTCGGGGTGCCTATTGTCAAAACCTAGTCTCAAACTTCGGACTGGAACCCCATAGTAGAAAAAATAAAGAAGAAAATTACAGGCTGGGGGACTGCTTGGCTGAACCTAGCCGGGAAGGTTGTCCTAATCAAAGCTGTCCTGAATAGTTATTTGCTCTATCAATGCTCTCTGCTTCTAGCTCCGGGAAAAATTATAATCCAGATAGAGGCATTACTGAAGTCCTTTCTATGGAACGGTGGGAACAATGGTGGTAGTAAAAAGTACTCTCTGGTAAGCTGGAAGACAGTTAAGTTACCCAGAAATGAGGGCGGTCTACAAATTAGAGACCTCACTTATCAAAATTTGGCCATTGGAGCCAAATTACTCTGGAATATGCTACAAATTAATCCATCCTGGTGTAGCAGGGCTCTCAAAGCAAAATATTTTCCAGGTTCAAGGCTGAGATGCCTGGAAGGTGGTAATGTGAAGGAAAAAGGGTCCCCCATCTTCAGGTTGTGTAAGAAATCGTTGTCCTCCTTTATAGAAAAACTATTCTGGACTCCGGGTAATGGAAAAAGCATAAATTTCTGGAAGGACCGGATCCTTGGTAAGACTCCTCCTAGTCTGCCTCGTTTGCAGTCATGGATGGAGGCTAGAGATATGTCAACGCTATGGAGCATTTCAAATTGGGACGAGAGCCACTCTAATCGATGGTTATCGTGGAATTTTCCGGACTGTCCACAAATCCTGGAAAATGATAAAATAAAGCTGATTGACCATTTAGCAGGCATAGCACCGATCTCTAAAAGCTCGAATGACAGGCGGGGCTGGGGAATTCGTTCTGGAATTTATACAACGTCTGAGGGATATGAAACGTTTGCAGCAAATTATTTGGTACCAGCGAACCCAGAAATATGGAACCATAATTGGTTAAATTACACGCTGCCTAAGATTGACGTGTTCACATGGACCCTGCTCCACCAACGGTTGCTGACTGGTGAGAACCTGGAGAAAAGGGGCATCGCAGGCCCTTTCAAATGCCCTCTATGCGCTGGTAACTCAGAGACCATTTCCCATCTTTTCTTTAAATGCCCTTACTCTGTTTCAATATGGAAGGAAGTTATAATACAGGAAGAAGACGGGTTTAACTGGAATGGGAACAATCAAGATTTCTTTATTCACTGGGTAAGAATGTACAAGGGTGAGCTGAGGGGGAAAAAAGGGGTGAGAGCTTGCTGGCAGAAATTGCCTAAAATTGTCTGCTGGAGCATCTGGTTAGAAAGAAACAAGAGAATTTTCCAGAATAGGAGTCATCCAGCATGGAAAGTGATTGTCAAAATCAAAGCTCTTCTCGGGGAGGTGGTAAGAAACACCAAGATTCCGCGAAATAAAGCCGAGCTGTCCAAAAAAGAAAAACTATGGATGCATAGTTTCAAGATCCAAGAAAATAACAGCATAGTCATTAATAAGATGGAAAATTGGGAAATCAGATTGGACAAATCCCAATTCGAAAACTGGTTAAAAGAAAGAAAGCTATTTAAACTGTTTTTTGACGGCGCTTCAAAAGGGAATCCAGGAGACGCGGGAGGAGGAGGAGTCGTCATAAATTCCACAGGCAAAGTGGAAATTGAATACTCCTGGAATATCGGATACGAGTCAAATAATATGGCTGAAGCATATGGGCTCTGGCAAGGCCTTAAGTAGATGCAAAGTGTAGGAGTGGAAGAAGCTGTGGTTATCGGAGACTCGAGGCTAATTATCCAAGCAATGAGAGGTGGAGGAAGGGGTAAACACGAGAGGATGGAACGGCTGCTTAAAAGAATTAGAGAAATGGTTAAAAGGTTCAGGAAGATTGAATTCTATCATGTTCTCAGGGAGCTTAATGCGAAGGCGGATAAAGCCGCTAATAATTTTATTTACTTAGGAAGCTATGAACTTAAAGTTAACTCTACGACTAGGCTGGAAATTCCTCCTTAAACTTCATTCTGTCCGAGGTTGGGGAGTTGAGTGGTTTTTCTGTATTCTTGATCAACGCCTTCAGTTGAATCTTTTATAATTAATATAACCGTTTTTGTAAAAAAAAAAAAAAACAAATATGAACATTTGGTAGCTGAGTTGATCCTTTAGAAATGATGAAGAGTAAAAAACATAAATTATCTAGGGAAGGGTCCTAAATCCAGCCTCATAATTTTATCATTGTTTTTCTCGTGCTGATGCCACATGCCTTCAATAATATGGAGTCCTTGTTTAGATAGCTCAACAACCATTGAGTTCCTTTCACAATAAATGTGTTGAAAATTGAGACATTGAAAACTTCTTGCAGTTCTGATAAATTCTTCATATATATAAAGGAGATATATGTTCTTTGGTGGTCGTTACTTTCTCATCTAGTCCACCACCAACTCAGAATCACCAAACACCTAGAGCTTTTGGATTCCTTTAGACTGAAAGAATCAACAAAGTCATTTTTAATGCCATCAATTCAACTTTGTTGTTAGTAATTTTTCCCAAACCTATTGCAAATTTGATGCTATGATTGTCAGCTATATAAATAATACCTCTTGCACCACCCCTAAAATGTTGTCCCTAAGAAGCCTCGTAAAAATAAGCCCAACGACCAGATCTATCGATAACTTCTTCCACCACCCTTCTCATCTTATAAATATCTTTAACCTATGTGAATAAACTAAGGGTAGCCAAAATTTTGTTTTCATAAATTTCAGGAGCTATATAGAGATCATTGAAAGTAGCTCAGTTCATGGCCATCCACACACTCTAAATAATTAGAGCAAGAAGAGCTGAGTATTCCTTGAATATTTTGTTATTGGTCCAAGATTGGAGGGAATCCTAGATATATAAACCATTCCAAATAAAATGCACTCATTTTATGTGAGATACATGATCCCACATCCTTATAGAGTAAGGACAAGAGATAAATAAATGCTCTAAGCTTTCATAATTGTTCTTGCATGGGGGGCACCAACTTGGCCCAATCTAGAACCTCTCGGCCATAATATCCCAAATAAGTAACTTTTTATGAAGAACTAGCCAAAGAAACATTTTCATCTTTAAAGGATAAATCAAATTCCAAATCACTTGGTTCCACCAAAGATGTGGAGAATCTTCTTCTTCTCTAAGAACTCTATATCCCAACCTAGAGTTGTAGTATCCTTCGTTTTCCTTTCTATATTAAACGAACTGATCATCTCTGCCCATAAAAATATATATGATTGTTCTGTAAATCTTTTAGAAAAGAGTCCCATATAATTTCATCTTCTCCTACAAAATCCAAAGTCTATGCACTCATCCAATACTGACTTGAAAAGTTTTGGTTGATTCGAGCTCCTATCTAACTTAAAAACAACAACCCTTGATTCCTTAGAGACTCAATCTTATGAATAGGTAATATGTATACAATAGAACAACCAATCCATGGATCTAACCCCAAACAAAATTTTATACCATTTCCAACTTTCAAATCTAATCCAAATCCAAAAAGATAAAAATAATAAATGGGTTCCCTCCACATGGAAAAGACATTTCTAGTCAATTTAATAAGGATCTTGATCCATTATTTAATAGAAAGGGGATAAATATATTTATGAGAGACAACATTTACCTAAAGATCATCACCCTTTATAATTCTCTAAATCCCCTTTACAACAAGTGATTCTACAAAACAATGAGGATGTTTGAGCCCCCACACTCGAAAGGTCTTTGGCATGTCAAGTTTATCCCAAGTCACCCAAGCAAAGGCCCTCTCCTCAGAGTTCCCCTTACAAAGAAAGTTTTAACTTATTTTTTGGACCTGCTTTAGTATACACGCTAGTACGAAATCCAAGGAGATCCATTGAATGGGTGGGGCTTCTAACACATATTTTAAGAGAATCATTCTGCCACCTCTATTCAACCACTTATTACATAACAACTAAAGGTTGTTCTCAAATTTACCAATCATTCATCCCCAGTCTCTTCTCTCATAGTCGTTTGAGTTTAGAATGAAGCCCAAATATTTAAGTGCATCCTATGAGTCATGTACTTCAAAATCAAAGAAAGAAAGGATCCAATCTATACTTTCATGCTCAAACGTCGAGATAGTAACACAATATTTTCTTTGATTTATAATCAAACATATTGCAATAGAGAATAGCTCCAAAATAGCTTTAAAAGTGAATATATCTCTTCTAGATCCATCATAGAATGATAAAACGTCATCTAAGCATTAAAACTTCTCCAAAAAAACTAAGCATAAGAATGATCCCTTCTCCTCCCTCCTTTCTCCCTTTTATCTCCATGTTTTCCAACCTCCCCCATTACTACCCCTATCTTTATCATCAATTTTATCCAACCCCCTTCCATCTACCATTTGGACTTGGATTAATTTGAAATAATTTAAGTTGACTTGGACATTTTAAATATTAAATTAATATTGCAAGGTGTTGGTTGGGTCACTTCCCAACCATAACTTTTAATTCAATTGACTTTAATCCTTTTTATTTATTAAAACATATCCTTACTCTTTTCAATATTTGACCATAAATAATAAATGTTATATATTGTTTACACTTGCACACTTCACTAATTTAATTTAATTAACAATTAATGCATGCTCATTTATTGATTAACAAACAATCATTCAACTTCAATAATTATTTATGTTTTGACTAATTAAAACTCTCTTAAACATTTAATGTACGTGCCACAATCAACAATATAAACCTTTTAAACATCATTTACATACTTAATATTTATTTATTACCTTATCCAAATTAATTTTAATTAATCTTAATGATCATTAATGGAAATATTTACCACCTTCACTTAGTCAAACCTTAATTATAGTTAAACTTAATTAACATAATTCATAATTATTTAAAACTTATAAACAAGTTAATATTAGCCTTAGTAGGACTAACTAATCGACATTCACACTCAATTGACATTTATTTTAATAATATTATTATTAAGAGACTTTAATCATTATGAACATTTATTTAAAACTTACAATCAAATTAATAGCAGTCTTATCAACACTAGTTAACCCTAATCATCATTATTAACTTTAATTGACATCATTTACATTGATCAACAATAGTTAATTATTAACGACAGTAATTAATATTAGGCGACACTAATTGACATTATTACTCAACAACATTTCATGTAATTCATAGTATGTAGGCGAGTTATGTAAGCGTAGCTACTGCTTACATTCCTCACGTAAGTACACTAAAAGTAATAATTCACATACATCAATCATAATCAAGGAACTTATTATTTACCGACACATGTTTTAGCATAGTTTACAAGTTTATGATCCATTAGTTTACTGAAATCCATGTCACGACAATTCATACATCATTGATTTACGACACATACTAATCAAGGGTTTCACACACCTACAGTTAGATCTTGTTTTCACCCCTACTTCTCGCTACATCTATCTACCTACACCATTACTAACTTCCACATCCTATCCTGTCCTCTGCTGGACTACCCTGGAATGTCAAGCCATGACCGGTTCTAGCTAGAACCCGTAAGCGGAAGTGTCGACCACATCGACCAAGCTTCCCCAGCAGGCAACCACCAGTCATCATCACACACCTTGGGGAGCGCGCCGTAGCACAGCCCTCCCATGACTCTGGGTTTCGGGGATAAACGGTGGGTAAATCCTCCACCCCCCTAATGGAACAAGGGACTATGTCTACTCGACATAACAACAGTGTGGCACTTGTACTCGGTCTGTCATCGTATAACCGATCTGGGCGGTTGAGTTTCCTGGAACTCTACCCCACCCATGTCATAACATACATCATAATAAATAGCATAATAGCCATATGAAAGTAAATAATGCATCATTCGCATACCATTTTATCTTTAGCAGTTCATGTCCCCGAGGTTCTCCCACCTCGTAGGATCCAGCTATCACTTAGCCGTTTCAACCTGTAAGTTAGTCCTTGACATACAATAAAGGATATCGTGCATAATCCTTGATATGTACACATACATCTCATCATAACATGACAACAATAAACTCATTCATTCGCCATGCACCTGGCATAACATTCATTATTTCAACATATATCTGTAACGGTATCCACGTACCCATCATTCAGTAATTTCCATATATTTGACATAATTAACACATGATACATATCTAAACATGACTACCGACCATAATACTATGGTGAAGGATTTCCCAAGTTCTTTAGGAAAAAGAATTGTCCCAAGATCTGTCAGAACAACCTAGTTGTTTTTTTTTTACTGTAACAGGGGGAAGATTAATTATAGATCGGTGAAGAAGCCACCGGGTGCTGTAATACATCAGATTGAACTTAGAAGTTC
Organism: Pseudotsuga menziesii; assembly: GCA_001517045.1. Lineage (NCBI taxonomy): Eukaryota > Viridiplantae > Streptophyta > Pinopsida > Pinales > Pinaceae > Pseudotsuga > Pseudotsuga menziesii. Next base: position 133,421 of record LPNX010554234.1, read on the forward strand.
ATGAACAGATTGAGATCTCATGAGGTCCACAGTGACCTGCTAAGCCCCAAGGCTCGAAAACTGAAGCTATCATAACAGCAAGAAGATATAGGGATGTTGTAATACATCTAAAACTGGACGAAATCTCATGAACGGCTTGAAAATATTATGAGGTCCCTTGTAACCTGCTAAGCCTCAAGGCTCAAAAAACTGAAGCTAACATAACAACACATAATTAAACGGGAGAGAATAGCAGAGAAAAGAACTATTTGGAGTTAAATTTCTCCATGATCTTATTTACTGCAGACTCCAACGCCGTAATTTGGTTCCCAAAGTTGGCTGTGACATTGGCAGCGTCCTTAAATTGAGAGAAGACCACATCTCGATAGTATTTCATCTCTCCTTTGGAGTCCTTGAGAGCAGCCTTGAGAGAACGAAGCTCAGTGGAGAAGTTTTTCCAGTGCTTGAGATCTTCTTTAGCGATGGAATTGATCGTTTTCCCTTGTTCATCAGACTTTAGATTAAGTGCATCCAGGGATTGTTGGATGTCTGCAAGTTTTTCTTCCACTGTCTGCGGGTTGGAGGACGACCCTACAGATGCCATGAGATCCGGGGCGAGCTGGGTGGGCGCGACAAGCTGTGCAGGCGCAAGGAACCAGAGGAAGCGGTCTCCAGGATCTGCAAAACTCAGAGCACTTAAAGAAAGAACTTGGAGCTGCTTGGAAATGGGATTGAGGGGCCCGTTATAAGGAGGAGCGTGATCACAAGAATGGGATGGAGGAGATTTGATGTACATCAGAATCTCCAAAACACTCAGAGCTGTACCGAGGACTTGACTTAAAGGTTCAGGAAAATTGAATATGCATCCCACGTCGATCCTGAAGAGAAAATGTGTCCCATGCCTGTCTTGAAGAATCTCTGACAGAGTTGATTTAGGGAATATTGCAGAGGGAGTCTCTGCCATTTACAATCAGAACATTTCTATCCAGCGTTGCTGCCTTGTTGGCTTCCATGTCCGCCTGATCATTGAGTCCACGTAGGATGTGGAAGAACCTGATTTCTTTGAACTTTGAGGCTAACAGGAGGATTTTTTTAAAGATAAAGATTAGGAAGATATTGGAAGGAAAATTTTTGGATCTCAGGGCTTGGATGATAAGTTTTGAATCTCCAAACACCACCAAAGATTCTAAGCTTCTCTCATGGGCTTGCTTGAGGCCTTTCCAAAGTGCCAGCGCCTCTGCCTTGTTGTTGGTCATTGAACCTAGCCCCCAAGCATAGTTGGCCAAGACAGTGTTCTCATCCGAAAGGAGGACCCCTCCTCCTCCTGCTAGCCCTGGATTGCCTTTTGTGGCTCCGTAAAAAAAAGGGTGCTTTCTTTTAAATTACATCTCCACATTAGGAATTCGTTTTCTTAGAGGCGGATTTCCCAATTAGTAAGTTTTGAGATGGGAGCATTGGGAATAGGCTCAGGGTGCCGGAACTGATCTTGCCATCTTCTCTCTTGGGGATCCAAGTCTCTGGAATTCTTAAGCTTGCTCTTGGCTACCAAAAGCTCCCCTAGGATGGCTTTGCACTAGATTGCAATCTTGATGCTTGACTTTTCCTCATCCCTGAAGATTCGGCTATTACGCTCCAGCTAGATCTTCCAGCAAATAGCTTTGGGGGCCCAAATCCAGATTGACTTAAGAAGGTTTTTTTTGTGGAGATCAAAGGGAGAGCTGGTGGCCCAGGCTGGAAACATGTCAGGGATGTTTTGGGGGATAGCGAGGTCCTCAAGGTTTAGGAGGAGGACCTCCGACCAAATTGCTTGGGAGAAGGGACAAGTTATTAGGAGATGATTCATTGTCTCTTCCTCAGAACAGCAAAGGGGACATCTTGACGGGCCCTCCATGCCTCTATTTTTTAAGTTATCCCCATTCAAGATACTTTTATGAACAGTTGTCCAGTAGAAGAAGTCGATCTTGGGCACGAAAGGGTAGTTCCAGATGAAGTTCCAGCTTGCTGGATTGGGGGCAGCGTGGGGCGAGGAGAGGAAGGCTCTGTATCCTGCGGCGGCTGTGTACCTGCCTGAGCGCTAGCCCCACCCTCTTTTGTCATGACTGTTCTTTGCTGTAGGCGTTTTCCCTTGAAGATCCTGAATTAAGCAGTCCTTTTCATCTTTTAGCCAGTGGGGGAGATTGTCAAATTGCCATTCCTTCCAAATGTAGTCTCCATCTTCCTCCCAGCTTGAGATGTCCCACAGAGTAATTATGTTGTTGTTTCAAGCCCAGTCCATAATGTTCCTTATCCTAGGATTTTGTCCTAGAGGTTGTTCTCCCATGATGGAGTCCTCCCACAGCTTTATTTTCTTTCCATTTCTAGGGATCCAGTGGAGATTGGGTTGGAAAAGAGGAAGGACTTTGAGACAGAGCTTATAGATGGGAGAGCCTTTCTTACGAGGGCTTGGATTATCCAGACATCGAAGCCTTTCACCAGTGAAGTATTTCCTTCTGATAACTTTGTTGCTCCAGCTATCTCTTCCAGCGACCAGATTCCACAAAGTTTTGGCCCCCATGGCCAAGTTTTGTCTTGCCAGATCCCTTACTTGAAGGCCTCCTTCCTTATAAGGCAATTGGATTTTATTCCAGCTAACCAGATGGATTCGATGGAGGTTCCCTTTGCCTCCTTCCCACAGGAATTTCCTTATCAGCGTCTCCATTTTTTTCAAGATGGAGATCGGAGCGAGCAGAATGGAGTTTTGATAAATTGGGATACTCATGAGCACAGATTTGAGCAGCATTGTTTTGCCTGCTGGATTTAACCAACTGGAGCCCCAGTTTTGGATTCGATTCTTAAATTTGTCAATGATAGGTGTCCACTGAGTTGCTCTCGAGCCTTTCTTAAAGACTGGAGCGCCTAAATAGGTGAAGGAGTCCCAATCGTGGATAGCTTCCATGCCAAGTGTTCTGGCTATCTCCCATAGCTCCTTAACTGAGCAATTCCAACCATATATCTTACTCTTCTGAAAGTTGATTTTGCTTCCTGAGATCAGTTTGTAAAATTCAAGCTCTTTCTTAAATTGGTTTATCAAGTAGATGCTAGCTTCGCCTAAAAGGATCGTGTCATCTGCGAACTGAGCATGATTGATGTTTTTTACCTTTGGGGCCAGCCAGAGTCCTGAGAGGAGATTCTTCTGCTTGCTGGATATTAACTGAAAGCTTAGGACAGAAGCTTGTATTGCATATAGGAGGGGCGAGAGGGGACAGCCTTGCCGGAGCCCTTTGGACGCTTGGAAAAAGTCAGTGGATCTGTCATTTACTAGAGGGGCTATCCATGGGGAACTTATACAGCCATGCACCCAATTGATAAAATGCACAGAGAAACCAAGTTTCTTCATGACTAAGAAGAGGAAGTCATGTCTGACCCTGTCGAAGGCTTTGGCTAGATCCAGCTTTATCACCATTCCTTCTTCTTTATTCTGGAAGCTAGAGTGAATAGCCTCTTGAACAAGGAGGATATTGTCTTGAATCTTTCGCGCTTTAATGAATCCCCTTGGTTCTCCGGGATGACTCTTGGGAGGATTTTTTTAAGCCTATTGGCAATTATTTTGGTTATAATCTTGTAGCTTAGGTTGCAAAGGGAGATTGGCCGGAATCTGGTGAAGCAAGTGGCTCCTTTTTCTTTCAGGATTAAAGTAAGGAACGCTGAATTGGTGCTTCCCCCAATCTTGCAGGTGATTTGAGAGTGCCTTACCATCCTTAGCAGGTCCAATTTAATAATATCCCAACAACTAATGTAGAAATTGGCAGTAAAACCATTAGGGCCTGGGGTGCTGTCAGGTTTCATTTTGAACAGGGCTCATTTTAGTTCTTTTAAGGAGATGGGGGCAGAAAGGAGGAGGTTATCAGCCTCTTGGATCAGGAGAGGAATGAGGTCGAAAGGGTGGTCCATAGGATTTAAAGGGGCATCCTACGGAGCAGAAAATAGATCTTTGAAGGTGAGGAAGGCTGCTTTCTTTATTTCTTCAGGGTCTTTTAGCAGGGATCCTTGAAAGTTGATTTCATTTACAGCTTTGAAGATTTTACAGGCTTCAGCTTGCTTGTGGAAATAGTTTGTATTTTTATCCCCGCTCTCTAGCCACAAGCTTCTAGAATTTTGATGCCAGAATTCTTCTTCGACCCTACAGGCTTTGAAATAGGACTTTTGAAGCTCTGATTCTTTGGAGAGAGTGTTGTTGGTTATGGGAAGAGTGTCCATCGCATGCTGGTGGCTTTCGAGGGCTTTTTGGGCTGCGATTCTGGTAGAGGTAGGAGATGATAAGAGCTTAGCCCAGTTCTTTAGATCTGATTTGAGCCTCTTTAGTTTTTTCTCCTAGGAGAAGGAAGGGGACCCAGGTAACGGGGTAGACCAGGGAATCCGAGATTACTTGCTGGAAGTTTTCTTGAAGCAACCAGAGTGGGCTGAAGCGGAAAGGGATGGGGCCAAGAGTGGAATCAGAGAAAAGATCTAGCAAGATCGGTCTGTGGTTCGAGGTGCAGTTGGGAAGGATTTTAGAGGTGGCCAGCAAACCAGAGGTAAGGAACTCAGAGTGGATGAGGAATCTGTCGAGGCGAGCTGCTATGTGTCCAGGACCTCGTCTTTTGTTGGAGCAGGTAAACTTTCCTGAAGGGGGCTTAATATCCATCAGATCCCAATGGAGGATAATGTCCTCTACCCATTCTCTAGCTTGATCCCTTACTATGGAGCCTCCTTTCTTCTCTTCAATGGCCAGCATGACGTTGAGATCTCCGGCGATGATGATGTTTCTTAGACTGTTCTGGCTTAGAAACAAATCAATGGAGTCCCAGCAGCTGCGTTTTTCAGAAAAAAGGTTAGGAACATACATATTAAAGAGACTTACTTGCTGATCGGAGTCCCGATGGAGAAGACTTGTGAAGATCCAATGATCGCTGCATTCCTCCTTGACCAATTCAAATTTGGTGGAATCCCAGAACGTGGCTATTCCTCCTGAGGCCCCTTTTGAACTTATTGCTAATGCAGGGCCCTTTTTCCAGAAGGCGTGACCAGCTTGGTAGAGGATTGAATCCTCCATTTTTGTCTCCAGAATTAAGAGAATGTCCGGCTTGTTTATTCTGATGATGTCTTTCAGTGTTTCTTCTTTTGGTTCAGAGCCTAAACCTCTGCAGTTCCAGGAGATGTAACACATTTAAGCTTTTTTGGGTGGGGAGGTCCCCTTGGCTGGTTGGCTTTGCTTGGATCTTGTACTAATCATGTTTGGCAGAGTTTTCTGAGTTCCTTTGGCTACATCTCAGAAGGACTTCTCTTCTCTGTGCTTTTTTTTTATTTTCTTCCCCTGTTGGATCTTAGAGGCGTTGCATGTGAGCTGCTGGATTCCAAGGCTCCATCGTCAGAGAAACCACCTTGGTCGGAGTCTAGATTAGACGGATCCTCCTCCTGGCTGATAACCTGCAAGAGCTCTCCCATGGGGACGGGGGGAGGGGTATCATCAGATGTTACGAGGGGTAGATCTGAGACTTGTTGCTGGGGGATTTCACCAGAGGCTGTGGGTTCTATCGAGATCAATCTAGTAGCATTTCTTTCTTCTTCGTTTGTTCCTTCAGTTGCCGTGGGTTGCTTTGAGGTAGGCGACTGAGTGGGATTGGATGGTGAGATCCTTCCTTCTATGGTTGCCTCCTTACTGCTTGAGGCTTGCGGCCCAAATCCTGGCCTTTTCTCTTGAGCTTTCGGGGCTGCTTTCCCTTTTTTGGGTCTTTGCCAACCTTCTGTTTCGCCCCCTTGTTGATTTTTGGGACAGTTTCTTTGGAAGTGACCGTGCTCATGGCAGTGTCTGCATTTGAAGGGCAACTGGTCATAGTCCAGCTGTTGAAAGTGATGCCAGTCACCTACAGAGATATTGATTGCTTCTGGTAGCCCGGCTTCAAGATCCACCTCAACGCAGATCCTTGCACAAGAGTATTGTCCCTTGGGATCTGCCTTGTCAATGTAGCGGCCAAGCCCATTCCCTATTTTTTCCAGAGATTCAGAGTTCCAGCAATGCGCTGGTAGATTTGGGAGACGGACCCAAACAGGAACCTCCTTAGGGGAGTCTAGATTCAGGTCGAAGTCCGGGGTCCAGCAGTTGAGATACAGGCCCTGGGACCCCATGAAGTACGGTCCATTTCTGAATATGAGATCTCGATCATCCTTGGATATGAATTCAAAAATGTAGAATCCTCTGCCCACCGGGTAGCAGGTCACGTTGTGCTTCAGTTGGGGCATCCAGTTTCTTTGAATCCAGTCGTCAGTGGTTCTGGTGGAGGGCCATAAGCCCATGAACTACCCGACCAGTCCACGTTCTGCCTAAGCCAGAGCGATCTTGATGGGTTTTTCTTCTGGCAAGACAATTTCAGGTATTGCATCCAGTTTCTTAATGAATTTCGGTATCTGAGGGGCTACTAATTTCTTCCCGGCAATCGATAACAGCCTCCTGAAGGCATCTTCATCAGAGATGGTTGGGGAGGGAGGGGATTTCCCTCCCCCAGGGGCAGCCATGGCGGCCACTGGGCAGTGCAGAAGCCCTAGCTGAAGGCACGCGCGGCCTCAATCAACGACTCCTTCCTCAAAAACCCGTCGCTGCTCTCCAGGAACCTGCCTCTCTAGCTATTGGAGCGCCTGAACAACCTAGTTGTTAGTAGACAAGAGCAAGTTTATTTCCATCCCATTATGAGACCTCCATATCTACATGAGGTATAATTGTTAATAAAATCCCATCCTGGAATTAAACACTTTAGATCATTCAAAATACCATTCGCAACAACAGGTCTTTCTTGTAATAGGAGAGCAAAAGGATTTTTTCCAGCAATCAATCTCTTTAGTGCCTATGTTTTAGAAGGACTCCCTAATCCTCTATAATTGAAAGACATCAAGAGAATCGGGTAACCATTGGACATGGATGACTCACTTTAATAGTTCCCTTTGATCATTTTATATCTGCATGCTCTAATACCATGAGCTACTTGTTCAGGGATCGAAGCCATGACTAACTTTCTACCTTTGAGTCTGTGTATCGCATCAAGAAGATCCATTGATATTCTACCCCTCATCCCAATCCTGCTTAAAAAAAAACCCTATAAGGTCTTAGAAAGTAACGAGAACCCCCAAGCGTGGATAGGTAAGAGGTTTATAAGACCATCAAAATTACCATCCCCAACAATAACCACTCCCGAAAAGACAATAAGAGATGAATCATTACCAAAAACATTGGGCATATCTACTTTAGGGGGGCCAAAAACCACAAAGGAATTGGTAGGGAGAGGATTCCTTGAATGATTATCACTTTCCTTGACCGTATCATAAACTTTGTCCATACTTGGACCATTCCATTTCAGACATTCTTTAGGGGTCAAAACCCTACATCCATTGATGAGAGGATTTATCTTGTTAAAGGACATGTTAATAAAACAATCTTTAGAATAATACTATTTAATGTCCAAACAAACATGACCATATCCAAAACCTTTATTGAAAACCTTCTTATCAAAATGCATTAAGTCCTTTAGTCCCCATAACATATCACATGGGACCAAATGTGGGTCATGATCAACAAAATATAGACCTAGAGGGTGTCTATGACCTGAATGATAAGAGAACAAATTCCACGCCCCAGGGGAGTTCTATTGAAGGTCCTTAAACTTCGACCAAACCCCATCATGAACTATAGGACCAAGGAAAAGATATTTAAAACCATCAGATAAAGAAAACATGGTTGAAATCAATGGATTCTTTCTTTCATACCCAACATGTAGCAGAAACCTAATACAAAAGAACCCGAAGTGAAATTAGAGAAACAAGGACCCCCTCTGCTAAACAAACCTTACTCAATGCACAAGAGAAAGGGGTTTATGAAGAGAAAACATAGGATAAAAGCCCCCATTTATAAAACAAGGATTTAAGGTGGAAAAAAAATTCACATTCTGTTTATAAACAATGGGCTTAGAACCAGAGTGTCTCAAATATAACGAAGTAAAAAAATATAAATTCTTTGTTGGTGAAATGGACTTGTTCTTGCCCAAAATAATCACCTACTTGATTATTTGCATCCAATTTGGCCAAGCATCCAGTCTGAACCAAATAAAGAACCAAATATGAGCCTCCTTCTTCAACATCCCCAAGGAAGACACAACTGAAACAGTCAACATATAAACCTCCTCAAAACCTCAAACATAGTCACCTTTAGGAGTAGTCTTTGGAAAAGAAATAGCATGATCTTTTGAAATATTTTGGCATCCATTTAACGTCTAAAAACCCTTAGAAAAGCTTGTTTTTCCCTTCCATCCAAGCAACCATTGAAAACCAGAGCAACCATCTTCCTTTTCCCAAACCCCCCTTTGAAAGGAAGAAGACAATGGAAGACCCAATGATCAAGGGAGCGTTAACGGTTACATCTAAAAGCTAACCTGGAATAGTCAAGCACTTGAGTAAAACTATGGAGACCCATTGAGATGGTCATTTCTATAGTATTATACTTGTTTCCTGAAGACTTAAGTCACCTAAGATAAAGGTTCCGATGGAAGACCCTATTCTATTGAAAATGTCCAGTGTCCACAAATCAGGGGAAGCCCTAGGAGTTTGACCCATACATAATGCTTAAAAGGTCTTGCTCACTTTGCGTCGAAAAAGAGGGTCCACGTCCCTAACTTCAAAGGCGCCTTTCCCCAGTTCCAGACCCCATTAATCTACATTAGGACATCGTTAGGATTTTGGACAATGACCTCTAACCATCCCCGAGATAGAGTGTAGCAACTGGGCATATAACCTAAAAATTGCTCCAAGTCTAAGAAAACTAGGCCTTAAAAGATGCCATGTGCATGTGATGACCTCCAAAATGTCCAACTAGGGCATTATTTTCCATAGAAGTGAGTTGGTTCATGTGAATATCCACTCATAAATCTAGAATGATCAATGACAATTTTTGTTTCACCCTCTTGCGTTGACTTTGAGACTAGTTTTTGATAGTACTAGGAGCCCCTTCCAGTCTTCCAACAACCCACCAATAAAATTGGACCACAAATAGTGATGCAACCCACTTACTCTAGCTCTTGTCATGGGTATAGCGTGGCACAAAAAACTATAGAAACAGAGGGATCAGGGTCAAAACTCTTATTAATTGTACCTCCATCCCCCCCTGAATTGTACTCCTCAAAGAAATCCCCCCACTAGAAGGTCGCATATGTTAATTAAAGCCTAAGGTTATATAGTGTCAAAAACTAGGGAATCCTGAGAATGACATATGCATCTAAGAAGACTACTAGAAGACGCAAAACATACTCCAAAGACATAATGACTAACAAGACTAACCGTTGGAACTCCATACATAAAGAAGAGACACATCGTTACCGGTAAACCAAGATATCACTTCCCAAATACCGTCATAAGTACCAGTTAACCAAGCAAATTAAGATGATACCCGGGAAAAACTTGCCACGTCCTAGGATCAAGACTAATCATCGAACCCCTAGAAAACCAAAGTCACCATCACTAGAACCCTATAAAACCAAAGGATAAATCCATTATGGATTTCTTGTAAACTTATATTATGATAAAATATTCATAACATATTCATAATATTTGATTCTAAATGAATTTTGAATTATATAAACAAGAACGTGTAATTAGTTGGATTTGAATTCGAGTTTCATTTAGATAATCTTATCAATTAGTGATTCCCTAAATCTAGAAAAAAGAACATCATTTATTAATTGATTCATTTTTTTCTTGTTTATATAATAAGATTAATTTTCCATCTTAATTTTAGGATAATCTGCAAAGAAATATTGTAAGTCGAAATTTCGAACCTTTCGTAAGATTCATCATGAAGACTAGAAAGAGTCGAGAAAGAATAAGGATGGCATATTCGATAAACAAAGGACAGGGGAGAAAGATCCACGATGAGCCAAAAGAGAGGAAAGCTTGGTCAACAAGAAAAGACAAAAACCCTAGGAAAGATGAAGATCCCCTTACAATGTAAAATGATGCATCCCTAACCCTTTTCATTCTTTTATGTTTTCGGCATCTTGCCTTTCTTTGATCACCCTCTCCCCTTGCATTCTTTGTTTCCTCCCCTTGCTTTGGATCTTTCGGTCCCTACTTTTCTTTCTTATCGTCGTCCTTCTTCCTTTCGTTCTTTTTAATTTTTATTTATTTTTTTAACCTTTATTTTTTTATTCTTTTATTTTTTTTAAGGATTTCTCTCTTTGTTTCTAGGATTTCCCTCTTGTTTTGTTTATTTCTTTATTTTCTTCTTATTTATTTATTTATTATTATTATTTTTATTTTTATACCTAGCTTTTATCTTTGAATTTGATTATAACCTTTGTTTTTATTTTTATGGTTTTGTACAAACCTCACCCCATTTTTTCACTTTGTTAATTTATTTTCATTATCTTTCTCAGGGTTTTTGTCTGTTCTTGTCGACTTAGATTTCCTCTCTTTTGGCTCATCGTGAATCTTTCTCCCTTGTCTTCTATCTATCAATTATGCCAGCCTTATTCTTTGTCAACTCTTTATAGGTTTGTTGATGAACCTTGCAGAAGGTTCGTAACATCAACTTACAATCTTTCTTTGTGAATTATCCATAAATCAAGATGGAAAATGACGACAATTATTAGCAAAAACATAAAACTTGAGATTAATAATGAACCTATTCAAATATCACTAATGGAGGGATTTCCATTCCTTTCATGGTATATATATATATATATATATATATATATATATAAAGATCCATATATATCTACCAAAGCAACAATTGACCAAAAACAACACACTTATATTAATTAGAGAAGGTGACACTAAACAACTTAAACCAAACCTTTAGTGAAATAATATTTGACCATAAACAACACACTTAATATTAATAAGAGAAGACGACGCTAAACAACTTAATGCAAACTTTTTAAATGTTTTTCTTTGTAAGTAAGAAGGAAACATTTCTATTATATAAAAAATTCAGACTTACAGAGTTCAAAATGATGGACTATAGTCATCCTCCCCTAGGAGAGACCGAATTAAACAAGAGATCTTGGAGCCCTAGACAATGAACAAAATTCTTGATGATGCTTTCTACACTATTATGATTTCCTATACATCTACTAAAAACACTAAAAGGGTAGGGTTTCTAGCTTACAAAATGATTCTTTAATTGTTGTATGATATTACAAAGTATTGAGCCAATGTAGGAAACAAAAAACTAGTTTCCATATGCAAGTTGAAATAAAGGGTAACTTGGTTAACCCTTGTGTGGATCAACATCATACCTGATGAATATAGGTTTTTCCATGGAGGCTCCAGGGTTGACAACAACCTTGGTGGTGCTCGCCTCAATGTGTTTTTCCATGATTCTCATTTTTGTTTCCATTGGGTCGTTGACATGCTTATTGTCTTCAACCAACAAGAGAAGATCGTCTCCATAGTTGTCATTGGAGTTCTCCTGTTCCATGATTTTGTTGGTGAGCATAGAATCTAATGCAGGGCTGCTGAGATTTCATAGTGAGTCACAAATTCTGTGACCCCTCCGGGATTTTGGATCCAAGCAGCTAGGGTATTTTCATGTTCTTCATTGGTAGCCATTAATTGGGACCTCATTTCCTCCCTAGGTGCTCCCTACCTACGAGTAATCAGTTCCTCAGGCTCTCTGTTGTTGTCTTTAGGATCCTGATTATGTGAGGCTTTTCCAAGGACAAACTCTATATTTATGCATTTGGATAGCTTGATGAGGTTCTCGTTTAGAATGCTAGCCTCACGGTGAATACAGGTGATGATTGCCCTCAAGTTAGCCAATAAATGAAATAAAACTACTTCAATAAAGTTAAAACATCTTTGTAAAACTTACTTAATTTTTCCCTTAATACTACCTAGAGAACACATACCATATAAAACAATTGAACTTAACAATTTATTTATTTATTTTTGCGCAAATTTCCCTAAATTGTGGGAATGGACTTTGGTCTGAGAAACCATAAGCCACAGGCATTTAAGCCATCAAAATCACCCAGGCATTGCACCTAGCCTGTGCCACACCAACCCTTGGCATGGATGGATTTTTTTGGTGTCTCCTCGCACCACCTTTGAGTTTTGAACCTTGGGCCGCCTAACAAATATAGCCCCTCAAATTCTGACCGTGTTAGTAGGACTTGACAATTGAACTCAATAAAATTGTAAACATGCAAATCTGAAAAACAAAATGGAGACAAATTATTTTGTCATTAAAAATCATTGTAAAATAAAAGGAATAATAGTATTAGAATATATTATCGTATGAATCCAGCTAATTATTTGAGATATTGAGTGTTTGTAGGTTATTCTATACCTTGAACCAATAAATATGACATCCACTTTTGATATCCATATGACATGTCCACTATCGCTATAATGTCTATCGATGCAAATTGGCATGTATGGTGAAGTAGAGACGCAATGTATGAAAAAAACCATACAAGTTACACTTATAAGGATAATGAATGGATTTTTCCATTATGAGTGATTGAAAATAATGGATAACAATTTAAAATAAAAATTAATCCCACTTAAATATAGTTTAATGACTATGTAGTGTAAGGGGTTAGCTCAACCAATTGTCATCAATGTTACTGTGTAGTTGGCTATTTCCATCCATTTCATAAGCCTACATCAATATATTTACTAAAGATGCCATCCACTGGTGCCGGAAAGTATCCCTTGTATTTTCCACTAAATTTTCCTTAGACAAATGTTGGGAGTATCCCTTGAATTTCTATATGAAAATAGTTGAGCGTCGCGCTCACTAAGAACCCATTGTTAAGTATTAAAAGTAAGAATCTCTTATACGCCTTGCAAACACTCAGATCTAATGACTAATTCAACTGTGTGCGTGTGCGTGCGTGCGTGCGTGCGTGCGTGCGTGTGTGTGTGTGTGTGTGTGTGTGTGTGTGTGTGTGTGTGTGTGTGTGTGTGTGTGTGTGTGTGTGTGTTGAATGGATGGAATAACCATAGATGAAAATAAAAGTAGTTACACTATGAGGCATTTATATTCTGAACAAGTAATTGTGAGATTCATCTACCCAACCATTGAGAAGATGACATCTGTCATCCCGTCCACTCCTCGACTACTCCATTTTTCATTTTGTTTGGTATTAAACTTCATGTTTATTGGTTGGTTACATTTAGAGAAATAAATTTATAAATTCTGTCAATTAGGATATTTTTTATGTCCAAAACGAGCCTCCTAATGAATATAGTAAAATAATAGCTAAATTATTAAAACAAGTGTTATGTTTTTTTAAGGAAAAAGACTAATTTTTTTGGCTATCATATTTTCGACTTATCTCTTTATAGGTTTACTCAAATTTCGATTGTGAGGATCCACTCGGTATACCTTTGACAAACTCTCGAGAGGAAAAAACTTGAAATAGAAGGAAATGAATTTTTTTATTGTATTTCAAGTTTTTTTTGCTATCGGAGGTTTGTCAATAGTACAATGAGTGGGGTACTCATTGGATGCATAATTTAATTACGTATCCAACAAGTTCTCACAATGAGAACTTGAGTAAAGCTACAAAGATATAAGTAAAAAATATAAGAAAAAATAGTTTTTCCCTGTTTCTTAAAAAAATTAATAAAATATTTACTCATATGATTGGCATCATCATCTTAAATCTGATTTTTTCTTATAAAGTAGATTTTGATGGTACATTTTTGTTTTGAATCCTTTTTTTTTCCCTCAAAGTTCCCCTTACTTAAAATTACTTGCATGGATGCATATATAGTGCTCAAATAGATAGATGAAAGCTTCAAAAGGTCTATTTGGGCCCATCAAATGGTCATGCAATGTGACATGGACATGGTAATATAATATATAATTTAGATGTATCTTAACAATGTTGTTCATTTAAGGGTGGTAGGTGCGGGGGGTTTGGGGAGGTGTTCCTTCTAGTCTTGGATGGAAAAGAAGAAATCAAGTACTCCTAGTGATTAGGTTTTGTCATTGACAATCAAGTAAAGGAATATGCCACTTATCTAGGAACAAAGCTGGTAAAAGGTATCAGTTTTCAATAGATAATGATACATGTTGACTTCCTCCATGCCATCTAGAAGGTTAGGAGCCAATGAGTGAAGCAAGGTGCAATTTGGAGCCGAATATATGATATAATTATTAGAACCTTCAAGATATCCAAGAAGTTGAATTCCTGCATACAAGATGACATACCAATAACACAGTAGATCAATTGGAAAATGAGCCCACTAAGATTGACAAGGGAGTGATGGTATGTAACAATGGGTCATTGAAGAGGAGGTGGATGCCATAAGGTTTAGATGGATAGTCATGAATTCAAGAAAAATAATTGTTTTTTTTCAAAGACTTGGAGGCACACTTTGTATAGACTCAAAATGCCAGCCGAGCACCAAGTGTTAAATGTGGAGTCCCATCAAGTTCGTATTAAGCACACAACTGCCCTCTCTTTTGCGTTCTCTCGGTTTCATGCCTCTTTAAGCTTTACCACAACCTAGGGTGGCATTGTGGATCTATTATTGGGTACCATCAACATAGGTGGGATAACTCAAGGTGTAGAGAGCAGGAGAGTGGTCATTGCAGATGTAAGTGTCAAGGATTTGGTCGATAGGCTTGGGTTTCAACACGAGGGTATAGCTACTAAGAATGATGGAATGTCCTCCTCTCTAGTTACTCATCGGTTGGGTATGTCTATTGGTAATCTCAGGTCATGGTTTCAATCATATTTGGAGGGGAGAAGATTGCATTGCTCTCCCTCGTTATACTCTTTAGGATAGTGTCCTATGTCAATTGTGTCTCGGTGTTGTGTTTATATTTTGATCTATCCAGAAAAGAGATGGACCAACATACAAGGGATGTGGATGTTTGGAATACACTCAATGACACAAGGCAAATTAATGAGTCTTTAAGGAGGATGACTTCCAAAATGGAGGGAACGAAGCAATCCATTGACCATATTTTGAACCACATTAACTAACAAGACTAGAAGCATGATAGGCTAGAAACTGTGGTAAAAAATCATGGGTAAAAGATAGAGAAGCTAAAAAATGACACTAAAATGCAATTTAACATGATTTTAGGCTTTTATAAAGCCAATAAGTCCATTCTAGAGCATAACACATGCATCAACGTACTTGAAAAAGATATAATCCAACAACCTACTTTAGGAAGAATTGAAGGCCTAAATCCTTGGACCCAAATTCAAGATCAAGAGGAGTAGTGCATAGATGAAGGCTATAGTGGGCATGTTTTTTTTAGCTTGCTATGTTTTTATGTACTTATGTTGCATACTATTATTATGGTAACTTGTCAAACAATATAACTATAGGAGTTTTTTGAACTTATTATATGGACCATGGATCTATGTGGATAAGGGCAAGTTAAAGAAATCTGTTCTTCTGTCGAACTGTTGGGCATAAATTTTGTTTTTGTTGGAATTAGTGTAAAATTTGGGTTGTTAAGGTTTTCTTCAATCATTTGATATAAAATCCCTTTACCCACTTTTATAAAAAAACCAATGTCGTTCTTTTAAATCAATCATGGTAGTAAAATGATAAAAATCTTTGTGTGAATGAAATAATCTTATGTTACATTTATTTATTTCTTTTATGGAATCGTTATTGACAAGATAAAGAAACCACTTGCATTTACATATATGCATTATATATTTGCATTTACCTATTACATTCAATATTCAATGCATAATATTGATTCACGTATTTATATTTGTTAATTTTTACACAATATGTAACACCCATCTTGTTTGATGGGTGTTAAGTTAATAACAATTAAAAAAAACAAACTAGCAATAAGGGATTGTGTGATATTCTAAGTTTAATCTTTATGCATGCATGTATTCTTTAATCTAACAAATTAATGGCATAAATGTACAATTATCAAGCGTATCTACATCATTAAAATGCAATAATAATAATCAAAATAATATGAATGAGTAAGATCAAGTGGAATACATTGGTATCTAGTTGAGTTAATAATTTCATAAGTCCAACTCCCAACGAGCTAACTATGCTGCCCAAATATGGATTATTCCTCCCAACCAACTAGCAGCAACTAAGCTACTAGCTAAGTAAACATGCGGAGTTTCCTAGCCCTCCATGCCCGCAACTCTAGTAATTGCATCAACAACTTCTCCCTTACAAGTCAATAACTAGTCCAAGTAAATCATGAAAAACAACAATCCCCCTCTCATCCTCCCAACTTTTATTTTTATCCCCCCCATTCCATCGCCTTCCTTCCTCTACCTCGAGAAGGGTCCAAGGAAGGTCAAACCAAAAAATAAAATAATACTCTAAAGTCACCTCACTATTGAAGGATCTGATAAGACTTCCCATGAAGTTAGTTTTGACACATTTATTCAAACCATATCTCATAAGGCTAAATATTATGAAATAATAAAATATCTCCAATGTGTTTATTATTTAACAAACCACTATCAATCACATCGCATTTATTTGATAAACATTAATTGGCCCGTCAATAAGATGACATGCAATCAATAGCTTATGCATATTAATTAAAACTAGCATACCCCTGAAGCAAGGGAAATTAAATTCCAAAGAGATCTTCGATATGTAGTAAAATGAGAGAAAGTTGTATGTATGTAGATAATATAAATTTATGTGTTGAAAGCAAGTCTAGCGAATCTATGGTAGGCATAGTAGTCACTGAAACTGGAAGAAAACTCTATTGCAATTACTAATAAGCACTAAATAGAAACCTATGTAATTGATGGCAAGTAAAATGAAATGTACATTAATTTTCCATACGAGAAAGTATACATATGTGTGTAAAAGAATAAAGGGCTAGGTAGTGATCAAGTTTGACCCTAGGTAGGCATAGTAGTCACTGAAACTGAAAGAAAACTCTATTGCAATTACTAATAAGCAATAAATAGAAACCTATGTAATTGATGGCAAGTAAAATGAAATGTACATTAGTTTTCCATATGAGAAAGTATACATATGTGTGTAAAAGAATAAAGGGCTAGGTAGTGATCAAGTTTGACCCTAGATTTATATTCACAATCAACACTGGTGTTTTCATTTGGTATGAGGAGTGCAGGGATTGAGGGTTTCAATTGTAAGTGTGAAAGGGACAAAAATGAAGGTGTGCTTATTTCTTTTTTCGAATTGAGACATATGAAGTGTCTTTCATATTTGCATAGCATTCGAAGGAGAACGATGGTGCAGTATAGATTCCTTCTAATCTTGTAGTGCATGGCATTGCTATGAAGATCAAGACTTGGTGTTCATTGTTTCAATGTCAATGGTTGACCCAATTAATGTCAATCCTTGGGATTTATGGATAGTCAATGCCTAAGCCATCTCGAGGGGGATTTGTTTCTTGTTACTTCGATTTATGGGTGTAATTGGTATGTGCTTTGGTTGAGGTTAGTCCCATGGATGCCCAATGTAATTATCAAATGCCACGACAACATAGACGGGTAACTTATGATGGATTGATCCATGTGTGTATATAATTTGCATGACCACTCCGAGTGCACCTTTTACTAATCCAGATTGGACCCATAAATTGCAGGATAACATTACTCGCTTCCTTACCCATACCTATATTTGTTAAATATTCCTCAAAAACTTTTTGATAATCAATAAGATTGTTAAATTAGATAATAAATAAAACATTTAGAAAAAATATAATTTTTTTCAAAGAAAAAAATCTTTTGTTCATTGAATAAATGTGAACTGCTCTGACAAGCTTACATAAAGTTCAGCTTTTGTGGCCTCCATCATAAAGTTCAGCGTATATGGCATCCATCATAACAGAGAAACTTCACAAAAAAACCATTAGTTTTGTTTGTACAACTCCATGAAACCAAGCCTGCTTAAATTGCTTCATAATGTAGGGTTGAAAGCCCATTCGAAACTTCCTTAATTTCCGTCATTCCTGGATGAAAAGAAAGAGCCTATTTTTTTTTTAAAACTCAAACGGGTAATTTTTATTTTTATGAAAGGCCTCGGGTCTTTTTTGGAAAATACCAATTAACCTATTTACAAATCAAGAAAAAATACTTCTAGAGGATAAGAGACTGAACAAAGCCTTACAGAGAGGGGGGGTTCTCTCATTAAAACAAATTACCACTGTATGAACCACTTTTAAGGAAATGGATGGAAGTAGTTGGATTCTCCATGGACGCTAAAAAATCATTCAGGCAGAAGACATGCTTTATTAACCAGGGCATCAACAAAATTATTTAGGTCCCGAAGGATGTGAAAATAATCGGCCTTGTTAAATGCTTTCAAAATATTTTTAATTCTCTGCAAAGACTTATTCAAGGCAAAATTATTGAAGCTTTCAGTTGAATTTAGTGCTTTTATCAACAACTCATAATCACCAAAAAAATGGATGGACTTGTATCCTTTCTCCTGTGCAAACTGACTTTCCAAGAGGAGACCGTAGCGTTCATCCTGATTGTTTGACATGGTTCCAAGTCCCAGCTAAAACTGAATTTGATCGATCTATCAGGTGAAAAAACCAAACCCCCAGCACATGATATCTTGGGATTCCCCCTACATGCACCATCAAATAAAATTGTCGCTGAAGAGGAGCTCATCCAAAATGATTTGAATGCATCCTTATTTCCATGAAATCTCTAGGGAGGAGGACTAACGGGTTTATCACAAATTGATTTTTTCAGCACATGAGGCAAGGAGCCCACCCAAAGAGAAAATGCAACTGGCATGGAAGAAAGAGACAATGTGTGACCAACCGATTCAGAAATAAATGATTTGGCTTTGAAAGCCACAATCTGGAAGATCGAGATTTGTCGTTGAAAATATGACTGTTTCTTGCAATCCACAGAGACCACCACGTATACTTCAAGATTGATTGCAAGTTTTTATGCCAAATTATTGAATGTGATTTTTAGGATGTTGATTGTCCAAGGAAAGATAAAAAGAAATGATAGACTATTGAGTAGGAACAGAGCAATTAGAGCCAAGAAGAATCTGATCCCATACCTTTTTTTTTAAATGCAGCCAATGAGAAGATGAACCATCGATTCCAAGGCAAAATTGCACAAGCAACAACAGAAGGGGCCGTTGAAGCCACATTTTAGGAGATAATCCCCCATCAACATTTTATCACGCAATAACAACCAAGAAAAAAAATTCACCTTTGGGAGGCATTGAGAATTCCAGACAGTTTTCCAAATTGCCGGTGAGATGCATGAAGAGTGGGGAACTAGTAATGCGTTGAATCCTTTGGAAGCTGAGTAAGTACCATTGATTCCCCAACCCCAATTATCTTTATAGGAGATGTGGACAGGGGAAAGACCAAAAAGAGAGGAAATCAACATAAGTTGTTGGGAGTTGAGACAAGTAGGAAGCTCAGGAAGAGACCATCCAGCCCAGTTGCCAACATTGTCGCAAGAGCAGATGTCATCCAAGTGGAGCAAACCTTTACTAATTTCCCAGTTCATAATCTCTTATAACAAGATGACAGAGGAAAGAGGAGGTTTTTCGGATATTTTATCCTGCCAGAGAAGGATCGTCTTCCCATTGCTAGGGATTCTATATAACTATTGCTTAAAAAAGTAAAAACTTCTTCTGCAAGAATTCTAGTTAGCTGTGTCGGTTGGTGTATTAGAAGAATAAATATATCTCAAAGAGCCACCCTTGAGATATTTCATTCGAAAGATCTTGCTGACAGGGTGGTTTTTGTCCACAAATAGCTGCCAATTAAGTTTCCCACCCAATGCAATATTAGCTAGACCAAGGTCTCATATCTGAAGTCCACCTTCTGAAGTAGGTCTTTTAAGAATTTCCCACTTTACCAAATGAATCTTATTATGACTTCCCTTATCGCCATTCTAGAGAAAATCTCTCAAAATTTTGGAAATTTGAGCCGAGATAGACTTAGGGGCAAGCAACAAGGAGGATTGGAAAATAGGTAGTGCTGAGAGAACTCCCTTAATCAAGATCAATTTTCCAACCTTGGTTAACCACTGGCCACCCCAAGATGTGATTTTTCCCTTTAACTTAGCAATCACTTCAAGCCAAAGAGAAGGAGGAGACGATCCACTAGTTAAAGGAAGCCCCAAGTACTTTATCTTCTCCCACTTGTCAAAACCAGGGAAGCCCAAGAAGTTAGCTATTTGAAGAATTGCCAAGTGATCTACATTCCATCCATAAACAACACTTTTATTTTTCTTGATCAAGGATCCTGTAATTAGGTAGAACTTTTGAAGGATTACATTAAAGGTCCGAGCAATCTTTAATGAGGCCCCTCCTAGAAGGAGAGAGTCATCCGCGAAGAGGGCATGGTTTATTGGGTCCACACCCCTAGCAATCTTAATTCCTGGAATGTAACCAACTTCCTTTTCAGCTGAGAGTTTTCTGCTAAGAGTTTTAGCCTTCAATATGTATAGAAAGGGTGACATCGGACAACCTTAGTGGAGACCTCTTGTGGCTTTGAAAAATTCAGCAGGTCTTCCATCGACTAGTGGCGCAATCCAAGGCCTATTTGTGCATGATTTGATCAAGTTCACAAACTTAGGACTAAAACCAAAAGAGAGGAGGACATCATAGAGAAAGGGGAGCTTTACTTAATCAAAGGTTTTTTTCATATCCAACTTAATTAACATTCCTTTCTCTTTCCTATGAAAACTTGAATGGAGAGCTTCTTGAACTTGGATTACATTATCAACTAGATGCATGCCTTTTACAAATCCTCCCTAGAGAGGAGAGATCAGATTACATAGCAAGAGCTTGAATCTATTGGCAAGAAGTTTGGCTAAAATCTTATAAGAGGCATTACACTGTGAAATAGGAAGGAACCTGTCGAAGGAAGAAGGATTGACTTCCTTGGGGATAAGAGCGAGAAATGTAGAATTCGTACACCCTCCCACTTTTGCTTTTTTTTTGGAAGGTTGTCACCATACAGATCAAATCTGATTTGATGATGCTCCAGTAGACCCTATAAAAATGGAAAGAAAAGCCATCCAACCCAGGAGCTTTATCCAGCTCCATTACCCAGATGACATCCAGGATTTCCTTTTGAGAGAAAGGTTTCATTAACTTAGAATTATCCTCTGCGCTGACAAGAGAAGGAATATTATCCAAAAAATATACGGAAACTTCCTCATCAGAGTGACCATCATACTGGAACAAAAGCTAAAAGTGCCTACTTGCAGCCTATTTTAGAAGATATTGACCTTTAATGCAAACCCCTTCTTCAATGGAGATTTTCAAAATATGATTTCGGGACAGTCTAGCCCTACATTGGTGATTGAAGAAGGTAGTGTTCTTATCGCCCGCCAGTAGCTAGAGACTTCGAGACTTCAGCCTAAGAAGCTCCTCTTCCTTACGGAAAGATTGAGAAGTTTTAAATTAAGTAATTTGTTCTTGTGCCAACTGAGAACTGGAAATTTTACATTATCCCATTCCTAATTGAATTACAGTTAACGCATCTGTTGGTAATAACTCCCAATTGATTATTATTCCAATGCATATGCCTATATTTATACAAATCACATGGCGGTTGGGTTTCACCTTCCGCTCAGCCTGTTTGGCTTCCTACTATTTATTTATTTACATTATATAACCCTAA
>LPNX010554234.1:157671-210132 GCA_001517045.1 Pseudotsuga menziesii
AGGCAGCAATGCAAATGGTGAAACCAGCAAAAAGGACAACAACTTTCAATATATACTCAGCTCCAAAACTGTAGCATATATTATTGGAATATAAATCCAAAACTCACACAGCATATATTATTTCAATATACTCAGCTCCACAACTCAATGATATCAATCACCAGAGGAATTATGGCACAAATTAGGGTTTTTGTGCACTTCCAATGGTCACAGGCAATACATAAAAATTATGCAGCTCTTCAATGCAGCATGTAAACTCAATATATGCAGCATATAAACTCAATATATACCTCAAATTATAAAGCCGGTCTCACTTGCTTACAACGCTCCCGCATAAAACTAGGTCAAACTATATAGCAGCTGTCTGATATTCACACAATATTCACATGAAAACTCAGCACACGGGCTCATACAACAGATTTATTCCCCACGCAGGCTCATAATATCTCCAACGCAGCCTTCAGTTCATTCCTCATAGTCCACGCAGTCTCTTCAGCGCATTCCCACGCAGTCTCTTCAGTTCATTCCTCACCAGTCAGACTTTGCAGCTCATATAAGTCACAGTCCTCTTTCAAACAATGCAAATGAAAAAATTTGCAGACTTTTCACTTAAACTCCATGCATAGAAATTAGGGTTTACTTCAAAAATATCAAAATATATCAAAATAGATCAAAATATTCACGCAGCTTCACCATTCAACTCAGAGCTTCACCATTCACGCAACATACAATATCCTGACTCAGTCGCAGCAATAATTCAGTCTCCAGGTCGCAGCAATATATCACCCAAACAACAATTCTTATGCTCCAGGTCGCAACAATATATCAGTCTACAAGTCGCAGCTCCACGATTCTCAGGCTCTCCACGCAGTCTATCAACACTTCAATGCAGTAACCACAATAACGGCTCATTAATGAACACAACACAGTCTTCACGTCTTCAATAATGATGGCACGCTGGCAAGAGAATTATTTCTCCAACGCAGTGAGACTCCAACAATCAGTATTGTTTCTCCAACGCAGTGAGACTCCAACAATCAGCAGTCACACGCAGTATTCTTCAACTGGTAAGAGAATGTCTTCACAGTATTGTTTCTCCAACGCCGGTATTGCTGATAACGTCAATCCTCCATTGTTCAATGGGTCATCAAGGAGGGCA
Organism: Pseudotsuga menziesii; assembly: GCA_001517045.1. Lineage (NCBI taxonomy): Eukaryota > Viridiplantae > Streptophyta > Pinopsida > Pinales > Pinaceae > Pseudotsuga > Pseudotsuga menziesii. Next base: position 158,831 of record LPNX010554234.1, read on the forward strand.
GCTCACCTCCACGCCATAGAGAAATCGCAAAGCATATACTCAACTCATCGAACTTCTTGCAGAACGGTACCCATCTTTTGGCAAATCCTATGGTTTCTACCAGAGAGTAGAAAGTGATGAGGAGAAGTAGCGTCGTCTGAGATATAGCAGGTGATTTTATTTTTATTTTTAGGATTGGATAATCGATTGCAAGTACTGAAATAACTGTGTTGGCGGTGATTATAAGAGGCTCCTTGACAGGATCTGCTGTGGTGATAATTATATCCACAGGAGGAAGAATCTTAACAAAATCGGGATTAGGGTTTCACGTATAGTGGAAGACTCTCAACAGAAATGCAGCACAAAAATGGAGGAGTCTCTATCGCAGCACAAAGAGCAAGCTATGCAGAATAATACACATACAAAACGCGTCTGGATTAGGGTTTGCAGCACACAAACTCAATCATGACGGAATTGTAACGCAGAAAATGCATGCGACTCGACTGGCAGACTGATGGAGTAGTCTGGCAATGGACTGGCAAGCAGAATGCCAGGAATGGGCAGACTGGCAATAGGCAGGAGTTATGGCAGGCAAGCAGCCAGGCTCTGATACCACTTGTTGGTAATAACTCCCAATTGATTATTATTCCAATGCAAATGCCTATATTTATACAAATCACATGGCGGTTGGGTTTCACCTTCCGCTCAGCCTGTTTGGCTTCCTACTATTTATTTATTTACATTATATAACCCTAACGGATTATATTCTAACAACATCCACTCTCGCTTGCCTGATGGTCATAGGATTAGTAAGGGGAGTTTTGACCCAATTCTTGAGCTCATATTTGGTGTTTTTCAATTTTTATTCCCAAACAAAACTAGGGGATCCGTCTACATACAATGATCAAGCTTGAGACACAGTATCCAAAACCCCATCTCTCTCAATCCACAGTGGGTTGAACCTGAACAGGATTGGCCCAAGATCTTTTTTTTTTCAATCAACAGAGATATGGGATGGTATTCTGACATGAGTTTGGGTAAATGTTTTGATGAGATAATGGAATTCCCATCCAGCAGTGAGCTATGAACTAGAAACCGGTCAAGTCAAGCAAAAATATTTGCGGCACCCACTCTCTTATTGGACCACGTGAAGTGGCCAACCTAGGTTTTGAATCAATCAAATCATTGAATTGGATCAGCTCCTCCATCGTGTTATGCAGATGATCCTTACCTCAAAGGCCACCTTTTATTCTCTTTCACGGCTAATGTAATATTAAGGTCACCTGCTATTATTATATTTATAGGAGAGTTGGACTTTAAGAAGGATGATAACGAATTCCAACAAATTATTTTTTCAATGTATTTTACTGGTACATAGAGATTAAATAGGGCCATAGTGATCTTATTAGAGAAATGGAAGAGCTCTGTAAAAATCCAGTGCTGGGTGGCAAACCATCTCCTTAACTGAAAATTCTCACCACACCATAGAGTTGTTAAACCCCCGCATGTGCCTCTCTCACTGACAGCTTTGCCAGCGTTCAGTTTCCATTTTTTATTTCTTAAGAGAAGGAGAGCTTCCTCCTCAATCTTTGTCTTGTGGAGCAAGAGAATTTTAGAAGAAGCCAATCTCAATAAGTCTTTGACGGCTTTAGATTTGATTGGATTCCCCATTCCCCTGTAGTTCCAAGAGACGATCTACATTATTTACCCAATTGAGAGGGAGTAATTACTCCCTTTGGAGGCCTAGTTCTCTTACTCCTTCCTTACGACATTTCAATGGTGGACTGGCTGCCTTGCATCTTTAGCTTCTTAGCCTCTTCTTCCCAAGACTCCTTCTTAGACTTCCTGCTAGCCTTTTTGGAGAGTTGCTCAATGGAGTCTTCTTCAGAAGATCCAAATCTATCAACCGGTTTCTTCCTAGTTATATCTGTATAAGAAGGGGAAGAATTGACACCAATTGGAGAAACATTGTTTTGCTGCAAGGGTTCTCCTGCCTAAGGAGGTTCCGAAGAAGAAGGACCAACTTGTTCCATTGGTACTGTACTTACTTCATATTCAACTTCCTGCCCTTCAAATTGCTGCATTTCACCTTCTTCAAGGATAGCTTCAGAAGAAATGAGAACAACAAAGTGATTGAAAGGGGTTATGGGGATATTAGCCGCCTGAGGGATAGGAAGATTTTTTCCAACAATAGAGTCTCCTTTCATAGTCTTACCTTATTTTCCTTTCTTCCTAGGGCCTTGATTGGTGTTTCCTGCTTTCTGGATTTGAGTCGACTGGTCATCTTTCTCATTTTCAATTTCCTCTTCTTCTTTTTTCTTACAGTTTTGGGCAAAGTTGCCATAGCCATGGCATAATCTACATTTGAATGGAATTTTTTCATAGTCCAACTCCTGGATATGGGACCATTCTGCAACTGTTAACTTGATTTCCTCAGGAAGACCTATCTCCATGTTAGTGTTTCAACATTAAACTAGCATTATGATCTTAAGATCTTTTTACTGAGAGAATAACAAGCACAACACAGGAGACAAGAGACACAAAGAATTTTCCTCGGGGAAACCATAAAGGATAAAACCCTGCAACTTCCTCAGAGATAGAATCAACACCAAAACGGTAAAAGCCCCAAAACAGTAAGATGATCTCCTAACAACAACAGTCTCTCTCTCTAACACTGAGAGAGCTTCTCCTCTCTCACTCATGTGCCCCAATGAGTGAGTGTGAGTGTTGCAAGTGAGATAAATAGAGAGGCTCACTCTCTATTTATATTCGTTCGTTCACTTGAAGTGCACTCCAACATGTCGGCCTCACTTAACAATTACTTACTAGAGCCGACATCTCTAGGAGTGTCTAATAACCCTAGTGCCCCACCACTTGTGGGGACTTTACCTCCTCCGACCAATAGGAGGGTAACACAATGGTGGGGACTATTGCCTCGACTTATAATGACTCACCTAGGGTTGACTTCACTAGGATAGTCTAATAACCCAAGGGCCCCACAACTGTGGGGACTTTAACCTTTGACCAATAGGAGGGTTACCCACAATGACTTGTCATGACTTTCTCATTATAGAAACTTCCTGGAATAAACATCGGGGTATGACATGATTCAAATACATTACAATACATCCCAGAATGAACATCGGGTTACAATAGATAAGAAATACAAGTGAATACATTCCGAAGTTACAATTACATTAACACTCCAAATCGACTTCGACACATATTCTTGCACATGAGAGTTGATCTTTCCGTTCATCCCTGTCAATGTATTTACCGAGCTTGTTCCTAATGGTTTCAAGGGATTTTGAGTTCTAGCAATGTAAAGGAAGGTGAGGGAGCCTTACCCAAACATGGACAAGAAATGGAACATCTTGAGTGGGATCACAATTTGGAGTCCACTTGTTCAGGTAAAGCCCCTGGGGGCCCATGAAGTATGGGCCATTTCGAAAGATAAGATCACAGTCCTCTGTAGATTTAAAGACAAAAATATAATATCCTCTTCCAACAAAGTGATTTCTGATACCTTCAGAGAATAATGGCCTCTAGTTTCTCTGCACCCAACCATCAATGGCCTTTGGAGAAGGCCAAAGGCTTGTGAATTTCTCGATAAGCCCACTCTCAACAAGGTTAAGGGCTGAACGACAAGTCCATTCATAAGGTAATTCCATCGAGGGGATGTCAACTTTCTTGACAAATTTCTGCGATGGCCCCCCTTTCCTCTTGCCACATGATGCAATCAATCTCTTTAAAGCATCAAGTTCAGGAGGAAGGGGCAATGGAGGATCTCCTCCGGACTCCATAAGACACGAGCCACCAGAAGACAACAAGGCAGAAGACCCCACTAGAGAGAAAGAATACACTAAAGACAAGCCTCCAACATGAGAAGATGGAAACAACCCTGGCAATAACAAAGAGCCCTATCTAAATGAGAAAAGACTATAAGAGAAGCCTTGAAATCACCATAGAAGAGATTTGAAGGACGATCCAAGAATCAACAAAGTCCAATCTCCCCAGGAAATATTCAACACTCACTAAAGGGAAACACTACATATCAAATCCCAACTCCAAGGCAGAGAGGCAATGCTCCAGAAGCTCCAACGAGAGCCTTTAGAACTTCTTGCTCCAATACAGCCAACGATGCCAGTAAAAACAAACTAAAGATCAAGAAACAAATTAGAAACTGCGACGAGAGCCTTCAGATCATCTTGGAGCAAGTTTGTTGTAGCGTGATTCGAACTTCAAGAGATTCTAGAAAATAATGAACAGGGCACGCAGTGTCCAACTACCACAAAACAACAGCCTACGGCCTCCAAGCCTGCATATTTTTTTTTGAAATGACTTCTTGGAGCGAAAAAAAACTCGTTCTCAGCAATTTTTTTATACCATATTCAAATTTTTTTACATTTGTAAAATCTTTAAAATAAGAGCCTATTTTGAAAGGGTATTTGCTTCTGTGTTGAGTTCTCTATAAATGTGAGCAATAGAAATCCTTCCAAACCGAGCCTTCAAGGTCTGTATTTCAACGAGTAGATGCTGAAGGTCGGGTGCTCTTATGTTGTTTCCTCCATTTTTGAGTCACCATATATTTGTATATCTAGATTTTGTTTGTTTAGGGCCACTCTCAGGACTGTCCATAAAGCTGCAAGTTTTGCCTTATTGTTGGTTTCGTGGCCAATGTCATATTTGATGCGTAGTTTCTTCTCTACAAAGATAAGAATGAATGCTCAAACACCTCCAAGAGGAGGCACACCTTGACTTGCACCATCAAAATATGCCCATGGTATATCCTTGTTTATATTTGGTGTTGTGATGAGTCTTCTCTTGACTGGAACTGAGTTGAGTTTGTGCTCCTGGATCTTGTTCATTAGCAAAGCAATGGTGAGGTCAGGAGGTACCCATGTATTTTTTAAAATGGTTATGTTCCGGGCCTCCCAAATACTATATACAAAAAGAACTAGGAATGGTTCATATAAACCTATCACCTCATCCTGCCACCACACTTTGGTGCGCTCTTCCAGCGTTGCAGTAGGGATTTCATGTGTTCCTTTGTTTAAGAGTGTCCTTGTCACACCTGTCCATACGCTTCCTACATATGGACACACAACAAATAAATGTTAGCTCGTCTCTTCACTCATCTTGCACAATGGGCAAAAACCAATGCCCTCAAAGCCTCTCTTCTTCATTATTTCCTAGGTTAATAACTTATTGGATAGTGCAAGCCACATTGTAAGAATGATTTTTTGTGGGATTTGAATTTTCCATAACCTGCTCCACCACCATCGTTCCTCCAACTCTGTCTGCTCTCTGATTGCTACTGCATAGCCATGTTTCGCTGTATACTGCCCTGTTTTTGTGTTTTTAGTCCAAATGAGCCTATCGGGTTCTGAGCTCAGGTGTATATAATTTGAGACTAAGATATTGAGAAATTTGTTCCATTCTGTAGCGTGTGGCCGGTTTAGACCAAGATCGAGGGCGCTTTTACAACCTCTCCTTTCTTTTGGAGGATGATTTGATCTTGCATATGCTAGGGTAAATATTCTTTGGGAGCTTAAATGTTGAACTAGCTGTGATGGCAGTCAAAAGTTTTCTCCTACTCTAGACCATGGATCTTCCCCCAGTCTCACCTGTTTACCATCACCTATCTTCTAGGCAATCCAATTTCCAACTAATGGATAGGCCAAGATCAACGCTTTCCACCCAGTTGAATCATTCTTATTTGTTTTAACTAGACTCCTAATCCAATCATTTAAGCTTAAACCTGAGCAATATTTAGACAGAATGATCCTTCTCCGGAGTGAGCCCAAATTTTGAAATAGTCTCCACAAATTTTTTGTACCTAGGGCTTTGCAGAACAACTCCAGATTCTTTACTCCCCATCCTCCTAATTCCTTTGGAAGAGCAATGACCCTCCATTTTACTACAGGGATTCCTTTAGCCTGATTACTTGTCGTCCACAGGAAGGAGAAGCATTTCTTTCTGATCTTTGTCAAAATTCCCTTGGGAATGTATGTTATTGATGCCCAATATACTGGAATGCTTTGCAAAACTACCTTTAAGAGCACTAATATTCCCCCCTTGAGATAAACCGGTTGGCCCAGTTATTAAACCTGCTCTCTATCTTTTTGTATAACCATACCCAATCCTAATATGAGTAACTGTTGGGCTTCAGAAAAAAACCCAGGTATTTGAAACCCTCCTCGACAGGTGTGATATGGTAAGGTATTATCTCCCTTGCCCTTTGGATTATATCCTCTACGAACTCATTAAGAATTAAATTGGACTTTTCCATATTAACTACCATTTATGTAGCTCTTTTGTATTTATCTATCAAAGAAGCAAAGGCCTCAAGATTTCTAATGGATCCTTCCCCAAAGACCAGTACATAATCCGCAAAAAGAGTGTGAATGACTTCTTCATATTTGGACACTTTGATGCATTTTATCACCCTGCTTTCTTTAACATTATGAATTATCCTACTGAATGCTTCTGCAACTAGAAGAAAGATGAAAGGTGAGAGAGGACATCCCTGCCTTAGGCCTCTTGATGGATGGAAAAAATTGGTTGGAGAACCATTGATTAAAATAACAAAAGAGGTGGACTGCAAACAATCCATGATCCACTCCACTACTTCCAAATATATTCCAATTTTAATCAGCACCAACCTAACAAAAGTCCATCCTACCCTGTCATAGGCCTTGGATAGATCCAGCTTTAAAGCACAGACTCTTTGTTTTTCCTTTTTGATTGTATGAATTGCCTCCCGAGCTAGTGAAACAGCATCATGAATTTGCCTGTTAAAAAGGAAACCAAGTTGTTCTTCAGAGATGATTTCACTTAGAATTGTTTTGATCCTGAATGCTATGACCTTGGCTATGATTTTATATATCATGTTGCAACATGATATTGGTATGAAATCATCAAAGGATTGAGCTTTTTGTTTCTTTGGGGTCAAAGTAAGAAAGGTAGAGTTTATCATGCCCATGACTTTCCCTGATCTTTTGTATTCTTTTACCATCTCCAATATGTCCTTCTTCAGCATATCATAAAATCCAAGATAGAATTCAAGAGTAAAGCCATCAGGCCCAGGGATTTTTCCCTTTTGGTAGGTATGTAGTGTATTTCTTATTTCTTCCTTAGAAATTTCCTTTGTTAGTTCCTTGTTCATTTCCTCAATTATCATCCTGGGGAAAAAACCTAATACTTCCAAAATTTCCTGAATTGGATATCCTTCTGGCTCCTTGAAAATGTTTTGGAAGAAATCCACCCCCGCTTCTACTTTATCCTCAAAGGATCTTACCATTCTTCCCTGTTTGTTCCTGATTTCACATATGGTGTTTATGTTCTTTCTATGGGATGCAAACATGTGAAAACAAAATGTATTTTTATCCCCTGCCTCAAGCCATGGTGCCTTGCTCTTTAAACAAATTATTTTCTCTTCTTTGGAAAGTAGTGAGTCCCTCTTTCTCTCTAATGATTTCAACTGTTGTGTTTCCTCTATGCTGAAAAATCCTCTCTCATTTTTTTGGAACATCACCTCTATCCTTTTCTCCACATCCTTCAACTCCTTCCGAGGGAAATATTTATGCTTTTTGTCCCAATCTTTGGATATTTTCTTTGCCCTAGCTAGGTTTTCTGCAAATTTTTGCATTGCAGTATGATTTGGTAAACTTCTTATGGGTTGCCAGTCATTTATTATTTGGTGTTTATACTCATCCTCTTCCATCCATAAGGGGTTAAATTTGAAGGGAGATGGGGGTTTCTTTTATGGGGGGCTTATTATTAAAGAGACTGGTCTGTGATATGAGTTTTCCCCTGTCTCTATAATGGATTCTAGTATTAGATTTCCATTTAGTAAGTTCTATTCTACCATAAAACGGTCCAATATTTTGGAGATAGCCTGAGCTCCTCCCCTCCTCCAAGTGGGCTCCATTTTTAGAGGAGCACCATACACTAGCTTCCTTTTCTCAAAGATATCTAAAAAGTAAGATCTGAAAGCATCTTGTTTGGCATTTTCTCCCCATACTTTCCCCATTGTTAGGGTTAAATTTAAATCAGCCCCCAAGATTACATTTGCATGATCCATTGAGCCACTATGACTGAAATTTTCCTAGAAGGTTTTTCAATCAAAGAAAGGCCCATACACATTTAGAATTGTAAATTCTATCCCTATTTCTCCATATCTGAGTTTGGTTTCTAAAACTAAATCATGTTTTTTAACTGCAATTCGTTGTAAAATTAGGCTCCATGCTGTCACTAAACCTCCCGAATGCCCATCTGCATCAATACTTTCCATTTCCTAGTCTTTGACTATCTCTTTAATTATATCTTCTGCCTTGGATCCTTTCAACATTGTTTCCCAAATCATTAATACCATAGGTTTTAGGTTGTTAATCAACCTTTTTAGGGAGGATTTTTTTAGGCTCCCCTAGTCCTCTTGAATTGAAGGTCAGCAAGTGCATTTAGCACCCCTACCTTGGGCTAATACTCTAAGAGCCCATTTAATTGAATCATGTTCCCCTTCTTTGATGTCTAAGGTTGCTTGTACTTGAGCCTTGGAAAGGTAGTATTTACTACCTAATTTAGGTTTCTGTAAGGTATTGAGAGCCAATCCGCCCAAGGAAACCCCCTCTTCTTCTTCTAAAGAAGTACTTCGTGATCTGAGATCGTAAGTTCTTTTGATCTCTACCCTCTTGCAAGGGTTTTTTAAATTCAAATTTTGCTCCTTTAAAGGTGAAACAATAAAGGTTTTCGTGAACAAGGAAGGTGAAAGAGAGTCATTTTTACCTTTATCCTTCTAAGATGAAAAAGCATTCGACACCTTCACACTATCTGCTTGATGGGGTTGACTTTCCCCGTTGGGTTCGCCATCAGTTTTCTGCGCTTTCGATTTTGTTGACTTTGCCACTTTCCCTTTATTCTCATCACCCTGCATAGAAAATGGTTCAAATTGTATTTTTGGTGATAATGGTTGTTTTCCTTTACCCTTTCCACCCTGCAGGAAACCTTGTTCAATGGGGGATTCTGATGTTTTTGGTTCATTCCATTTAAGCCTCCATATTTCCATAATTCTTGATTGATCGGAGGCAGTTTTCGTGGGTATAAGTTTTTCTTTTTTAACCCATACTTTCTTATGGGATGGTTTCATGAAGGTGGCCGAACAATCTTTATGTAGATGCCCGACTCTTATACAATTAAAGCATGTAAAGGGAATTTTCCAGTAGTCTAGCTACTGCCACTAGACACTTGCATGCATCACAATCTTGAGCTCTTCAGACAACCCATCCTTCATTACCATCTCAACCAGAATCTGAGCACACCTTCAATCTAATTTCTCCTCCCAGTTTTTGTCCATGGCAATGAACTTTCCTAATTTATTTCCAATGGATTGAAAGATCTTTGGTTGCCAAAAAACCATGGGGAGGCCTGGTAATATGACCCAAATTTGCTACACGTTGTGTGGTGTTCTGTACGCGTTGAAGTCCACCATCCAATTTTTTAGAATCAGTGCTAACGAACCCCAGCTCCAATTATTCTCCAATAGTTTGGTGTTATCCGCCATGATATGAACTTTGATTAAAAACCATCCTTTGGGGAGAGTGTAAAAAATTGGTTCATATCCTAGAACGTTGATCTAATTGTTCTGTATCCACCGTTGCAGCGATGCTCTAGCCGTCACCTTCCTACAGAAGTGACCAACCAAGGTGTGGGCAAGAAAATATGGTGCTTGTTCTAGGCTAATATCCTTTCCTATGAGTAATTCTGGGCTGTCGTTCCTTGCTCGCATCCATCTACGTTTCCTTGGTAAAGGTGGCAACTTGCTCGCAGGCTCCTCCTCCATTATGATGTCAGGCTGATCATTGAATTTCGTGGGATCCATTAATGGATCATTACCCAAAAAAACTTCCGCATGTGTCATGACCTCCATTTGTGTGGTATGTACTTCGCCTTTTGTGTAAAAAAACGAAACAAAATGACTGACCTCGTCATAATCAACTTCTTCACTATACATGATTGCACTGTCCAATCCGCCCATGCTTGAATATTTCTCTTGTTCCTAATTATGTTGCCGCTAAAAATTCAAAGATAAAACTGGAAAAAAAGATGAAAGCTCCCTGCTCCTCCTAGGAACTCTCGTCACCGAGCCTGTTGCAGCAGAGCAACAATTTGGCCATCCTTACTCACTTAGAAAAAATATATACCTTATTCTCCTTTTTCTAATTCATATACAAACTCTAGAACAAATTTAATGTCGAAATACAAAAATTATCAAAACCAATAGATTCTTACGACATAAAACTCATAGTGTGATAGGAGATCAAAGACTATTTCATCAATTACTTCCAATATTGGCACCTCCTATGCTTTCTCCACAATATTCACATTGTGTCGATGAGTTGGCACAATTGCATAGGATTTTTTATTGACCGCAAACTTAAAACAATATCCCTTGGACAAGGAGAGTATATCCTTACAGTTGTCTCTACCACAAAGAAAAGAGACATGAATAACATGGAATCCTTACCAATATCATCATCTAGTCACATACAATGATCATATAGTTTCTTTCTAACTAATTAAAGGTTTTCCCCCTTCCATGAACGAGTTGGAAGGGGGAAAAACCCGTAGCAGTTTTTACATTGGTCCGATATGCTCAAAGTGCAGGATACAGCATGATATGCCAGTTGGAATGGGCTACATTAATAGTACGTTTGAGGATAGTTTTCGAAGTTTTATTAACGACCTCGACTTGACCGTTTGCTTGAGGATAGAACAAAGATGAATGTTCTTGTCTAAATCCTAGCATAGTGGTCAATTCAGTCATCATGCTATTTTGGAAATGACTGCCATGGTTAGTGACAATCACTTTAGGTATACTGAATCGTGCAATAATTTGATTGAACAGGAAAAAAGCTGCAGTTTCCTCGTCAGCTTTAAAGGTGGGCATTGCCTCTGCCCATTTCGTAAAATAGTCTACAACGACAATGATATATTTGTGCCCCCTAGACGAGGTTGGGTTACAGGTCATGTAATCAATCCCCCACTTCACGAAGGGGCCCACTAAGATGACGAAAATAACGGAGCGGGATGTGACCGCATTTTTCTGGTGTAAAGCTGAAAAGGATGACAGCGCTTCACAGCTTCCACACAATGTTTAAAGAATGTGGGCCAGAAATAACCGACACGCAATATCTTCTGGGCCATTGCTAACCTAAATAAATGACCCCCACATGCTCCACTATGGTCATCATTTAGGACAATCTCTGCTTCCTCGTGGGTAAGACATCGATGCAAAATAGAATCTACCCCCCTACGGTATAAAGTATCTCCTATGATGAGGTAGTTCTTGGCATGTAGGTGTAGTTTACGTCATTCTTCCTATGAGAAAGTTGCATGATACTTCAAAGTCTTGAGATAGATAACTATATCTCCATACCAGGGGTCAGAGGTGGAAATAAAAAATATATGCTCATCTTGGAATGAGTCTTCTTCAATAGCTACATCTTCCTATACTGGAAATTCTGCAATGAGCTCAGCAAAAACTAAGGATTTTTTGGATTTGGCGGACTGAAAATCCAAGTCAAACTCATGGAGTATGACTATCCATTTGTTGAATTTGCCTCCAACTATTTGTTGAGACAAAACATATTGAAAAGGATTAACATCTGCCACTACCGTCGTAGTCCTTAGTAAGATGTAGTGACGTAACCTCTAAACAACATAAACAACTACTAAGGCCAACTTCTCAATGTGGGAATACCTAAGTTCAGGTCTGGCTAAAGCACGGTTGAGATAGTAAATGACATGCTCTTGGAGCTTATCGTCCTCCTGGACTAGGACTACCCCTATGGTCGACTCAGATGCGGCCAGATACAATATAAAATCCCTAGAGTAATCTGGTGGATGCAATAATGGTGCCAACAACAAAGCTTTTTTCAATGCCTTGAATGCGAGTTGTGCAGTTTCATCCCATACAAATGGGGTGTCTTGTTTTAACAGGCTCATGAAACCCTTAGTAATCTTGGCATAATTTACAATGAAACGTTGAAGAAAATTGGACTTCCCCTGCAGACTCTGAAGCTGCCTGATAAAATGAGGAGGAGGCATATTTACAATGGCCTCAACTTTCAAAGGATCCACCTGAATGCCTTTGTTAGAAACAATGAATCCGAGCAGTCTCCCCGACTCGACGCAGAAAACACACTTGTGGGGATTCAAGCGAATCTTATAGTATCTGCATCGTTCAAAAATCAAACGCAAGTGATCTGGGTGATCGATCCTCTTACGAGAATGTGTAGGTAGATCATCACGGTAAGGTTCGACAATGGCTTTAATATCGTGAAAGGAAAAATTCATTGCCTGCTGAAAGGTTGCCCCAACATTTTTCAATCCAAAGGACATTTTCTTGTACGCGAATGTACCCCAAGGAAAAATAAAAGCTGTTTTATGTTGGTCTTCCAGTTTAATTTGAATTTGATTATATCCAGAGAAACCATCCATAAATGGAAAGACTTCAGTTCCCGCACAAGCATCAATAATTTGATATATAAATGGCATGGGATAGTTGTCCTTAGGACAGGATTTGTTTAAATCTCGAAAGTCAGTATAGACGCGTATGGTCACTTGCTTTTTATCAACAGGAACATGGTTGGATACCTATTCTGTCAAAGCTATGGGATAAATGAAACCGACTTTCACAGTTTTTCAACTTCAGCCTTTACTGCCGCCGCTTTACACTGGTTGACAGGTCTCAACTTTTGCCGAACAGGTTTAGCGTCAGGGTATGTTCGGATCTCGTGCTCGACTATAGATGGATAAATACCTGGAATATCCTCATATGACCACGCAAAAACATCGCAGAATTCCTTAAACAAGGCTATATAAATCGCAATCTCCTCAGGAGAGCAGTTTGCATCGATATGTATATTTTCCACAACGTCAAGATTTACAGAGATGTTAATAGGGATGGTAGCGGAAATATTTACCATATTCCCCTCAACAAACATTCCTTCCCTTGGTAAGGGATTAATGGGCATATCAACATCATATTCCAGTCTCATATGAAACTCCTGATTCTCTATCCTGCTTAACTCTGGAAGAAAATAGGATCGATGGTGAAGATCTTCATAGATGTTATCTCATCTGCACATGGCTTCCAGAATGGCTTCATCAGAAGGTAAAACCATATCTAAATAATCTGTAGAATGCAAAGAGTTTTCTGCCCAAGCAGGCAAATAGGCTTCTTCCAGTTCCTCTGAGACTGTGAGGGGGACCAGAAAGGGATCAACAACGGTTTGGGTGATAGCTTGATAAGCCACTTCCGCTGTCGATAAGGGCACTTCAAGTTCATGGTGGGAAGGGAGAACCCAAGGATCAGTCCTATCAACAACCGTAGCTATGGACTTCCCCACACTAGTAGAACCTATATAATTAATCGGAGCTGTAAGATCAAATGTGTCCATCAATGATGAGTACATTCCAACCCCTAAGCTCTCTGAAGTAGGTTTGACTTGATCAACCAATGGCACAATGGACTCATTAGATTCGATGTGGCCTTTTTGAGTAAAGCTGAGTTGGTCAACAGTAACCAACTTCCCTTCGTGTGGAAACACTACCACCCGAAAGATGACCGATGCAATAGCAGGCATGGCATAAGTCCAACTTCTTCCCAAGAGCAAATTATAATCCAAAGGTGCATCAATCACCTCTACCTCAACAAACATCGCTTTCCCTGCCAGCTTAATTTCAAAAGTTGGTAGGATACCATGCGGACGAAATGACCTTTCGTCGAAAGCAGTAAGTAGGGTGTTTGACAGGACCAGCTCTGGGGATCCAAGAGCTTTCCAACAAGACAAGGACACAACACATGTCGAAGCACCCTCGTCAACAACTGCTCTTCCAATAATCTTTCCACGATGGATAAAATCTATCTATAAGGCTACATGATATGGTAGGTGAATTTTGACATCAGACAAATTAAATTTTGCCATGAGACTCTATGAGTCCATACTGCCTAAGGTTGCTAAGAGTGCATCTCGCTCGGTGAGACAACTCTGTAACACCTCTAAAGCCGACATTGCATAAGGAGTTTGGGCTAAGTATTCAACTACGGAGTAGTTTGCTGCAGCCCTAGCATTAGGATTATGCAAGGTCTTCTTAAAGACACCTTTCGCTATCTTGGGCATAATTTCGGCAGGTTTCTCAATCGTGAGAGGTTTAGAAGTTTCATCTATTGACTTACCCTTCTCCGAGGTCTCTTTTTCATAGTTCTTATTCCTGGTCTATAATAAAGTTTGGGATCAAACCATGTTGATATAATTGGGGCTAGGGGCATTTGGGGTGCCCCCTTTGCATTTGAAGTTGAAGCAAAATTCCATCCTTGGGGAAAAGGATCCTTCAGGACAACCAGTTGTTGAGCTTTTAACAACTTCTAAGCTTGTTCCATAAGGGGACAAAGATGGGTGAGGTGATCTTCATGGCACAATTTACATGGGAATTTCACCTTCTTCTTTTCTTTCTTGCCCCCATCAGCATTGTTTGCAGGTTTTTGCTTGTTTTGGTTTCCCTCCCCTTTCTTCCCTCTCTTCTTTTTCCCACCAGGCTACTGATTTCCCTTCTGAGAGGTTTGTGTAAAAACATTTGCATTTTTGGGTGAGGGGGCAACCTTTGCTGCCTCTGCCGTAGAATGTTTGACGGACAACTGATGGAGTTGTTTGGCCAAAGATTCTATAGTGGGGGAATTCACGGAACCAACCACACCATCGGCATGGGGTCCAGGCTTAGGTTTCTCTGCATTGTGCTTTGGCCTCGGTGCCTCAAGGATAATCTCATATAAGATCCCAGACTGAGAATATATCAAATCTAGTTGCTGGGCCCTGAGGATAGCTTCTTCCTCATTCGTCACTCCTGAAGTAGATACATCCTTAGATATATAAGGCAATAGGGATTTAAGGAACCATTCTAATAAGAACTGAGGAGGAATACTGGCTTTAATAAGGCTCTTCCGCCTCCTCCACTCTTGGATGTGATCCAAGATATGAGTGGCCTTGTTCTGCCGGAAGGTAGACAACAAGTCCGTTCCGAAATCATATCGGACAGGAAGCTGGAAGTGACTAAGGAAGGCATTAGCAAAGTCCCAAAAACTACTAAACGCGGCAGAAGGCAACTCAATGTACCATTTTGATGCAGTACTTGTCAAAGTTCTTTGGAATAGCCTCAACCGAACTGAATCTTCATTCAGTGAGTTGGAAGAGCACCATAAATGGAAAGTGGTGGCGTGAGCTCCAGGATCGTCACCAACTTTTCCTTCGAATTTTGGGATATCTGAGGGCAGCTTGGTAGGGATGGGGTGCCGAGAGGGATCATGTCTCACCGGGTCATTCATCAGTTTAGACAAATCTAGCAAGTTTAACGTTGCCATAAAAGGAAGCTTAGGTCTAACCGGAGCACTAAAAGTACCAGTTTGGGGATTAAAGGGACTTGCCCCCATATTCCCATATGTGAAGGTGGGGTTGCCCCCTGCTACTGGTTGTGAAGTGGATGTGTTGCTTTGGAACGGGTTCCAGCCGTAAGCCACAGGATTGTTTGTGTGAGGTGCAGTATAAGAGGTTTTGGCTTCCCCAGTTGAAACTGGGGTTTGAAATACAGGAGTAGGTATCCCTCCGCTAAAAAGTGAAAAAGGAGAGCTCGTGAACGGAGCTGAAAATAGAGTTTGAAAACCTTGACCGTAAGGGTTAGTGTTTCCAAACTGCACCCCTACATATGAGGGTGTTGGGTTTACGTATGGAGTGGATGGGGGAATGTGCCCCCCATTCCAAGGAAATCCTTGGACAAAAGCCAAGGATCCTATAGGACCACTCTGGGTAGTGTGTGCAAAGGAAGTAGGAACTGTAGGTAGACTAGGAATCCTAGTGACCATACCACCAGAAGCACCTGCTAGACTTGTGGGAGCCGGTAGTTGAACCACTTGGCTCACTGGAGTTAAGGTCGTAGTAGGTATACTTGATCTAGGGGAACCTATCAGGGGAGGTAGTACCCCTTCAGCCGAAGTGGCTGAGGTGGAAGTAAAAGAACTTTCTCCTGTAATAGACATTATTCTGCCCACAGGGACACCAATCACGGGTGGGTCGAAAGGACGAACCTGAACGATCACATGATCGTTTAAGTCAGTTAGAGGTGTATTAAAATTCCTTGCAAACTCATTAGTTTTCAAGTCTTCTATCTCAACTGTGTTTAAATTAAAATGATTTGCCCTAAGTTCTGGTTCACCTGGAACTTCACTAGCTCCTATCGGTTCAAAAGAACTATCTGTGTCCAATCTCTGCCTTTGAGAGGGAGGTGGAGGTTCCAATGTAATGAGCGGAGGAAGGTTTCGCAACCTTCGTGACCTTCTGATAGCTTGGTCCTCCACGATTGTAAATTTGACTGTTCAAACCCTAAGGTCGGCTAAACACAGACAAACCATAGAGCAATCACTACAAAAATTCCTAAAGTCTCAACAATCACAAGGGGTACAAGATATGCTTTTCCGAAGAAAGCTGGGAGACAGTTTCTTGGCGTCCTTGAAGAGGTTGTTAGGTACAAGCGGAGGAATCACCCAACGCTCTCCTACACTTTCAACAAGGGTTACCTTCCAAGCCCATCCAAGGTGAACTAGAAACAACCTTCCAGTTTACTTGTGCATAAACCCTAGATATCAAGAGACTAGAGGCTACCTTAACTATACCAATAGTCTGGGGGGATAGTCGCAAGCCTAATTTGTACGCATGGGCAGGGTAGCTGAGCCTGAAACTCTATCCAGGACATAATCCACAACGGCGTAAAAACCTTGGTCTACGTTCTGACAAAGAATCAGAGGGTTATCTCCTTTGTCCAATGCCTCCACGCGGCCTCGCGCTTAACTCTCGTTTGAGAGGAGCTTCCCAGATACTATCAATAAAGAGAATGATTTACCTATTGATTGGCCCACTATGTCTAAATTGAAGTACTTATGGGGAGTTTGCACTTCCTATCCCACAAGTCTAACCTAAGCTAGTAAGTGTATGACCCTATAAAACAAAAATTACTAATAAATTTTAATTATGGCGTTCATTTTAAGGGTTATTTTTACTTAGAAGGCAAGAGGAGTGAAAGACTATGATGTTATTGACTCGATAAGAAATGTTAAAAACAAGTGTATAAATAAATTTCACAGCAGAATATCACTACTTAAAACAAGCTTTTTTTTGTTTTTGTTAATATAAACTA
The DNA here is from genome assembly GCA_001517045.1 of Pseudotsuga menziesii. Taxonomy (NCBI): domain Eukaryota; kingdom Viridiplantae; phylum Streptophyta; class Pinopsida; order Pinales; family Pinaceae; genus Pseudotsuga; species Pseudotsuga menziesii. The sequence continues at coordinate 176,057 of LPNX010554234.1, forward strand.
ATGAAAATGCAACTAAGAAAGAGAAAACTAAGACTTATTTTTGTAATTTTTGAGATTTTATTTAAAAATTGAACGTAAAACTATCATATGCAATTCAAATGCAAAATGTTTTCAATGTTTTTTCTTTTCACTTTTCAAATTCCTCAAAGATTACTATGCACCTAAATGCAAAATTCTTGAGTATGCTTGGATAATTTAACTATAAAAAGTAAGCAACATGAAGTAAAGCAGATTTATAAAACGAAAGATCAACCGCCTAAGGAAGGCTTGGAAAACATCCAGCTTGGGAAGACACAATGAATGGAAATCACTGAAATCAATCAAAGGCAAGTGACAAACCAACACTATTCGGAAATACAATGGGATATACGGTATCTAGAACCCTGATCACTGATTCAGACAACCAGCACTTGGACCTATCACCCAACAGGAAAATCCACTTCAAATTGCTAAAAGAAAGACAATCCAACCAATAGAAACCCAAGGGTTTACCAAAAAGCACGAAGTATGGTTAATAGGGCTATCAAACCTATAGTGCAATGTCAGTACCAAAGACCACTAAGCAAGACAAAATCCACAAAAGGACAGGACAAGCAACCCAACCCCAAAATTTTTGTTGCTCAGACTTGTACGCAACTATTCCCAAGAGCAACCCGCATACTGTACGTGACTATATAATACAGCAACCCGCGTGCACAGACCTCTGTACGCGATTGTGTAGCACATCAACCCACGTACAGGAGTGAAATTTTTCAAAAAAAAAGAAAAATTATAAAGGTCTTCAAACACCACTACAAGTCTAAACCAAGACACAACACCACACACTGGATCAAAGCAAATACTGGGCAAGGATCTACAGAGTTAACCCACAGCAGGCTAGGCTCCCCAGCGGAGTCGCCAGTTCTATTGTTCAGGATTAAACACCCTTGTAACCTAGGGTCTAGGGTTACCTACTTACTTCTAACCTTGCAGACAATCAGCTTTAATAGAGTACATAAGGGAAATAGGAAGAAATACTTGACTCACCCGATTATCGACGACTGATCCAAGCTTGATCTCCTTCCGCTCTATTCCTCTCCAAAGCTTTCAGGGATGCACCTCCTTCACCTGCAAAGAGCAAATTCTCCAAGTACAACCTTATGCATGTATATATAACAGGTTAGATAAATAATATATCTAGTGCATAATCGAATATATTCATCAACCATAATACATGAAAGAGACTCAACACAATGTTGGAAGAAGAATTCTCTTTATTAACAATCAGTGAATGAGATAAGAGTACAACCCAACGCCTGAGACAAGGACTCCTCTGCAACCAAAGGACTCTGAGTTCTGCTACTCCAATACTTCTGAAGATATACCACCAACATAACTTTGCTCTCAAACTTCATTGATTAATGCCCTCCCCAAGGCCTCTATTTATACTTTGGGAAATAGAGTAGTTTCGAAGGTTGAGGAGGCTAAGATAGTTGGGATAGTTAATGATTAGGGCCCAACTAACCTCCATTAATCGTGATTTATATTTTTTAATGTCGAATGGAGATGTACGCGACTATTAATATAGGCAACCCACGTATGACACGCGAGTTGCTTAAAGGAAACCGCGTATACTGATGTACGTGGGTTGCAATGGAGATAGTCACGTACAATATGTGAGTTGTTAATGGGAATAGTCACGTACATATGCGAGTTTCAATGAAGATAGTCATGTATACCAATCAACACTTAGAAAAATAATATGGTAAGCTGGTTGAAAGGTAAATGCATCTCATGTCATGCCCATGTATAGTGTTTTGGCAATCTTCAATCCTACAATGTCCTTTTGTGTACCAACATAGGGAATGTCGGCACTCGGACGGAGAAGTGCCATTTGGGCTGATAGCAGTATGCCATTTGGATCCCTTCTTTATTCCACAATTTTAGATTTATGGATAAATAAAGTCCAACAATTGTCCTATAGTGTAGTGGTCTTACCCTCATATGATCTCACAAATATTTGAAATGTTTCCATGTGCATTTCAACAAACACATGTCAAGCATGCATTTGGGAAGGGGACAATGGGCGTTACATACATTTTTGCAATTAATTTACCATGTGTGTCCACTTGAGAGTTGTGGGTCCTTCGAGCTTTTTTTCTTCATATAATGCAAGTAACTCATGCTCTTGAAAACTCTCTTGCGAGGGGGCTCTGGATGCATATTATGAAAGTGCTAAGGTGGTTGTTCAGTATGATCAAGATAAATGACTATGGAATCTCCACATTTTGTGATAACACATTGAGATAAGATTTCAAGCACTAATACAAAATTTAATATATACATAATTTCTTGTAAGATTGACTTATATTTGCACTACAATTGTGTATGTCCTCTTTTTCTTTGTTAAAATGGTTGAATTTGATGAAGTATTTTTGGAAATAATTGATCTTTGTAAGATTGAAATTAAATTAAATGTCAGTTCTTTAAAACACATTCTGAAGGTCTAATTTTAGTATTTCAATTACAAACAATGAAAAAATCACATGGTAAATGTTTATTTTGTATTTCTATCACTTTGCTCATGATCATCCTCTTCATTTGTCATCTAATAATTTTTTGCAACCTTTTAACATAAACAAAAGAAAATAAGGGAAGGTTGATCATTTACTAACCTCTATTGCTCCATCTCTTGTCCAAAAGATCAATAAAGCCACTAGAAGAGCGTAAGTATTTCTCTTATGTTGCCTCTTTCACTCTTGTCATGGGGTCCTTATGTTTCTCCCCCCACTCTTGCCATAGGAGTGCAGTAGCACCATTTCTATAGTGAACAATGAAATGGAGCAATTGAATAACAATCTTGTACAATTATTGGCAGTGATACAGGCCAAGGAAATCTAAGGATGGTTGTGGGAATATATCAGGGTTTCAACAAAAAGAACTATACCCTAGGCCAATTGATGTTAGAAAAACCTTGGGAAGTTATAGATCTATCTTTTGTGTCATATCAATAAACCAAGTGGTGCATAGGGGAAGCATTAAGAAATATTTGCACAATTAATATGATATAAGTACATTCATTTAAGCACATTAAATCCTCCCCGTTTTCTTGTGCCAACACTATGATCTATTCTCCATTCTATTAAACAGGTCTCTATTTTGTTGCACTTAATCAATCCTCCCCATCAATGGAACCAAAGTAATTCTTCATTGCCTCCGCATCACATCTCCCAATTAAGCTTCACCATGTAGGATTCCTTGGACATCATCACATTTGTAACTATCCACCTACATGATTATTAGTACATGTCGTCCACTTTCACATGAATCATTGTTTTTGCTCCATCTAACTAACATGGAATCGATTCTAATAATGACGATTTTTTATTATTCTATGATGTCCACATGACCATATCCAATTGCAACTCATATGGTTGAATAAATATCTCATTGTCATCTCTACACATTCATTTACAAATATTGGATTTGACTTGAAGCTCCATTTGTAAAAAAAATTGATATGAAGGAACTCATTGGTAATAGAGTGCACTTGTCCATTAAGTGCAACTATGTAATTGAGTGTAAACAAATCAATATGCAAACACTGGTTTTCTTGTAGGAATTTCCATTTCCTTTTATGTACAAACTTGTTACTGTCATTTCTAAGAAGATTCGTTAGATTCTTCCTTAGAGGAGGTTTTGTGAATGTTGAATGGGTCGCATAAAACCTTTGTATGTACATGCAATCGAAATGAGCAGGAAAAATAAAGTGAGTACACGAGATTAGAAAGGTATACATGCATCTAGAATCTAGAGGGAGTTGCATATAAAAGTTTAGTTGATGTAGGGGTAGAAAAAATATTGTAATGTTAATACTAAAACCAGAATGAGGAGTATTTGTCATTGTACGAATACAGCTCGTTCAAATTGGGTAGCGAAAATTCACATGAATTTCAACTATAATGCATGGGTTAGAAATAAAATTTAAATTTGCTAATTATGCATCCAACATTGAAGAAAATGCTTTTCTTGGACCTATGTTGTCATTGGCCTACACAATCCCATTGCCATGCCCATGGCATAGTTAAGTTGTAAAAAATTTCGAACTAAGTTTATTTTCTTCTTTCTTCTCATAGTGTTGTTTTATATCATTTTCTTATCTTTTTGTTGGGTTCACTCTCCATCATCCATAAAACCAAAACTATACTTTCCTGATATACCCGTTACATTGATCTCTTATTATCATTGATTTGTTGATGTCATTAAGATTTTTCGGTTGTTGGATTGATTTTCCCCGTACTGTAGAGTGAGCATTGTTGCAATCATTTTCCATATTCAACCCTATAAAACCAATATTACAATGTAGAATATGGTGCCATAGGCGGGCATGAGAAAGAGAAACTTGAGATGAAAGGAGTTGGCACCATTGGTGTTAGTTGTCAATAGGGTTGCATTGATAGTGCACTTGTTCATTATAGACACGGAGCTATTACACTTCCAGTGCTAAACACCAATGTTAAAGGTGTATGTCTAGGCGATGAACATGGCATGGAGAAATATCTAGATGAAAATCTCTATAGCAGAGGCGGTGATACCTTTATTACTATTTCGCTCACTACTATTTCTTGTTGTTGTCCATGGCATAATGAGCACAAAAGCACCCCTTTTTTTATGGTTTTTGGGTACATTTTACCCATGCATTCGACCATTACGATGTGAACAAAAAACTTCAAATTGCGATCTAAAGGGTTTGTGGGAAATCCTAATTGAATTGGAGTAGCCTAATGTAGTCTAAACATGTAGTAAGTAACTCTGTCCCCTCTCTCTCTAGTGTAGGTACTTAAAAAAAAATCATGTATTGCTCAATTTCCAAGATATCATTGATCACCTACCATAACTGGTTTATTTTCTCTAAACCAAGTAAAAACTGAGAAAATAAACCCATCAAAAAAATCAGTTACAACATTTCTAGATTTCAAGACTTTAGCAAAAAGCAGGGAAAAACAATTTTGCATGATTTTCTTATTCAAAATGAATACCAATTTCAAAAAACATTTTTTGCTTGATAATTCACCAAGATTTCTAAAAATATTTAAATTTTAAAGAAATATCACCATAATGTTGGTAATCTTATGAATAAGCAACACTTCCACCACGACAAGTGCTAACAGGATGGGCTCCCTGCCTCACGTGTCCAACAATGAGAACAATTGGTGGGATGCACCATGCATCCAAACACGTGGATGGTGGCAACCCTCCTCCACTTGAAATCTTAATCACTTCCCCGACTACAAGCACAAAGGTTAATAATACATCCAACAACTCTGGCTAGACCATACACGAGGTGATCTATTTACATGTGTGGGGAATCACGACAAGATCATGTGATGGCTAAAAACCTACCTGTATCTTGCAACAAGGAAGGGGTGGCATCGATTTAAATTCTAGTTTGTATTTGGCATATATAGCCAAACAAAAGCTGAGACTTTTTTCATATCTTTAAGAACCCTTCCCTATGGGCTCTCCTAGTTAGTGAGGTTAACATGGTGAGAACAAAGGTCACTCCTAGGAAAATTGCAAATGGGCCTTGCCGCACTCATATGCCATGCGCCTTAATAGAGATGAGAAGAATTCAAGGTTTCTTCGAGCACGAGGCCTGAACTTCAACATACACACACACCCTGCTATTGGAAAATAGATTGAGAAAGAGGCATGGATGCCCTTCGGTTGAGGAAATTGTAGATGAATTCAAAGGGCTGGTGGAGGACAAGGGGTCTACCCAAACTAAGGACACTTGACACACAAAGACTATCGGGGTTTATTAGATAGTTAAGGCACTTATGTGCATGGATATGGAGGATTTCATGCTTGGGAAATTGTAGCTTGAGGACGAGGATCTCCTATCCAATGTGGAAGCCACATTACTGGCTCTCACTAGGTTCCAGCATGATGAGATGGAAAGGGTGGATGCAAAGCTAGATGCATTGGCACGATCTTTCATGGGTAATATGTTTAATAGGCCTCCTCCTAGTTCGACGACAAACGCCTAGCTTGTGTTCTGACGAAGCCCTGCGTCAATGGAGGGGGAGAAAAAATTGAAAGCCCAGGTGTTGGACCCTCCTCACATTTCCATTTTTAAATGTTTGCTTGTTTTTCAATCCTTTGTGTTATTTTTAGCAATGTCACCTTTTTGAGCGATTGGGCCATAGCCCCATGCCCGTGGGGGATCAGTCACAAACCTCTATTTAGGAAGCACTTTGATTTTATAGTTCTGGTTAACACAAAGACTATGTTTAGCATTAGAATATCTATGGATTTTTTTAAAACTCTGGCAAGCTGCAGGCCATCTCTATTTTTTTAAAGCTCTTGTACAACATTGGATTTCAGTCTTGGGGTTACTTGGCTATGTACATACATCTATTTTTAATATAATGTTTTTCGAACCTTTAAAAAAAAAGAGAAAAGAATAAGCAACACTTATATGGGTATTCATAAATATTTGTGTAGCATGTCTTCCATATTACTGAACCTCACCCCAGAATTATTAAAATAAGGGTCACTTATACTTTTTAAGCCATTCTCGTTCCACCATAAAAAATCTTAAAAAACCATCATTAAACTATAAATGCGCATCCTTTCTTCAACTCTTGTACAATTCAAGATGTCATGAGAATCACATAAGGCATGTAGATTAAGTTTCCATGTCTAAGAATTAAATTTATCTTACGTCTTTTGTAGTCTAGTAAGGTAGATAACTTGAATTCATTGTTCACACATCCATGAGAGGAGGGATCACCATGGAAATAGTCACGGTGAACAATAGGTGAGCCATTGATCCGCAACATTTATGTCAACAATTCCATGGCATCTTTAACTTCAAGTAATATATCACTACAATACTTGTACCTAATGTTGCGAACTCTCCAATTACAACACTGCATACATGGGAAGATCATGAAAGGAATAAGTGATGCTCTACACTAAATCTAACCTTGTTTTCTGCAAAAAAAATGGGCACATTTTGTGTTAACACCAGCGCTAAAGTTGAAAGTGGTTATTCTTTTCTACATTTTTTTGGAAACAAATGCCTAAAAAAACTAGCAATGTGGAGGAAGAAACTGTGGATGGCTTATTAGTGGAAATGTACAGAAATGAAAGGTTTGGTCTCACAACGTGTCCTACTCTTTTTTCATAGAGGTGGAAACAATGAGAGATCAAGAGACCCAAGGTATTTGGATTTAATTGTGGTTTATAATGACAATTTGATTTTAATGGTATTAAAGATCATTGGCTTATGATCTAATTGTTGTTTAAAATATTGTGTAAATTTTATTTTATAATTAGATTATTTTACACAAATTTTTTTTGGATTTTATTTGGTTAGATAAAAGTTATTTCCAAGAAAAAAAGGAATTTCATTAACTTTTAACAAAAATACAATCTTCAGTGCCAAACGACAAGAGGTTTTCAAAAAATACCACCATGCAGTTTGAGAGAATTTTTAGTCAATAACCAGGAATGTTCATGTCTAGATCTGGGATCCAAACAATCAAAAGAAACTATGATGAGATTTCTGAAAATGGAAGATAATGCGAGTTCATTGTAGCCCGCCCTTGAAATTCTTCCAAATGAAGTGCACCTGGATGAAGCAACAACCCTTGCTTAGATAGAGCATCAACTTCTGAATTGAATTCCTTCCTATCATGCTGAAATGAAAGAATCTAAAATAAACCACGAACAACTTTCAATTGCTGCACCAGGTAGATATATCCAATGTGTGAGACCACAACTTGACCTTGAAGACATTTAATGACTGTTGCTAGGAAAAATACACCTCCTGTGGACAAGAGTTGTTCCTCTAGTTTGAATGGTTCATATCTAGAACAAATGAGTCACAACAAAATTCAAAGAATTTCCCTAGAATGAATGGAAATATGGAATAAGGCTCTTTGATGGAATGATGTAGTTGTTTCCCGTAGTGATAGCTCTTCATGGATGTACCTGCATGATCACACAAAAGAAGCAAACAAGATAAAAAAGCACAAGAATATAATCCTCTATTCTATGTCAGTGACTAAGGAGTCCAACAATAAAATACATGATATTGACACATCATACTTTATGAGAAAGGAACCAATTTTGCATTAAAAGATGAAGAATAAATTTACAACCTTTGCCTTAGTGTCAATAAGCTCCTTCACAATGCCAATATCTTGTCCCCAAAGCTCCAACTTGCTCCTCCTATGCTCACCCTACTGATTTAGGCCAGAATTTCAATGCAATAGCATAACCTTGTTCTCTCTCAACCATGGGATATGAGCCTACTTTTATAGGCCTTGGGAGGATAGGGATTGTTGAGTAAATGATGGGTGAGGTGGATTAAGAGATCCTAAAAGGATGGATCTCGAGCCCTTGTGGTCCTCAGGTGTAGGGATAAGGGAGCCACAAAGCCTTAGTTCGTGAAGCTTTGTGGAAACCTCTCTTTTTCACTTTTTACCAAGGGCACCACTTCTTCCTGACTATGACAGAGTGGTCACAGGGAAGAACCACGCCTTGAATAAGAGGTAAAGGCGGTTGCACCGCCTACTGTCAATACATTAAAGGCGGTGGTGAAGAAGGTAATGCTCATTGAATAAAAGGCAGGAGCAGTGCTGGATTTTCATATTCAGGATTGATATATGGATCAAGATTTCACTTCATGACTTGGGATTCAGGGAAAAATACTATATTTGGGGCCTCATCAGATGTTGATGACGAGATTTATGTGTAACATAATGCCCCCCAAAGCATTAGGCTAGAGTGATACGATAGGCGAGAGATTTTAAAGAGAAAGTTATCACTTTGAGGCAATAATCAGCTTGATCAAAGATCATCATCGACAAGGCATTTGCAATACATCAATATTTTTGACTCATGATAAAATGTTTCCTCATCATGGCCGCATACCAATACAAGGCAGATCCATGAGAGGGATTAACAACCATGGTTGCTAGAATACAACGTAGATCCATGTGATAGAGGACTCAAACTTGGGATGTAGCTACTAGAAATACACTGTAGATCTATGTTAAATGAATGCAAATTCGAGCATAGCCACGACCATACAAATGTGGATCCATGTTGGGACTACATACAATATATTCCATCGCAACCTGGGGGCAAAAACAATGAGTGATTTTCAAAATATACCCAGGGTCTTCGTCTTGTCTTCCACAAAGTACGATTCTATCCATGTGATTACAATGATCTAGAGTTGAACATGGTAGAAACCACTTGATTATCGATCAATTATGTGAACTGTTAACAAGTGTGAGGGAGATCACCATTGATGTCAATGATTGCTAAGGTACCCCAATACAATATACTGAGTGTGAATAGATGATCTGATGTCGAACACTCCTGAAGATCCTCCTGAAGGGGGTGGATCTCTAGGAGGAGGACCGCATGGAGGTGGTGGACCTCTAGGTGGTGGTCCTCCAGGTGGTGGACCTCCAGGTGGTGGACCTCTAGGTGGTGGACCTCCTGGTGGTGGACCCCTAGGTGGTGGACCTCTAGGTGGTGGCCCTCTGGGTGGTGGTCCTCCATAAGGTGGACCTTTGCCAGGTGGGCCTCCACCAGGTGGTTCTCTAAAGGGTGGGCCTCCATAAGGTTGTCCTCCTGAACCTCTAGTAGTATTAATAGGCATTCCTCCCATAACTGATATGTTGACCAATTAGGCTGCCCCCACGGTGTAAATGTGTTTCCAGGGTAAGGAATCTTAGAATACATAGTTCCTATAGATGTAGGTTGATAATTCATATTTGCTATAGGTAATTGATTCCCTGGGTAACTATAACCCCAACAAGGTTGGTTGGCTGCAGGTTGTGGCCCTAAGGGTTGGCCTGAACTTGATGGGGGGCTCACCATGTTGGTGTTGGTAGGAGGAAAAACCACTGCAGGTTGTCCTACAATAGAAATATGTCTAGAACTAGTAACAACTCCACTAACTGATGATGTAACTCACGCTGGGGGTTTCCCTCCAACGTTGGAATGTGCTGATACCACTTGAGTTGTGGATTGCCCCCCAACTACAATGGGTATGGGAGGACTAGTAATAGACCTAGGGCATGAAACTGTAGGGTTGGAGGTTTGACCTGGATTATGAGAGGTCACACTATGAACTAGAATATCTTCAATAGGACCCAAAGTCTCAGCAAGTGAATGATATCCAAAAGGCCATGGATTTGATAGACGGGGTAAAAGAGCCGAAATAGGTTTTTTGTAAGATACAGGTGAGGGAATCATTCTTTCCATTCTCTCTGAAAAATTATGAGCGCGATCAAGAGATGCTTGAATTCTTCCATATTCATCCTCACCTAGAGGAGGGTTCTCAAAATAAGGTCTAGTAACCCCAAATTCAAAAATGGCTTGACCCATAGAAATTCTTCAAAAAGGAGCATTAGGGCCATACTTTGCTTCAAGAGGACTATCAGTACGACCTTCCATCTGTGAATGAAAGGAAGTGTCAGCCGTAGGAGGCAATTGGACCAAGGGATTTACGTAAGCAGTGAATTTTTATCTACTATCCAGAACTAGGCTCCCTTCCATATGGGACTTAGTTGCAGCTCCTTGATCCGTGGATTCCATTGGGCTCTCCCCTATAACAGGAGGTAAGTCGGGTGGTAAGCCCTGGTTTCTTCTAGATCATCTCAAATGAAACTCAGCTAGATTGTATGGTCTCTAAACCTAACCTAGGGTTTCAAAACTAAGGAAAACACACAAAAATTTATCCTACACAAACTATAGGCCACAAGGAAACTTAAGTGACAAGAGGGGTTGAACAAGCCGGTTCCTCACTAGGATTGTCAAGTTTTGCAACTTGCGATATACCGCAGGGTCCAACAGTAAAACGTGGTGAGGAGGATCAACCGTCCCTCACCTGAATACCTGAATACTTGGATGGCACGTGCATAGTAATATCCTCAAGTGCTTTTCTCAATGTATTGTGCCAACAAGATGGCCAAAAGGGATTTTCTCAGATGGTCACAACAATCCTAGAAGGGCCTCCTGATATACTAAAGGTACGTGGGAGTTCAAATCCGTAGTAGTGTTGTCTGATGCACAATCGTTCACAAGGGGCCTTCTGATATACAATCGAGTACATGAAGTACCTTTCGGTATACCTTAAGGGTATGAGAAGGGTCGTTCTATATACCAACGATTCGTGGAAGAACCGTGCAGGTCTCGGGTTGCAGTGCATGAAATAAACGATAGCTCCTATGTTTTACGATGCCAGAACACGTCTCTAACCTATCACTCAAGTTACTAAATTTTTTAACCTATAGCTACAGTTAATTTTAAGTTGAATCCTTAGGTGAATGCATGAAGTTTTGACAGAAATGTAAAACCATGCAATTATGATATGCAATTTCTTTCACTTAGCCATTCACAATATGCCTACTTATGGAAAGGAGAGAGTGTTTTTCTTTTTCAATTTTGTTTCAAAGGCAAAAATTTCCCAAACAGTCTAACTAATCAAATATTTCCAAGAATACAACAAACAACATACTTCTAATCCGATCTTGAAAGCAAACAAAATGAACAAGATCCCTTTCCTAAAAAGAAAGACAAAAACACTTAAAGGCACACCTAACTAGTTTTTTCAATTTTTCTTCAAAAACGGAAAGAACTAACTTAAAACTACTAATATTTTTTCTTTTGAGGAGATAAGAACATAAATGGAAACAAGAATATGAAAATTTGAAAGCTTATGAGGCTAATCAGAGGTTCAATAATTCGTCTTTGAACAAAAATTCTAATCACATCTCAACAAAAAAATTTCTTTTTAAAAGCAAAAAAGAAGTCTTTTCATAAATTTAAATGAAAAATGAAAGCAAAACCAACAAGCAAGTATTTCTCTTTAGTCTTATCAAATAGTAAGAATGAGATCTAACTAAACTAAGCTTCCAAGCACTCCTTTAAAATTTAAAACCAAGTATACAAGCAATGAAAAGGATGAGTGTATCCTAGCTTTTTGATTTTGACAAAACAAGCCTTTACCACATCAAAATTTTGAATTTTAAACACTCAAATATCTGTAAATAAGCCCAAACATACAGAACTGAAAGCAAATCAAACAATTTATTTTACAAAACTTTGAAAAGACAAGTCCGAAAAAAGCCTATGTGGCACCGCTTCTAGAGGGTCACTGACATAGCGGTTTCGAGAGAGCACCACTTCCTGATTGCCAAGTACATGTGGTGGCACTGCTTATTTCCCACTATGCATGTGTAGTTCCCTATAGATGTTAGAAATAAAATAATGGCAAAAAAATCAAAATTAATCACTGTAAAACTAGTATAAAAATCATAAATTAACATGAGTATAAAATACAAAAGGTAAGAATTACCCAGATCTAACAGATCTGATGATACTAGAACAAAATATCACTAGATCAACTAGTGTATCTGACTATTAAAAAACCGAAGCTTGGATTTCGGACATGAGTTGAAAGACTAAGGAAGATCAGATATGCTGAAGCTCTTCCCCAGTGGAGTCTCCAAATTTGTTGCTAGGGCCTCATCACGTGTTGATGACGATATTTATCAGTGACTAAGGAATCGAACAATAAAATACATGATATTAACACAACATACTTTATGGGAAAGGAACCAATTTTGCATTAAAAGATGAAGAAGAAGTTTACAACCTTTGCCTTATTGTCAATAAGCTCCTTCACAATGCCAACATCTTGTCCCCAAAGCTCCAACTTGCTCCTCCTATGCTCACCCTACTCATTTAGTCCAGAATATTAATGCAACAACATAACCTTGTTCTCTCTCAACCATTGGACATGAGCTTGCTTTTAAAGGCCTTGGGAGGATAGGGATGGTTGAGTAAATGATGGGTGAGGTGGATAGGAGATCCTAAAAGGATGGATTTCAAGCCTAGGTGGTCCTCAGGTTTAGGGATAAGGGAGCCATGAATCCTTCATTCGATAAGCTTCATGGAAACCTCTCTTTTTCACTTTTTACTAAGGGCACCACTTCTTCCTGACTATGACAGTGATGACAGGGTAGAACCGTGCCTTGAATAAGAGGTAAAGGCAATGGCACCGCCTGCTGTCAATACATTAAAGGGGGTGGTGTAGAAGTAACACTCATTGAATAAAAGGCAGGAGTGGTGCTGGATTTTCATATGCAGGATTGATATCTCGATCAGGATTTCACTTCATGACTAAGGATTCAAGGAAAAATACTGTATTTGGGGCCTCATCACATGTTGATGATGAGATTTATGTGTAATAATGACCTGTTCCAAATCACCAAAAATCTGCAAATTGAGAACGAACATCCTGGAATCCACTTTCAGAAGAAACAAAAGAGCTTTTAATTTTGCAAAATGATTTGACCAGGAGCCCAAACCACTTGCACCTTTGAAATAGTGTTGATCATCTAGGAAAATTATGAACCCAAAATTGTTAATCCTATTCCGACCCTGACTTGCTCCATCAAAAAAATCTCAAGGTCGTCCTTCCTCAATGACTGATGGAATCAGTGCCCTCACAGGTAGAGATTTGATTATGGTATTATAAAAATAAAATAGTGCCAAAGATTGTGACACCACATGAAAAATGGAAGTGTTCTTATCCTCGAAAATAACAACATTCCGAGCTAGCTAGTTTCCCCAAGAGACCAAAATAGGGAGGAAATTGAATGCTGGCGTCTCCTTAATTTGAAAGAAGGCCTTAAAACATAACTCCACCAATGCACTGACCCACAGGACAGGTCAACCAAAAATCTTACCCACTTCCTTTGAAATATCCTTGGAAAATTTACACAAAACAACCAGATGTATGATTGATTCCTCATTAGTGTTTCATAGAGGGAATCTTGCCAGGACATGAAAGTGATAACTTTGAAGTCTATCCCAGGTCAGAACATGATTATTTAACATAATATAGAAATGTAGGAATCTAGGATGCCCTTATGTGGTCCTCTGATCTTCTATATAACCTTCCACTACCACTCGATTCTGTAAACAACAAGAAATATTGACTCATACCCAATTTTGTGGAATACAACCCACTAGTGTTATTATAGCTCTATTGAAGGTCATCCTCCTCCCTACTGAGTTGCACATGTCCATTAACCAACGATTCAACAAAGGCTTTCCAGTTTTCCTTCCAATTCCCTGTCAGACCAAGCTCCTCACCCAACAACCAACTCTATGAAGATTAGCAATACCCCTCCTCTGTAGATGTTTAATAACCCACCCGAAAGGAGCCACATGTCAGGGATTCCCAATAGAGCATCTCTCCCAAGTCTGGCCGACCTACCATTTCCAACATTCCAATCCAAGTAGCTTCCAAAGAGAGGGAATGCATTCAATATGTCCTTCCACTGATTAGCGAAACCCCTAATCGCCTTCTCCCTCCGATGAATCTTGTCCATAATTGAATCTGACGTAATGTATTTAGCAACTAGAATCCTCTTCCACAAACTATCTGTCTTAAAAAATTCCATGATGACTTATCTGCCAAGGCTTTATTAAACATGAAAATACTTTTTAGACCCCAACCCCCAATACTTTTAGGGGAAACGAAAGCAAGTCAATTGATAACATGGAGAGACTGACCTTCCTTATCATTCCTCTAGAGAAAATTAAATCACATATTCCTAATATTATGAATAGTCCCCACCGGTATCTTGGCAAGGAAATTCCAATAAACTGGAATAACGTCTAGCATGGATTTGACCGGAACCAGTCTACCCCCCTGGACAACGATCAGTTGCAACTGGAATTAGTTCTTACAAGAACCTTATCTTCAATCCAAATCCAATCCTTTTTTCCATAATTATTAGGATTTAGATTGAAACCTAAATAAGGTATGCGATTCTCCATAGTTTGTCAAACATATGGGAAGTGGTCATTCTTGAAGGCATGAGAACGCTCTTGTTTACTTATAATAAACAAGGTTGATTTCTCAGCACTAATATCCATACATGTATCCCTACAGAAGCATTCCAACACCGATCTTAATCTCTCGCACTAAGAGTAATATTGTTTACATATAATAAATATATAATCCACAAACATAATATGAGTGATAGACTCCCTACGATTGAAGGAGATGCCCCTAATGTTATTACAATTCCATTCAAAATTGATGGATCCGCTCAAACCGTCTACCACCAATAAGAAAATATACAACAAAAGTGGGAAACCATGACAAATCCCTCTAGAAGCCTTGAAAAAAGAGGACCTTGAACCATTGATTAGAACCACAAAGACAATTTTCATTAAATCAAGTTTAATAGTTGCCCCTTGCAACTATTAAATTAGTTTTATATAATGAATTCCTTCATGTGCTGTACACACGCCCTCATGAATGAGATGACCCTTCAAGAAGCCAAACCGCTCCATAGACATGTATTCAGAGAGAAAGGGTTTCGTATGAATTTCCAACACTTTCTCAATGATTTTATACACTCCGTTGCAAAGGGAAATAGGCTTGAAGTTCACAAAGGTAATAGGCTTGTCCTTCTTAGGAATTAAAGCAATAAAAGTAGAATTTTCAAGGATCTCTCCATATAAGCGCACTTCTTCTAAAACTTTGGGCAGATCATCACCTATTAACTCAAAAAACTCTAGACATAATTTCAGCGGACAACCATCCAACTCCGGTCTCTTATCTTTGTAGAAAAAATTCAAGGCACTAAGAAGTTTATCAATGGAAACAAATTTATAATAAATCACCACTCTCTTCCTTAGTCAACATTCTAGGAAATTTCTAGAAAATTTGAAGCATTCCCAACATATCAAGCTGTGCCACATCCAAATATAGCCCATGAAAATGCAAGAACGCCTCCTCCTCCAAATCCAAAAATCGCTTGACGACATTCCCCATATGATCTTGAACATCCCAAATAGTATTAACATTCCTTCGATGAACTGGCCTCTTCTGAAATAACTTGGTGTTCTAATTCCCCGCCTCCAACCATAGAGGTCTACTTTTCAGATGCCATTCCTGATCAATGTCTTCCAACATCTTCAATTTCTCTTTCTTCAAAAATAAATTTCTTCCTTTCAATTACCAATGACCAACACAAGCGAATCAGTGTTATAAATCCTCTCCAATTCTAGTTCCACTTCCAACAATCTTCCCTCACGGGAATTCCAACGAGAATCATTCCATTCACTTACTTTTTTCATAAGGGCCTTGAGGTTCACAACAAACTGACTAGAAGATTGGAATTCCCATTGGGATATCAAAGGGTCTCGAGGACATATCATTAGATATCTAAGGCTAGTTAGATAATTTTAGTACAACAGATTAGTCAAACAAATATTTAATTTCATTTTTCGTGATTTAATTTCAACAAAATCCCTTTAATTACAAATAAATTAAATTAAATTCGATAACTATTCCAACAAACGATCCAATCCAACATCATATAAGATCATCATCCCTTTAATTATTATTCTTATTCAGTGTTAACTAGTAATTAAGGTGTTAATTACGACACTTAGTGCACAAATGACGAAACTTATCACAAATCCAATTTTTTAACTAACAATAATCGGTTATCAATATGAATGGCTTAATAATATCTAATTACATTTTAATGAGACATAATTACCAAATTACAATAATTAATCAAGGTAATCACGAAAGAGAGTCCACAAGACTAGTTCATTAGTTTTCCAATATAAGCATCTAGTCTTGAACAAAATCAACTTGTAATCATGCCATTAAACCAAAATGAAATCCTACATTTATTAAAAACATATTTAAGCATGCACCTACAACCAATTAAATTTTATTTTTAGATCATTCCAATTGCACATAAGGCGACTTTTCCATCAATTCCAATGAAACTAGTTAACATTCATCGCAAGGAATTCAATCTAAATAACCGAACCAAAATGAAATACATCCATAAGTAAATGATCAGACCTTATAAGTAGCCACTTATATGAAAATAACATGTTAGAAACATAGTACATGGATATAACATTCCGTTTTTGTAAAAACATATATTTCAATCCACAACTAATTATCAATTTTCACCGTAATTTACCCAGTTTCCAATTTAACTTTCCAAATTCCAAATAAAGAGAAATATATGAATGATTTAGCTCATGGAAATAGTATCAGGGATCGCATACATTCATATGTCTATAGATTTATTTCCATATACAATCCACTAAATAACTCACAAAACTAGCTAATTGTACTCATCTCAATTGACTAGTAATTCTAGGAATCAGTAGATTAATTAAATACACAAATCATAGATCATTAAAATTCCATTCAAACTCTAAACAACATTATTTATCATTCATAACAAACGTATATCTCATTCTAACATTTCGTCAAACACTTCATATGCAAAGTTAGAAATATACCCAAAACAATTCCATTGAAGGAGCTAGAAATTAGAAATTCGTCTAGAATTTTGGTAGACATTTCCAAAACACATTCGAGATTATTAGTTTATTTATCATACATGAGCATAAAATAACACTCATTCATTTTGAAAAATACTTCATTTTCCAAGTCTCCAAAAATGGCAAAACAATCGAATCAAAGAATTAGTTTTTGAGTGAAAGGTAGAAGCATCAAAGAGAAGTGTCTTAAACCATTCCGAGGATACTGTATCAACAAAATACACATTATATAATGAACAGGAGAATAAATATAATTTATGCATTAGAGGTTCCAAAGAATCATTTCCTCAAACAATTTGTGCACAAAATCCCAAAAACTAGTTTCCAATTCCTTCACAAAATTTACTTCCATAAGTAGATTGAATTCCATGAGAAATTTCTTCCACAAATATCCCATAAATTTCATGTTCATCCATAAATAAATCAGATCAGAGCCAAATAAGTTGAATAAACATTAGATAAATCACTTATCTTTTCCAAATATGCAACCGGAATCGAACGTTCCACGTTCCACCCAACCATAGACTCAATGCAAGCCAAAACTCACTTTGCAATGGTCACCCCCGAGCCAAAACCATGATGCTACATGAAAGGGCACACTTAAACACAAATTATCTCAATAAATTAGTACAACCACAACCCAATGGTAAGTTTTACCTCTACTTCCACTCCAGAGCAATTCCAGTGGCTCTAGGACAATAGTCCAACCATGACCCAATGGAAAGTATCACTTCCAATCCAGGGAAATTGCAATGGCTCCAAGACAAATACCAATTGCTCGAGAGAAAGTTAACTTTAGCACATATTTAGAAAGGATCGCATACAAAAATCAGCAAAATCAAACCATAAGTGCCAAATACAAGCACAAGAGCAAAAGCATCAACCAACACATAAGAGTGACTTTTTCCTGCCATCATAAGCAAATCGAATTCCTTCATGAGTAATTTGAATTGTGAGAGAGAGGGACACAAGCATGAGATTTATATTCCAAAAATATCAAATAGGATCTACACATCAAGTGGCTACACCAAGAGACATATTAATCCAACTCATGAGGATGCACTATGTGAGAGAGGGACTCCAATCCTTAAATAAAAATTAATCTCAAGGTAAATAAAACCAAGGAGTAACATAACATGTGTGGGTACATAACCAAGAGGGTCAATCAAGTACATAATAAGGGTGTACAACATCAACATAGGATCAAAACACACAGGTAAACACTTTTGCACAACCCCTTGCTCGTAACATCATGGTTCCTCATACTCTTTTTTGTGCCATCAGTCTCTGGTTGTTTTTATTTTATTAATTATTTTATAAGTTCAATGTAATACAAATAATAATAACGTGCAAACCATAGTCCAGGCACCTTGTGCCACTATTTCCAACATAACAACAATAATACTATGTCTAAGGGATAAACCAGAGGGTATTACAAAGCATTCCCATGACCATGACCCTCTTGAAAATGGAACCAAGAGGATTCCACCAGAGAGCGGAAGCAATCTAAGTTTGAATAGTTGGAATTATACTTAAAGGGAGCTCTTGGCTTATCCATGGAATCTCCAATTTCCAGGAAAACAAGAGTAAGACTAGAGAAAATACAAGACCCAACCCAAGACCGAAACACATGCCTATCTTCAAATAAAAGTTCATTCATAAAAAACCTATTGAGTCTTTTGTAAATACCTTAATCACCAGTACGCTTGTTGGACCAATTCGACATTATCTCCAGAGGCTTGACATCTGTCCATCCATGCGATGTAAATATTTCACGTAGATCCCTAGCTGCAATGTCTTCATAGGAAGTGTGGCCCCAAACCTCGTCCACAGAGAGCTTGAGATTGAAGTCCCCTCCCACTATTAATGAGTCTTCCTTGTAACAATTATTTCTCAAAATAGATGACCATAACTCCAATCTATCCACATACAGACCATATATATTGAGCACTAAAAATGTCTCATCTAACTCCAAGATGTGAACTTCAACCCCTAGGGTCGAGTTCACTAAAAAAACATTAAAAACCTACAGATGAGAAGAAGCCCCTAAAATCAAGCCCCCAGAACGACCTATAGCATCCAAAAAAAAGAAACCAAAATGAGGAAACAACTTTTCTAATTGGATAACAATCTCCATTCCAAAAAAAACCAAAATGAGGAAACACCTTTTCTAATAGGCTAACAATCCTTATTCCAAAAGAAACCAAAAAGAGGAAACATCTTTTCTAATCGGCTAACAATCTTCATTCCAATTTCCATAGTTTCTTGTAACAACAAAATATCAGTTTTCTCTAAATCTACCAAACACTTGAGAGCTAGCAATATGGCCTGCCTTCCAAGGCCAAGAACATTGATGGAAATAATCTATGATTAAGAACCACCCTCCTAGGGTTTTCTTGTTGTAAGTACACCTGATAGCTGTAATTGACAACCCTGCGATATTTCATGCTTCACCTTCTCCTTTGCATGATACATTTTGGATTTCCTCTTGAATTTTCCTACAGAGGTCGAAGGACACATCATTTCTAAGCCTTCAACACTTACACCACTTTGACATAGGAGCGCAATAAGTAAGGCCCCTACTACCTCTATGTGTGTAACTATATTCTTTATATGAAAATGACCTAAAGCCAGACCATCGATGGATCAACAACCTCCACTTCATCCACTAGCACATCCCTCAAGGAATCAATTGTAGATGGGCCCTTATTATCCTTTGTGTGAAAATCAACATTCCTCGACTGATCCACCACCTTGCATGCAACTTCCACGACACCTTCAACAACATCCAAAGTCCCACCTTTCTTCAAAACCAATTTTCCACTTTCTTTATCATTTGAATGCACGAAAGTTCAAACCCCTCCATTTTATTAGCCATTTCAGCCAATTTCTCTACCTCCACACTTGGATCAGAAGGAATAACGACACCCATGATAATATTAGCTTGCACTTATTTTTTGGTGAAAGGGGATTGAATTTTTTTTGTTGCGATCCACTTTTAGGTACTGAGAATTCCTTTCATCCCCCTCAGGCACTTCTTTTCATTTCCAAAATTTCTTCACAAATTGTAGGTTGCAATCACTAATGACATGCCCATAAACATGACAAGAAGCACACCTAAAAGTGACATTCAAGTAGTCCAAAGGTTGGGAAAAATGTACTCACTAGATCAATAGACTTAAACAGGCCTTGACTTGCATCCACTTCTACCATAATTCTGGCCACTGACCTTATCTACGTCTTAAATAAATTAGCATCCACTGCCACAAATTTTCCAATAGCATCCCCAATAGCCTTAAAGTGTTCTTGCAACTAGAATTCAAGAGGTAGGAAGGGTAATTTAACCCAAATAGGGAAATGAGCCAGGGATTTCGTCCTAGGATCAAATAAGGAATGCCAAGTTTTGAGAGCCAAATGGAATTTCTTGCATAACCAGGTTCGGTGCACAATTGCTTCAGTGTCCTCCACCAACTTAAATTCAAACCCTAACCATACACGCAAAAGACTAAAATTTTTAGGGGTAGAGCTAATGACCTTAGACCACGACTCTTCTACTCAATGCTCTATAGAGGCTCCTGAGAGTCCTCGCCTGCAAAACTACCCGATAAGAATTACGGAGGAGAACTTAGGGATCTCCATCACCTAAAAGTCTCTACCGACCACTAACACCTTACCAGAGCCTTTGGATTTTAACACTTTCTTCCTCTTCTTTCCAATATCCACTGCATCAGAGGGAGGGCTCCATGAATTTCTCATAGAAGGTCCATCCAAATCAGCCTACTAAACCTTACAACCATTGTATCTATATCCTTTATAATTCTTTTATCCCTCCTCCACCTTTTCCAAAACTATCGTTGCATCACCCAAAGTGACATTAATTGACCTAGATTGAAAATGGGAGCACTCTAACAATCATTTTCATTCAGAGAACCAACTTCCTCATTATTTTTAGTGATGACCATCTGATCCCGTGAGAAAAATTAATGGGAATCTTCATACCCTCCTCAAAAGAGGATTCCACCTCACCTTTCACCACCTTCCCTTTCCTAGACCACTGCTCTGGCCCACCAATATATAACCTCTAATGAGTCTTCCGCTAACTCCACACAGGGAACATTGATTTCCTTTGATATAAGTACCATCACCCGTGTGGATGAGGTGATCTAGTAATAAATTGATTCTAGGAAAAGTTGCATATTTTGACACCTCCAATGGCTTCCTAGCAAACGTTGCAGACCCTCTCCTAATCACATCCTTCCCACCACTTCCATTAGCCCAAGAACCAACTTCTCCTCCAGATCCAAATCAGGAAGAAACCACATCATGAACAACAAAAATACTAGTATCATAACTGGAGTCGTCTGACTAGTGAACAAGAGTACCACATACGACCTTCATGATACCAGAAGACGGCCAAATCCAAAGAACCAACGAAAACCCTAAACCTGCTAAACTTTAGTGTTGTTGTTGCAACTGCTTCCCCAAATTTTTTTTATATATTATTTTAGGGCCCATCCTTTTTTATTGTTTGAAAGCATACTTAGAGTAGTTTTCTAACTCAAATAAGTCCATCTTGAACACTTAGTTTTTTTATAAAGGTTTGAGCAAAAGAAGTTTTTTGGGCTAAGTAAAACTCACTTTTTCCTTCCAACGCATCGGAGTAACTTGTGCAGTTTCTCCAATATGTCTGAGGAAATTGGCCAGTTTCTTTGAAATGGTCAACAAGATCAGTTCAATTTTATTCCCGAGCTATTTTGGGGGAACTCTAAATTCACCGCCGACACAGTCCGAAGAAACTGTATAGTTACCGTCGAAATAGTCGGAAGCAACTCAGGAAAATATGCCGATATGGTTGCATGGAAAGTAAACTTACCAAATCAACTGAGCATTGAGAGAGTCTATCATGGGCACTCGGCAAGTGTTGCTGAAACGATCAAAAGGGACTTGGGAGTTTTCTTTGAAACGTCCGCGAATTGAAAAGGAAGAGAAACTATTAAAGCTCGCCGAAATGGTTGCGTGACCCGACTCCAGAAGAAACGTGAAAAGGGCACCGATACAATCGACGTGACTTGATTTTGTCGTCGATACGATCGAAGTGACTTGGCAATTGTCGCCGATAATGTCAGAGCCACTGTTTTATACACAGCGATTGAAACCTTTTCGTGCCAAACAATGTTTTTTCCAACCACCACATTTAATGTCCAACGATGCATTTATGGCTTTTTTTTGTTTTTTTAAATATAAATATGGCTAAGTTTTTGTTTAGTTTTATCATAACGTTGTTTGAACACAACATCCAATTTGTCAAAGACGTTTGTAGCTCGTATACCCAGTCACAGTCTGTGGACACTAAGCATTTGACATGTAGGCAATTGTACCTCACATTTTTTCCTCTTTGGTTTAAAGTTGGGGGTATTAAAATTGCATGTCCTTGATACTCAATAGTTTACCAAACCAAGGCATCGGTAGCCCTAGCAGCGGTGTTGTAGCTATATAAAACTTAGGGATTTATCCATGTTTTATACCATTACCAATTGAGGTTTATCCCCTGCGTGTGTTAAATGTATACCCATGACACAGTCGCTTGACCATTGCTCAGTTTTGTGCTAAGACATGCATGAACCCAAGTTTTGTGATTAATTTACCTGTTCGCTTGGATATTTTGGGTGCGCCTTCACAGGGTATATTATAGCAGCACCTGCCTTCACGTTTAGCAATAGTAGAGTATGAGCAAAATTAGGGCATGGGATGTGTCTAACTGGTTACTTGGAAACATTTTATCCATGATATGATTTTCAGTCCTCTGAAATGTTCCTCGTAGTATTTGCTTCTTTCCTTAAGACCTTTGATTAAACCTATTGACCAAGAAACCAGTTACTCATTCATTTCTTAATGGAGAGGTTAAGCTTGAGAGCGTTTTTTGAACCGGGTCCGATCATTGCAAATATGAAAGTAACAATTGCGACATAAGGCAAGCAGGGAGTATGAATCTCAAAGCCTAATGGACCCATTTAGAATCATAGCCTTGCTGTTGAATAGGATTTTTGGTCGAGCTGATGGAACCATTTATAAACTAAATTGGATTCCTCTGATCTACTATATAGCCTTTGAAGGCATGGTATTCAATTGGGAAGATATCATCTTTGATAGCCTGTCGTCATGTGTAGCAGCTGCATAGGGATGTTTGAATCAGAGGAGGGTTGAATTCTACATGTCCTCTTACCTCATTGAATACATTTTGATTAGGCAACCATTTGCTATGCAAGGGTGCATATGGAACTAGACCGAGGCTCCCGTTTAGGTAGCATACCAAATTCTATGGGCCCATAAATACGCGAGCTATTACAAACTTATATGTGAAGTGTTCATTATTCCTCTTTACTAGCTAATGTTCTTACAGGAACCAAACTTCTTATTCGACAACGCGATGGAAGTCATAAGCGAGTATGGAGATTATTATTTCTCACAAGAGGGCACCTACATTAGGATGTATGGATGTTCAAGAGCTCTGTCCCTTCTTCCAAGATACACCACATATTTTGTGGTCCACAAAGAGGTTGTTAGGTAAGTCTTCTTGAATGGGGTTGGCTGTTTCCTACATGAAATGAAGAAAGCAACTTTCCCCCCACTTTCTTTCTGCATAGGAGGATATAAATTCTCCAAGGTAAAAGGAGTCGATGACTTTGTAAAGGATCTAGAAACTTTCCAAAGAAATGACAGCAAAGGAAAGGTCACTGAACATTGTGCGGTCGATAAAATACACTATGAATACTCACACTTCTTCAATAGAGGCAAAGAAGCATTTATAATAGCTAATAATTTGATTGAGTTAAGCAAGTGCTTTGCTAAGAAAAGTGGTGCCAACGAGAGTAAAGATGGTAGCACTACAATAGAGATGAGTCTGCAGAAAAAGAAAGAAGAGGTCTTAAGGTTGCAACAGGAAGAAACTGAGAAAAAAATAAAAGAAGAAGCCAAGAAGAGGCAGGCAAAAGAAGCCATGAGGCAACATGAAGAGGAAAGATTAAGGAAAGAAAATTAAGAGAGAGCACGAAAAGAAGCCGAGGAAGCGACATAAGAACTCAGAATAAAGGAGGAAGAAGACAGGATCAAGGAGACTCTAGAACAAGAATCAACCCAGAATGACCCAATGGACCAAGACCCTCCTGCCTCATCAAGTGGAACAATGACCGGTGGTCACATGACTGACATGAGCCATCCATTACAATAATTAGTTTAAAGGCTATAATTAATCTGTCTGTTGGTTGAAGGGTGTGTTCTAGGAATACATGAAACCATTGTTGTCAGTAAGAGAAAAATGGACTGGCACTACAACAAAATAAGCTTTTGGGGGCGATTTTGCTAACCCCCCCTCCCCACCCAAAAGTTTTTTTAGGTCTTTGGGGGAAGTTCTTAAAACCCCCCGTCAAAAGTCCTAAGAAGTATTTTTTTATGCTTCCAGTCTAATTGTTTTTTCCCATTTCATAAGAAAGCCTTGTTCTCTAATTTTTCATCTTTTGCCTTCTACCAAAATCACATTTTCCCCTTATGGTTTTGGAAAAATTTTGAGAGATTAAAATGAAGAACATGTTGAGTATGTTGGGAGAAGTTGTGTTTTTTGAGTTATTGTTGGGGTTGGCTAAATTTCTTATTTTAATGATATCACGTAGTTTTCCACTTAAACTTCGTAAATATATTTTTCCGTGGAAAACAATGGTGAGGAGAAAAGATAAGCTTTTCTTCGGGATTTAGTCACAAAACCAGAAGTCACCTATGTGGAGAGACATTTTTCCCTCATCCTCAAGTTACCCTTTATCGAACTATGGACCACCTGGTTGAGAACCAACCCACTCCATAAATGACATTTTTTTCCTTCCATCTCAAGACCAGGTCCCGTTTTCATTTGCCTTTTTAGAGTCATTATGTTTAGTTCACACTCCACAAAGTTTGCATATCACTACTTTTCTTGGAACTTGAGTAACTGGGAAAAAATGATGGATGTTTATTCTCAGTGTTCTTCTTTCAAAGGTAAGAATGGTAGGCCAGGAATAGAAGAATTCATTAAACAGGACTGCATTGCCATTACTTATATATTTTTCTACACTTTCATACAATGATTCATTTTTTCTCACACAAAATTATTGGAATTGATCTCCTTGGTGATTTAAATCAACTACGGTATTATAGTTCAAGTCACTTCTCATTTATATGCTCATGTCCATATATCATAGGTTCTATTTTCTCCAAGTAGGGATTACTAGGAAGAGTGTGGAAATAGACTTTGAAACAAAGAATTGATGCAATGACTAAGAAAGGTAGCAAGAAGAAGGCAAAGGCAAGTGGGGTAGACTCGGATTGTGAAATCATCTCGGGCACTAGGACAAAAACTAAATTCGAAGATACGAAAGCAATCACACGAATCGGTCCCGAATTCAAATGGGGAGAGCTTTATCAGATGATTAGAGACTAGAACATCCAAGATGCTAGTCTTGAGGAGATAGTCTTATATCATAACATAAAAAGATCAAGCATTACCAAAGCCGCCACGTGCTTGGAGCGTTTTTTGTGTCCAGAGGTTATTGGATGGATTTTACCTCAAATGAATTCCTCTTCAAGGATTATTTCTGACGTCAAAGGGCAAGCCTTTGCTTCATTTAATCTACTTACATAACAATGGCTTACAAGTTACCTTCGCCATAGGTCATGCTGACTGAGGATTGGATAAAAGGGATAAACATGGATCCCATGGAGTATGCGAAGAAGATGGTGGTACTAGGGAAACAATTGCGACATAAGGCAAGCAGGGAGTATGACATCAAAGGTGCAAAACAACTATCTTCCATACATCGAGAATCATAAATCAAAGGTGCAAAACAACTCCTCCACAAAGCATTCCTGACCTCTCGACTCTGACTAATATCTTCCATATGTTGGGAGTCGGAAGTCGGAAGTGAAAAACAACTTCCAAACAAGACTACCTCGACTTCCTGAATCCGACTACTACCTTCCATACATCGAGAGTCTGAAGTTAGAAATCCACCACTCCATTACTTAGGTGGTTTTGATCCCCTACTTCCGCCGTCAGCATGACCTTGATGTCAGCACTTTGACATCGACACCAACACATTGATCCTTCCATGAAAAACTTACTAATTTTGACGTCAGCACTTCGAAATCGACACCTTGACACTATCCAAATGGTAATAAACAACAAACCTTTAGCCTTTCCTATTCCGATGTCAGAATCCGGAAGTCGACATGGTGCCCATGTTACTCCTAACTTGTCATGTCGATACCTTTCGCGTCCAAAATCCATTTTTGATGAAACAAACTTTGTTGGGAATCTATTAGTGAGCCCTATACAACGGAGTGCTCCTATGCAGCATCTAAAGACTTTGATTTTTGGTCATCGATTTAACCCACATTTTTACTAAAGACTTATCAACTCTTCTTGTGCAATTCTGGTTTTCTGCTTGTAACTGTATATTTTGGCCCAAATAGACCTAGTGCTACAACCATTTGCTCTGATACCACTCTGTGACATCCCCTCCCATTAATCTGACCAATGGAGGGAACATGAATATGCAAGGGGTGCTAAATTTTTCCCATGGCCATATTATTATTTTTATTAACATATAAATGTATGTGCAAATTTAGGGTAAACATACACAATGAAAATAAACTCTATCAATGCACACACAACACACATAGAACAACATGCTCATCACATGCACACCGATAAATTCCTTTTCCTGTGATTCACAGGAATATAATTGAACAATTCAAGTTGGGTAATCTCATTCAATTTAACACAAATAAATAATCATTCATAACCCATAAATTTGGAATAATTAGAGACAATAGTAAACAATTATCTTTCAATTGAAATTTCCCAAGCAACTGACTATGGAAGAGAAATGTTCCACCCAACTATAGGTCTTTGTCCAGCCTATATTATTTCAGCCAAGATACCACCCCTGAGCTAGGCTATGTATCCATTAAGGGAGTACCACTCAAGCTCACTCACAGCTAGAAGGACAAGTACTCAGGCTAAGACAACACACAAATGGGTTTGTCAAGCAAGTAGGGAGGCAAGAAAGGAGATATATAAGCCTATGATCTCAACCATGGAGCTACAAGCATCTCAATTGACCTCAACCATCCTTGGAACCCACAATATCTACCATACCCATCACCAATAAGGTCCTCTTATTTGCTACACAGTCCCTCAGGAGCCCCTCCCCTCCAATTCTCTTTGGGGTGGGCATAGAAACATCCAAAATAGTAAAGATACATATAATATTTCCTTCATTGGGATTATCAATCCATTCATACCTCTGATATCACACTCACTTCAATCCACTCTTGAATTTTTCCAAATTCTGGCCACGTGATTGTCAAACATGAAATTCCATTTGCAGGATTCCAAATCTAGGTCTTCCTATGGATTTTCGAGCTTTTGACACTCTCAATTTCTCCCCAAGGTTTATATCTATGGATTCCCCAGTGGATTTTACTTCTCATAAGAGTTTCTGGGTTATATTGGTACTTTAAAACATAACCTCTTTCCAAGTTGTGATTTCTAGTTTTTCCATAGTTGGGAATGCATAGCAAGCTAGAAATTGATGTCTGGTTGTTCAACAATGGACTAGGGAGGAAGAAAAACTAATTCCCACGAGGAAAATGAATTATGGTTCAAGTAAACCATGCCCATACTCAACCATACAAATTTATGAGTTTGGCCCATGCTCCATTAATTCACGAGTTGATTTCTCATCTACCATCTTACAACATAAATAAATGTCAGCAAGGGAAGTCAATAAGGGTTCTCAAGATTACATTTGGAGACACAAGGTTCAATCCCACAACCCCTCACCTTTCCCTAGTGGATATAACCCCCCCCGCCCTCATTTTAGTTGATTCCATATCCAACTCTTGGTATTTTATTTGCATTATAATTATTTAGATGCTTTTACAATTTCCCATGGATTGCTAACACATGGTTCACAAATTATAAAATAATTTTCTTTTAAATGTCGAGTATTCACTAGTGGGGTCTTAACCTTGACCTCCACGCTAGGAATCATACATCGTGCATGCAATATATATATATATAAATTCAATACATTCTAAGGGTCAAAATGGGGGTATTACATTGAGAAACTTCATCCTAGAGTTATAATAAAAAAAGTGAGGGATAATGATGATGCATGGTCTTTGCATCCTCCCAGGTAGCAGATATTGGGCCATATTTATCCCACTGGACCTTGACCTAGTTCACCAAGTGGTTCTTGAGCTATCAAACCCTACATTCCGATATTCATCTACAAAACTTTCCTAGGGAGGGGTACTCTAGGACACCTTATGGCGGTAGGGTGACACCTCATATGGTGGTAGGGTGACACCTCATATGGAGGAAAGTCCACTATCACATCAAATTTTTGGGACTCATGTGAGTCCAAGTCATTCTTGAGGAGTAGTTATTAGGGGTAGGAGTTCTCGAGGAAGGAAATCATCTCATGGGTCTCTTTCAATTAGCACTCAAAGTCCACCCCACATTGCTTATTGGGGGTGTGGGGCTCACATTTTCAATGTAGCTTCCCAGAGTTACAATTAAGGCCCATTCACAAGCATGGAAAGACCTTGATGGAGAATTCTAGTAGCAATAATTAGATCTATGCATTATTTAATAACCACTAGGTTGGGCATCAATCCACTACGGGGGAGTCTTTAGGTAAAATAAACATTGTTAAAGTTAAAATATTATTTAGTCACGACACAATATATAGTTTCATTTCTCCTTTCGCATTAAATAAATTTGGGTTGGTACCCTACGAGCACAATGATTTCATCCTAATTGAAATGGATCCAAGGGTAAAGCAAGCAATAAGACCTAATGTTGAAGAATGTTTATTGGACCTAGGGGTGTGTATTACTAGGGTCAAAATGTACGTTATTACCCTAGGTGCTTATGATTTTATCATAGGTATGAAATGGATTGAGGACTTTCAATCTTTCTTGGATTGTTATGGCTAGATAATTCTTTGTTTAGATGACAAAAGGAAATCAATTCAAATCCAAGGTGTTAAGAGGAGGGTGTCCCTACGTTTCATTTCAACGATGAAGGTGAATCTTTGCCTCACGAAAGGATGTTGGCTGTACTTACTAGAGATTGTAAGTTGGGAGAAGGGACCTCCTTTAGATCAGTAGCCAATGTTTCCAGAATTCAAGTACATTTTTTCCAAGGAGTTACGATGATTACCTTAGAAAAAAGAACTCAATTTTACTATTTAGTTAAAACCAAACTCTGATGGCCTTACATGATGATGAGTCATGAGATTTGTGAGTCGTCCATGCAACTAAAGGAGCTAATGAACCTAGGACTCATCATACCTCATATTTCTCCTTGGGGTGCACCAATAATCTTTGTAAAGAAGAAGGATGGTTCATTGTGACCGTGCATTCATTATCGAGACTTGAACCAAGACAAAATGGAGAATGGGTACCCTATACCTCGAATTGATGACCTCTTCATTCAGATGAAGGGGGTGACAATTTTCTCAAACATTAATTTGTGATCATGCTATCATTAACTCATAATCAAGGAAGGTGATATACCATGCTTTCTGGACATGGTTTGGGAACTATAAGTTTAAAGTGGTTCCCTTCAATTTGACCAATGCACCGACATTATTTACGAGCCTAATAAATGGAGTATTTTGTAAGTACTTGAACAACTTTGTGTAGGTTTTATAAGATGATATTCTCATTTATTATAATAACAATAAAGATGATGAGGAACACTTGTGGTTAGTTTTGTCATGCTTAAGAGAACAATAATTATATGTTAAATTGTCCAAGTGGTCCTTCTTTCTGAAGCAACTTCATTACTGGACATATTATTTCAGGGGAAGGAATTTTGGTGGACCTCGAAAAGGTGAATGCCATAAGGGAGTGGCCAGTGCCAAAAAATGCTCACAAGGTACAAAAATTCATAGGCTTAGATTGGTACTCAAAGATAGCAAATCCCATCACTATGTGACATAAGAGAATCATGTATGAGTGGGCTAGTGAATATGACAGTGCATTTGCTAAGATTAAGAGATTATAAGCAGTGATCCAATCCTACGAGTGCCCAATATGGATAAGGACTTTACAATTTATATGGATGCCTTGAAGCAAGGATTGGACATTGTGTTAATGCAAGAGAGTGGAGTAATAGTTTATGCATCAAGGAAACTAAAGAATCATGAAGATATTTACATCACGCATGACTTAGAGTTGGCAGTGGTGTTGCTAGTGCTAAAATGTTTGAGGCACTATCTCCTAGGGCATAAATTTGTGCTCAAATCCTATCACCAAATCTTGAAGAATAGCTTTGTGCAGAGAGATATAGACAACAGGAAGATGTGATGGAGAAAATTTATGAATGAGTACGACTTTGGGATATCCTACATTAAGGGAAAAAAGAATGTAGTGGTCAATGCCTTAAGTAGAAGACCGAGGATCTTCCCCTTGGTGCCCTTAAAATTCGATTTAAGGGAGAGACTATTAGAACAACTTAGTTGGTATCTAATGGTTATATCATTACTTCAGAGTGGGAGGCAACTAGAACCTAAGGTTGAGGGGTATCACTTAGAGGAAGATAGATTGTTGTAATTTCAAGGGAGGATGTATGTCCTTGAGGAAGAGAATATTAGAAGCACCATTCCCAAGGATTCCCATAGAGAACTTTATTGTGCACATCCAGGGGTGGAGAAGTTGTATGCATACATAAAAAAGCTCTTCTTTTTAGTGGGGATGAAGTGTGATGTAGTGGATTTTTTTTAAGTGCCTTTAATGCCAACAATTAAAGGCTAATCACCATCACCCAACTATTCTCTTACAACCTCACGACATTCCCATGTCTAAGTGGGAGGTCATTTCCATGGATTTTGTCTTAGGATTTCCCCTCACGTCTGTAAGACATAATGGCATTTTAGTGGCAGTTGATAAACTAACCAAAAGTGCCCATTTTATTCTATTCAGGGACACTTATGACATCATAGATGTTGCACTGGTATTTATAAACAAGATCATTCGCCTTTATGGGCTTCCTAAAAAGTTAATCTTGAATAGATACACTACGTTTACTTCAAGGTTTTGGACAAGATTGCAATAGACATTGGGAACTCAATTAAATCTAAGGTTAACATATCATCTATAAATATATGGGAAGAAATAGAGACTTAATCATGTAATGGGAGGCATGCTTAGGATGTATGTTATGGATCGACATACCCATTGGAAAAAATACTCACCTTTGGTGGAGTTTGCCTACAATAATAGTTACCATAATTATATTGGAATGCCACCTTATCAGGATTTATATGAGAGGCCGTGCTTGACACCTTTGAGTTGGAACAAGTTAAAAGACCAAGTGATAATAGGACCATAAGTGTTTCAAGAAATGTAAGAGTAGGTAATTCAAATTAGACATTGGTTAAAGGAAGCACATGATAGATAGAAGAGTTATGTTGATGCGCATAGAATTGAACGAAGTTATAATGATGGAGAAGAGGTTTTTATTCGTATTAGACTTAGTAAGAGAAATATATGATTTGGAAAGGGGACAAGGGTGTCACCTCGAGTACCCCTCCCTAGGAAATTTTCATGGATGCATATTGGATTGTAAGGTTTGATAGTTTAGGCACTGCTTGGTGGACTAATTTAAGGTCGAGTGGTACAAATATAACCCAATATATACTACCTGGGAGGACAAACCATGCATCATGATTATCCCTCACTTTTTTTAACTATAAATGCAGGACAAAGTTTCTTGAAGGGTGGGTGTATGTAACGCCCCACATTTTGATGGGTCAATTAAACAACATTTAGACCTATATTGTATTTATTTTCTTATCATATGTTGGACTCAAATTGGATACGTAAACTATGAGTGTGGATTTATGAACCTATTTATATAAGTCAATTATGTTTTAAGTTATCATTTATTTTATTAATGATGACAATGGTGTGATTTGCTTCCAGCATGCAAGATTAAATAAATGTTAGGGTACATGGATACCAATGTACATTACAATTAAATGAATGAATGGATTCCATGCACATGATAGATACATTGACTTGTTTATATTGTCTCATGGTTGATAATTTGGTAATTAACTTGAAAACAATAAAAGAATATTTACAAGCTTATGTTTTAGTTGATACTAACCCACAATTTAGAGGGGTTAAGTGATTGCCAAATATTTGTTATTATGTGTGGGCTCTATCTAGAGAAGTGAAGGTTAATGCAGGAAATGAGGTTTCCCAAATTTGTCAATCAATGACACAAATCTAAGAACCACGATAGAAACATAGTGTGATTACTAATAGGGTGTTGACCCTAGTTCCATTAGAAGGGGTGGAGGTATTTCCCATCGTGTATCCTTTGAAACTTGGGGTCCTGGGAGGTTTGTGTTGAGTCATGCTCCCCAAGTTGTGTGATGAGGACTATTGGTGGTATGTTGGATAAGTTAGGTCGATTTAGTCGACGCTTTCACTTACGGGTTATATCTAGGCTTAGGTTAATATAGTTGACGCTCTAGGATATTCTAGCAGAGGAACAAATAGGAAGTGGAAGTTGGAAGTAGGTTAGGGAGGAAGGATGATTAGAATAGTAATATCTCAGTTTGGGATCTAAGATACCAAATTAGTTGTATTGGGTTCCTTTCACTAGTAATCAAGTGTTAATTTAATAAGATATATCTAAGTATAATGTCGATTCGTGTGTATGTGTTGTGACTTAGTTAATGAAATTTCTTATTGTTGTGGGTATTGGATTATTGTATTGCATGTGTCGTTATTATTGTCTTGTCATCTAGGAGCTATGCATTAGAGATGATGATGGTTCCATATAGTACACACATAAACTATGTTAATGTTGGCCACACTCAAACACACCTTGTGCGTGTACACTAATATTAGTTTGTATATATATTATTAATGATAGAACATCACTTGAGAAACCCTCAGGTACTTCCCCCTTTTTTTAGGATGGTACCTGAGGTAAACCGTCGACCCTGATTATGGGGCCTAACTCGGTGGGGAGATCGAGTGAAGTCCTTGCATAACCACCCGAGGATTTGACCCTGATACCTTCTGCTAGCGTAAACAACTCTCAACCACTTCAACTAACCCATCATGATAATGTTAATCTTTTTCTTTTTTCACGTGGAAAAATGATGTTCCTTCAAGGAATCAAGGAAATCTCACATGCAAGGGAAATCTCAACAAACTTCCCGACTTATGTGGATGATAGGTTGAGAAAATAGTCATCCGGCCATCCAAGCCATAATATGTCTCAACGGAATTGAACCCAAGTGGTTGGAATGAAATCCATCTATCCCCACCAACAGACCATGCATTCTTGATATATATATATACATATACATATGTATATATATATGTATATGTATATACATATACATATATATACATATACATATATACATATACATATATACATATACATATATATGTATACATATATATATATGTACATATATATATATACATATGTATATATATATGTACATATATATATATACACATATATATACATATGTATATATATATATATGTATATATACATATGAATATATATATATGTACATATGTATATA
>LPNX010554240.1:0-18161 GCA_001517045.1 Pseudotsuga menziesii
ATTATTGATTATTTTAATTAATAAATTGATGAATAATGGAGCAAATCCAAAATCAATAAATTAGTGGATACTCAACCGATTTGACTGAAATCAATCAGATCTGGAGCAGACTGACTAGATCTGACATATCCTTGACTAAAGGAGGGGATCAAATCAGATCCAGAGCTGATCTACTATGGTCTTCATGGGGAATTGTGCCCTCTCTCTCTCCTCCACACGTGTGGACTCTCCTGGATGCTCTGTGGGACGATGTGTTGGTGTATGGGTTGTTGTGTCAGCTCAATCAAGCCCCCGGTTGACAAGTAGGCTCAGTTCAGCTTTAGTCTTGCATTGTTGAACTCTCCATCAGTTGATTTCACCTGATTCCTTGAGGAATTGCACCCCCTGGGCTGGATGGCCTGCAAATTGTATATATCCAAGGCGCAGCCTCCTTTTCCAACCTAGTTAGAGCTGGACTGAAGGGCTTGCCATTGTAACTTTGTACTAATTTTCATTTTTTGAAATAAAGAGAAGCTTTGGAGGCTCAATTGTGGAGTACCTTTCATGTGTGGATTGTCATTGTCTTGCTGCATTCGAGGTGAAACTGTTATTTTTCCAATTTCTTGCACTTAATTATTGTCTGCCTGAATGGTTTCTGAAATCATAAGGATAGATCATTGTAAGTAAGCTTACTTACTTTCTATTTTCTGCATATTTTTGAATGAGTTAATACCTGTATGTTAAATAAGGTTATTTGCATACTGTATCATCCCTTTCTCATATGTATCTTCAAATCTAATAGTTCTGTCTGCAGGAGTTGTGTTGTAGCTTACAGGTTTGCCATGGATGGAAGATATATGGTTCATGTTTGATTCCATTTATTTCCAAAATATATTGCTAATATCATGCCCCTTGTTGCTTCTCTACCAAGTTCCCTCAGTAGATCTGCTTCAACAACAAGCACCTTTCTCCCCCTTTCTCTCATTTAAAAATTATTAAACTTTCCTCAAACTGGTTACTTTAAAGGCTTCTTATTAATCTGATATATCTCATCAATAAAAACACACATAGATATAATTAGCAATATCCCTTCCAATTTATATATCTTAGCTTCATTTTGCATATAAAGTTCAATCTCAAGAGATCTAGCCTAAAGTACCTTATTTTCGCAAGTAATTTAGTGAAAATTCATATCTTGTTGTTAAGGTAGTTTCATTTTCTGTTCAATAAGTTTAAAATTATGCAATATCAGTGCATTTTAATTGTCTTCACAAACATCAAGCCAAGATCCCAAGGAAAGCTTGATTTCCTTGGTTCCTTTTTCGTCAATTTAACTAGTTTAATTTCATTATTTTTTGAGATAAAGTAGCCTGACCCAAAGGTACTCTTAAAGTGATTTTGGGAATTTTTTATTATAACATGCTTGATTTAATTTATTAGGTCTGATAGAGAAGAAAGGAATCTACTGTCCAAAGTGGCTTTTGGAGCGCTCAAATCCCCCCAGGGGTCTCTCTTTTGTCACAAAATTTGTAAAATTTTTGTATAACTGTAAGATATTGGTTTCAGCATGTATAAGGAACAAGAAAGTTCTTATTTATCATTGATTTGATATTTTAATTGCTGTAATAAAATAATTCTTTGAATATCCTCTTTCAAGCCCATTCCCCATCCCCCCTGGGGCGATTCGCATCGGTGCCATTTTTGTCTTTTTCTTCTTATTTCCTTTTCACTAGAATTGATCTGATTTGCAGGGTAGTATACTTGATCTTGTTGTTAATTCCATACCCCATATCTTACATTTCAAAGTAATCATAATACTTACCCCACGATTTCTCGAGTGACCTGCAAGGGGAAAGAGATTCGTGGTAGGATTAATCAGAAAACTAGATTTGTGTAGTTGTTTTATTTTTCCTTTTTTTTTTATCAGCAATTTAAAATTAACCCCTTCTCGATTCCCCAATTGAGATCCACTTGGATCGAAAGAGGTTCTTGAAGGCTTTTTTCTTTTAAACAAGAACACTTAGTTAAAACTTATTAAAATTTACAAGACTCCAGTGTGTATGCTCTGCACTTGGCTACGGTTCATCCATTCAGTCAAGCTGTATCAAAAGCACTTGGGTGACTAGCATAATTAGGAATCACTCTCCCCAATTGAAAAACCATCAGGTGAAAATCCAACACCTCGATTGAACCTCTACGGTGGAAAAATACCCAAAGGAAGCGGGAACTTACGGAAAAGTGACCTCGGGGCGCTGATCTCTGTCACACCCTAACAGGTGCGTTATGAACAATAGCCCGGAGACTCCATTTCAGCCCACATATTCCTTCCGGGTAGCCGTAAAGGTTTTGTTTTGGACATACTCCAAGTACTCTCGGGTATATCTGGAGTCCCCCCTTAGCCTAATTTAATCAATTCATACTTCAATTTTAACTTAAAACATACAAAGATGCAATCGCAAAACATTCACTCCAAGCACATGCAAGCACATTGATCTCTTTGATTTGACTCCATTATTAAGGCACTGGTCATTTTTGCTTCATATATATCTTGTTTATCAGCTTTGTGCTTTCGTGTGTTATTTTCGTATCTTGTCATCTTCAATTGTTTATAGTTAAAATATTCGAACTCCTAAGTAACTGATTCAGTTTAACATCACCACACTAAGTAATCATCCTTAGTAACTTAATAGGGTCTACCCCCCTTGGCTTCGTTAAAAGTTGAGCCTAAACGGAGGAGTCAAGAACAAGGTGACAGCCTTGACTCGAGACTTGCCCCCAAGGGCACACCAAGTGGCTTGAATATTTCTGCCACGTGATCTAGGTGTGTGAAAAGGCAGCAACACATACAACCCACATCCTACAAATGTGGAATGCAGGATGCGGAATGTTTTTTAGATATGCTTTCATCAATTTGCAATCCACATCCCACATTTTATGGAATTCGGGTTGCAGAATTGTAATTTATTAATCATTTGTTTTGTGTGTGTCCAAAACCCGCATCTCACCAAATGTGGAATGTGGGGTGTGTTGTACATGAATAAACACCTTGTAACTGAAGGTCTAGGGTTACCAACATACTCATGAAACTTGCAGGCAATCGAATCTATAGTTCAGTAAAGGAAATAGGAGGATAGAAAAGACTCACCCGATACACGATGGTTGATCCTAGCTTGTCCTCTTCCGCTCCGCTTCTCCTCCAAAGTCTTCAGGGATGCTTCTCCTTCACCTGTCAAGAGTCAATCCTCCAAATATAGGATGATACATATCTATAAACAGGTTAGATAAATCATATACAGAGTGTTGAATCATAAGTATTTATCAAACCACAATATATGAGAGACATTCAAGACACATATGGAAGAAGGATTCTCTTTATTAACAATAATGAAAGAGTTCAGATTACAACCCAATGCTTGAGACAAGGACTCCTCTGCAACCAAAGGATTCTAAGTTCCACTACTCCAAAGACTTCTGAATAAAATTCACCAACATAACTTTTCTCTCTAAGTGTATGTGATTAACACCCTCCCCAAGGCCTGTATTTATACTTGGTGAAATAAGGCAGTTTCGAAGGTTGAGGAGGTTGAGACAGTTAAGGTGATTAAGGTTAAGTGCTTAACTAATCTCAAGTAATCGTGAGTTTTTATTTTTAATGTCAAAGAAGGTGTATGTGGGTATCAATACTGGAAACTCATGTATGAGACATGAGTTACTCTAAGGGTAACCTGTGTACAAATCTATATGCGAGATGCAATAAACGAAACTCGTGTACAACACGCAAGTTGCATATAAGAAGATTTATGTATAGGACTTGACATATTTAAAAGGTAAAAATAACTAGCTGGATGGATGATAAAAGTAGTTCATAATAAACCCATCTATAGTGTTTTGGGCAACCCTCAATCCATAAATGTCCTTTTGTGTGCCAACATAGCGAATGTCGGCACTTGGATAGAGAGGTGTCATTCAGGTGGATAACAGATGCCCCCTAATGTCTGAGGTCAGAGGGAAGCGATGGTCGAAATACATTATAATCTTTATCTTTGGAGAACTCAGAAATCCAATGGAGCAGAGAGAGTACCTGAAACAAATACATAGTAATGTCATATACAAAGTTACATCTGAGGATGCTATGTTCAATTGACTGGAACACTAGCTCCTCTACAATATTTGAGTACATCATATGATACGGGTATGAAACCACGTATATTACAAAGGTGGATCGAAGCCACAATATACAATAATGATGAGTCTTCAAAGATCTAGAAGCTATGTATATGAATAGAACATAATCTTGCGTAACTTAGTCCATAGGTGAGGAACTAAGGTCTTCATAAAGGATCCCAAAGAACCAGTACAATCCAAGCCATGTGAATAAGGGTAAGCTGAAGTCGAACATCGAAAGGATTCAACAGTTTGTCAATCAATAGGTGATAATCAACAACTGAAGCAAAGGAATTCACCAATGATGAAAGTGAATCCTAAGGTACGAACGTCAAAACTCTAGGTCTTCATCATCAGGAAGTACTGAAATGGAACCATGCTTTGATAAGGAAGGCAATAGATCCTCCAACGGATCACAAGAGTGACTAGGAACTGGGAAAAAGAAGGGAGACACAATAGATAATAGATATAACAATGATAGGATCATTCTATAGATCAGACATTAGGTAAAGTCCTTGAACAATGAGCACAACACAGAGATGACCCAAGGCAGCATATAACTTATAGATAGAACAACTAGACCTATCTCTCATGTAGGAGACATGATCAAATTCCCCAGGTATAACGGACAAGAGGAGTAAGAAACTCAAAGTAATAGCTGAATGGAAAAGTAATCACTAAGACATGGATATCAAAAAAAACAAAGAGTGCTATGTTTAAGGAGGACAAGTTGCCATTACTGAAAACAAGAGAAAACGTATTCCTTACCTTCCCTGTTAAATTTTAACGAGTCAAGGAAATTTAACTCGTATCCCTCTTCATTTTTTAACAAGCTTGAAGAGATGGGAAAATAATGCTTGATAGTGTCACTAATTCATGGATTTAATGAGCCCGAACTAGTACATGCTCAGTTGGTGTTTTCATATTTAGAGACTCTGAAAACGCCAAAGAAGACTCCAGGGGGGGTCCTTTTACATCCAATTTAGTCTCCTGAGGGCGAAAAAGTATAAAACATAACACATAAGAACTCTCTTAACTTCCGTAGAAGAAAAGGTGAACCTTTTTCGTACTTAGTTAGGGAGGTCCAAAAAAGGTTAAATTACCACCTACCCAACGCTCCTTCCAAAACAGCTTAAAATAGCTTGAGTTTTACGAGTGTGAAGGAAAGCAAGATCACTCAGAAAGATCCATTTGGTTATGAGAAATGGGGCTTACAACAATAAAATCATTGCTTTGTTCTTAAGTGTTTAATGAGCATGACAAAGACACAAAATACACTCAAAATATTTTTCATGTTTAGGTCTATAGAAATTTTGACCAGCAATAGATTAATTTCACTCACAACAAATTACAATTGATCATGCAAAATTGTCAACAATGGAGACTGAAAATGGAGCTGTAACACAAAATTATATTAACTCAGTGTATAATAGCCAACCCTATAATAACATAGGTTTCTGAATATATAGAATACATCAATAGGTCAAATGCATAAGGAGGCATCGAAAACTAGCATAAAGCAAGCTCACCCAAAATAGGCAAATCCCCCATAGGTGTAAAAGGCTGATCCCAAATCTGTCATGAGGCTCACGAATTGGAAAGGGAACATGGGAAAGCTAATGAGTGGTGGAATGGCAGCTCATACATGCTTTTGCATGGAGGAAAGAGTGGAGGATGAAAGGGCAAGAAAACAAGTTCACCTCACCTAGTCTTGCTTTCCTATGTGCCTTAAAACACTGAAAAAGTAGAAGGGAGCCCAGGAGGCCAGGAATAAAGTAGATTTGATTCCTAAGGCTTTCCCAAGTGCTACATGAGTCAAATATGGCAAGTTTGACCTCTATGGATAGGCAATTAGCAACTTGCACATGGTGGGACTCATGAACTAGGCAAATAAGACAAAAATAAATGAATTAATATCTAAGTGGGTAATACTATGGGTTTGATTATTCTAACACCCCCCCTTAAGCCTGAATTTATGAGTAATAAATCAAAATATAGGGACTAGCAACAAGGCTTAGTCACCCTTTTACATACTGCAAGTCCATATGAACCAAGGAAAGAGGCAAAACCAACTTGGGAAAATCCTCCCTTAAACATGGACTGCAAAACAAAATTGTAGAATCTTGTCTCCACTCATGCTTTAACAGCATGATCAGCAATCCCCAGTAGTGATTTGAGATTGCTGAAGGTCTTCTCACAAAATGCTTTGGTGAAGATATCAACTACTTGTTCTGAAGATGAACAGATGAGTAGGTGAATGGTGCCATCATGCACAAGCTCTCTGATGTAGTGCATGTGAATCTCAATGTGTCTGGTTCTCTGCTTCTGAACTGGATCCTTGCAGTTTTGAATGGTACTCTAGTTATCATAGTAGATGGTAGTTGAGTACTTAGGTTCGAAACCACACTCTCCAAGTAAACCCTGCAACCATAAACACTGAGTTGCTGCATTGACAACTCCTCTGTATTCAGCTTCTGTAGATGAGAGTGCAATGGCACTCTGTTTCTTGCTTGACCAGCTAATTGGCCCTTCTATAAGCATGAAAACATAACCTGAAGTGGACTTCCTGTATGTGCTATCACCTACCCAATCACTGTCAGTAAAACCAATTAACTCAAGGTCAGAATTGGCTTTATAGAAAATCCCATGTGTCCTTGTTCCCTGAACAAAGATAAGGATCCTCTTGGCTTCTTTCCAATGGATCTCATGGGGCTGCTCCATGAATCTAGAAGCAACACTGACTGCATAACAAATATCAGTTTGAGTATGTGTCAAATACAATAAACATCCAATCAACTGTCTATACAAAGTGTTGTTTATCATCGGTGGAGAATCATCTTCCTCCAGCTTCACTCCTGAAAGGAAAGGAGTTTTGCTTGCTTTGCAATCTTGCATTCTGAATTTGATCAGCAAATCCAAGGCATATTTGGACTGGTGCACCTTGATTCTAGCTTTGGTTTAAGCAATCTCAAGCCCCGGAAATTGACTTAAGAGCCCCAAATCTATCATGGAGAAGGCTTGGTTCATAGCTCCTTTTAGGGAAGCAATCTCAGCCTGTGAGCTTCCTGTAATGAGGAGGTCATCAACATATAACACAATGATCATTAATGAACCATTAATTAACTTCAGATAGACATTCAAATCTGATTTGCACCGAACAAAATTCAGAGATAGCAAGGAGCTAGCTATCTTGGCATACCAAGCCCTGGGGGCTTGCTTTAGCCCATACAATGACTTTCTCAACCTGCACACAAGAGAATGGTCAGTATAAAAAACTTGTGGATGCTGCATATATATCTCCTCAGTGAGATAACAATTCATAAAGGCACATTTTACATCCATATGATGTACCTCCCATTGCCTTGATGCTGCAATGGCTAGGGCTATCCTGATTGAATCCATCTTTGCCACTGGGGAAAAAGTCTCATTGTAATCGATGCCATGAACCTGTGAGTAGCCTTTAGCTACCAATATAGCCTTGTACTTCATTGGTGAACCATCAGCAGCAAATTTGGTCTTATAGACCCACTTACACTGTACTAGTTTTCTCCCTGGAGGAAGATCCACTAGCTCCCATGTGTTGCTCTTCTGTAGCGAGTTGAACTCCTCATTCATGGAAGCTTGCCATCTTGGATCTCCTTCTGCTTATTCATATGTTTTAGGATCAGAATCCACCATCAAATAGCATTTTTCAGCAAACTCAGGATCCTTCATGCACACAGATCACTCTCAAATTGAGATCTAGTCCTCCTTGGGTCATTGGGATCCCCAGCTAACTGTCCTGCTGCATGTAGTGTCTTGGCTGCCCATTTAGGAATTGTGGGGCTGTTTGGGTCTGCAATAAACTCATCTCCATCAGACAAATTAGAATCAGCATGTTCAACAAACTCTTTACTTACTTCTTGAGGTTTAGGTGGTGAAGAGGCTTCACCAATTTCCACATCTGCAAGGGGTTCTTCTTCAAACTGAACACACCTTTCGATGAAGGCTTTGTTTGTGCTCAAATTTATAAAATTGTACCCTTTTGAATATTCA
The DNA here is from genome assembly GCA_001517045.1 of Pseudotsuga menziesii. Classification (NCBI taxonomy): domain Eukaryota; kingdom Viridiplantae; phylum Streptophyta; class Pinopsida; order Pinales; family Pinaceae; genus Pseudotsuga; species Pseudotsuga menziesii. Next base: position 8,179 of record LPNX010554240.1, read on the forward strand.
GAGTATCCCACAAAAAGACACTCTTGGCTTTGGGGCTGCAAAGCCTTCCTCTTCTATGTCGGGATTCTAGCCCATGCCTTTGAGCCAAAAATCCTGAAATGGGTCACATCTGGCTCGTGCCCACTCCATGCTTCGAAAGGAGTCATGCCATCCAACTGTTTGTGAGGCACCCTATTCTGAATATAGGCTGCATAGTTGATAGCTTAGGCCCAGTACTTTGGTGGCAAAGTTTTGGCCTCCATCATGCATGTTGCCATCTCCTTCAGTGATATGTTCTTCCTCTCTGCAACACCATTCTGCTGTGGTGTGTAGGGGATAGAATGCTACATCTGTATACCTGCATCTACACAATAGTTAATAAACTCAGTCTTGACATACTCACCACCATTATCAGACCTAAGTACCTTGAGTTTTCTTCCACACCGGTTTTCAACCAAAGCCTTGAAGACTTTGAATAGGCCAAAAACTTCTGATTTGTGTTTCATGAAGTGAACCCAACAATACCTGGAAAAATCATCAATAAATTTCAATGCATATTTGGCCTGACTCATGGACATATGAGGGAATGGGCCAGCAACATCACTGTGAATCATCTCGAGGGGTGCAGAGGTTCTCTCATGGCTAGCTTTCTCAAATTTGTGCTCTGGGTGTTTTCCTAGGATATAGCCTTGGCAGACTCCTTTCGAAATTTTTATCTTGGGCAACCCTATGACCATATATTTTTCACTGAGATCAGAAAAATACTTGTAATTTAAATGGCCAAATATTTCATGCCATGGCTTGCTAGCTTCATTGGCATGGATAAGAAGAGCATAGGGGTTTGAGTAAGGCAGGAAGTGTGAAAACATGTATACCTTTTGAGCATGATTCGCTCTTCCTTTTACAATGATTCTTCCACTTGAGATTTCTGTGATCTCAAATTCATCTAGTGAGAATATGACTTTCTTAGGAGACCCAGTGTGGGTCATCTGGTACACTGATAGAAGGTTGGAGGCGAGACCAGGGACATACAGCACATTGTTGAAGTGACCATGATCAAGTTCTATCCTTCCTTTGCCTTTAATTTCAGTGAGAGAGTCATCTCCCAGTACAATAGATGGTCCTTTTGACATATCCAGTGAGGATAAGGCCTCCTTAGTCGAAACCATGTGTCTTGAAGCTCCAGAATCTATGATAAAACTAGGTGAGCTTGATGTGCCAGCAACTAGAGCATGAAATCTCGCTCTGTCATCGGAACTTGATCCTCCTTCTCTCTTCTTTGAGCTTTCTGGAAGGGAGATGCCATTCTTCTCTAGGAGATTGGTCAGCATATCAATCTGCTTTTTCATATAAGAGCTTTCAGTGTGATTGCCCTTCGAACAGTATGAGCACTTGTTCATTTCACCTTTGTTTTTCTTCTTCTGGGTATTTTTCTTAGGACCTTGTTGATCCTCCGGAGACTGCTTCTTGTCTCTTCTTTGCTCAGGTGGCTTTTTAGCTTTCTTTTTGCTTTTACAATCCACCCTCGAATCTCCAGCAACCAGAGCTTGGTCTTTGGAAGGTTTGATGGTGCCCATCATCACCAGCTCGTCTTGTTCTTGTGTGAGAGATTCCATGAAATCTGCAAGGCTAGGCATCTTCCAGGTTCGAGCTGTGAGTTTTGTGGCATAGAAGGTCGAAACAAAGACTGAGCAGTCAGGTCCTAGATTTGAGAGGATGGCCAATACGAGCTGATCATCTTTCTTTTCGATACCACACTGCTTCAGCTGCAAAACTAGTGCTTTGAACTTGGAGAAATATAGCTGCAGGGATTCAAAGCTACTGGGACTTAGAGAAATCAGCTCATTCTTGATCTGATGTCCCCTCATCTCATCTGTCTTTCCAAAAAGATCAAAAATCTTCTCCCATACTTGATCCAGTGAAGTTAATCCATCGAGATGGAAAAGGAGGTCTCGGGAAATACTAAGACATAGGAGGCCATAGGCCTCATCTCTCCGATTGTACCATTTGATCTTCTCTGCAGCTGCATTGGGCTCTGCTTTTATTGCCATAGTCACCTTATAGAGGCCTTTTTCTCTCAACAAGATCTCCATCTCTGCTTTCCATTCAAAAAAGTTGAAGGGAGTCAAGATAGTTTTCTGTGAATCCACAGCTTTAGAAAATCTGTCCCGGCTGTCAGTAGAAGGATCCCAGTCTTGATGAAGAACCTGAAAAACAATTTTTGAAGGAGAGTAACAACCTACAATGGATCTGATACCATGTATAAATTCTGACCAGCAATAGATTAATTTCACTCACAACAAATTACAATTGATCATGCAAAATTGTCAACAATGGAGACTGAAAATGGAGCTGTAACACAAAATTATATTAACTCAGTGTACAATAGCCAACCCTATAATAAAATAGGTTGCTGAATATATAGAATACATCAATAGCTCGAATGCATAAGGAGGCATCGAAAACTAGCATAAAGCAGGCTTACCCAAAATAGGCAAATCCCCCATAGGTGTAAAAAGATGATCCCAAATCTGTCATGAGGCTCAAGAATTGGAAAGGGTGCATGGGCAAGATAATGAGTGGTGGAATGGCAGCTCATACATGCTTTTGCATGGAGGAAAGAGTGGAGGATGAAAGGGCAAGAAAACAAGTTCACCTCACCTAGTCTTGCTTTCCTATGTGCCTTAAAACACTGAAAAAGCAGTCAATAAAGTAGAAAAAGAAGAAGGGAACCTAGGAGGCCAAGAATAAAGTAGATTTGATTCCTAAGGCTTTCCCAAGTGCTACATGAGTCAAAGATGGCAAGTTTGACCTCTATGGATAGGAAATTAGCAACTTGCACATGGTGGGACTCATGAACTAGGCAAATAAGACAAAAATAAATGAATTAATGTCTAAGTGGGTAATACTATGGGTTTGATTATTCTAACAAGGTCTATAGCATGAAAAATAGAAAAATAAGCTCAAACTGGGTGTTTCTTTTCCATAAATTTAGTCCCTCAGGTCCGGAAAAGTGATAAACCTATACTTGAGAATACTCTTCTCAATTCAAAAAGAAAAGACAGTGATCCTTTCTCGTATTATTCCACATGGTCCGAGAAAGAGATAACCTACCACCAATGCGGATGCCCATTCACATATTCTTAATGAGCTTGAATGGATGAGTTAACTAGGTAGTCAAGTCTATTTTGAAGAATTCAGATCTGGGCCTAAAGAAACTCCATAAGGGTGGGGAGTCCTATGAAGGGATAGCTTGTAAAAAGATATTCAAAAGAAGCTCTATTTGGTGTGAAAAATAGCTAAGAGGATACCCCTAGACATGAAACAGTTGCGGTATGAGAACCAAAGGACAACATAGGCTTAGAAGAAGGATACTCATGAAAAAGCGTCCTATCCATGGAAGAATAATGGTAAAAAATATAGAACTAATGGTTAATAATACCATAGTCCGTCGCAAAAGGTTGATTACTAAGGTTAATTTGGATTGAATAAAGGTGCCAAAAATGTATTGGAAATAACAAAACCACCCTTTTGGAGCAACAACACTTTATAATAGTGAAAAACTTGTTCCAAAGCACAAAGAAATATGGTATTAGTTGAATGAATTTTCAAACTATAGAAAAAGACCCACTTAAAGAAATATAATTTCTATAAATAGTTGAAAATCAAAACAAAACTCACCATTTGAAACTTTGAGCCATAAAAAGAAAATTTCTCCTTCTACCTTTGTTCGATCATTGTGGACATTTAAACCGACGAAATTGAATTCCGCAAGTTGCAAGTAAGCCTACACCCTGAGCTCTTCATTTTGATCCAAGCAATTATGAATTTTTAGTCTTAATTCCATTATTAAAAGCATCCTAAAGATGGCATGGCATGTATGCGGGTTGACGGTGTGAAGACTCATGTACACACATTCTGTACGTGAGTTGCCTATATAGACAGTCGCGTACAGTACACAACATGTCTAACTAGATAGTTGTGTGTGCTGCGTGAAGAACAAAAGGCTAAAGATAGTAAAAAAAAATTGAATTTTTATATGGAATTACTGAATCAAAATACTTGTTTTGCTAGGTGAAAAGATGGTTCTGGAATGGAGGGAAAGGAAGCATGAAATAATGGACCAAGTAGCACTCCAAAGTGCACCCACTATACGTGCATTGCGAACAAGTGGGATACTAAAATTATCTTGCACATCACCCATGTGGGCCAATGTCTGCATACTTGAGTTCATGGTAAATTATTGGGATCATGATTTGGGGATTTTCAACCTTCAGGGTGAAACCTTTGAGATTACTACTAAGGACATGTATTTCATAACCGGTCTGTCACGTCAAGGAGCACCGATTAACTTAGAGGGCACTGGCAGGGGCGGTGACCCTTAAGTGTCCATAACTATATAGATGTGTTTTGCACACCGGGTACTCAAAATAGAGGGAGCTGCGTCCTTGTTGTACATATTTGCGACTTTACTCTACAGTTACTTTCTATCACCATCGTGAGGATTTCAAGATCCTCTTCTTTACATTTGGCTACACGGAACCAAATGAGGCTGGCAGTTAACTATTTTCGTTGTGCTCTCTATGATTAGTGTTCGGGAGTTGTCCCTATCATGAAGAGACAATTGTCTGATTGCAAGAGAGGAAGGCCAAAAAACTTTGGTTATGCGAGCATATTAGTGGCCTTCTTCTTCTTCGAGAGTACCAGCATTGAGCCCTGCCATACCTCTACCGTCCATATCTCGAAGTCAACCGAGGCTGAGGTGGGGAGACATATTCCTCCGTCAAGGAGGAGGAGACATAGTACATAGTGTATATGATGATGATTTCTATACCTAGTGGGAACAATAGCTACCAACACTGGAGTAGTTTCTATATGCTGGTATGGAATTTCGAGGTAACCCAGACCTAGTCCTCCCTCTAGGAGGAGCATGGGGAGAGCTAGGTAAATAATTTTTAAGTTTTATCATTTTTCAAATTTTTATGAGTTTTAAAATGATAGATATATACATATGTACAAGTCTTAATCCTATAAATGTATCAAAATGCAGATATTGGACCGGTCTGCCCTGAAGAGCACCCACCCATGTTTGTTCGTCTTGTCATAGGCGAAGACCTAGGACTGATCATGGTTCTAGAGGGGAATCTGGCCAAGTTGAACCAAAGAGTACCTACCTTGTAGATAGAGCATATCCCAACTGCCATGCAGGAGTTTGTAGTTGGAGTTCCACTAGTCTGGCTACGTCTATTCAGGCGAGTGGTCAGAGTGGTACTTGTATATATAGAGGGTATGGAGGCTGCCAAAGCAGTGGAGGCTGAGGAAGCCAGGGTGCAGAGGGACCATGGGGACCAAGGTGGTCATGCGTAGATCTAGGACATTTTGATGGACTATGATCCACATTTTTGTATATTTTGTATATGATGGGATCTAAGGATCAGAATTGACCTTTCTATGGATAGATATATTATATATATATATTGTTGTTTGTTGTCAGTTTATTTACAAATGTTTTTCATATGTTTGTTGTATATCTTTATAAAATGTGTGTGAGATGTCAATCTAAAATGTAATTAGCATATGCATCAGTCAATGAATTCTGATTTCGTGGAATATGATTGAATGTAATAACCTCAAAATGTCTTTCCAAGAAACAAATTTGCATGAACTGACGTAATAAAATAGGATTTCGTACCTGATAAGCCTGATTGAGCTGGGAAACCACCAACTAAGAGTCCAAACGGACCTCAAGCTGGGTAATACCACATGACAAAGCATCCCATAGGAGCTCAATTATAGCCCTATACTCAGGAACATTATTAGAAGCAGGACTTAAACAAGTGCCTCCCATGGCAACAAGCTGTCCTGAGGGAGAATAAATAACCCATGCTGCCGAAGCTAGGTTACAAGTGTGATAGCTGGCACCATCAGCAAACCCTATATACCTTTCAAAAGACATCTGCAACAACCAGTAGATAGTATAAAAAAAAAACTGACAACCTAATGTACATAAAAATACATACAATAAAAATACAAGAAAAAGTGTTAGGCCTAAGCATAGTACTTTTTTAGGTAGAGCCCATTTCTAGGCTCAGGCAGGTTATTCCCATCAAAATCAACTAATTCATATGTGCCCTTACTCAATACTCTCGACATGACATAAGGTCCTAACCATATGGCCTTGAATTTTCCTGCCCCCAGGGGTTCTTTGTCTTGGTCCCAAAGCAAGACAAGTTCCCCCTCAGAGAAAACCTGAGGTTTGACTGATTTATCATACTGAGTTTTGACCCTATTTTTATGAGCTTTATTAGTAGTCAATGCATCTCTACGCTGTTCATCAAGGTGTTCTAAATGTACCAGATGTTCCTCAAGCTCAGTCATATCAGGTAACACATAAATGGCTATCTTTAGAGATGGGATTTCACACTCAATTGGAGTAATTGCTTCCATTCCATGAACGAGTTGGAAAGGGGAGAAACCTGTAGCAGTTTTTATGTTAGTTCGGTAAGCCCAAAGAGCAGGATATAGCATGATGTGCCAGTTAGAGCGGGCTGCATCAATTGTACGTTTAAGGATAGTTTTTAAAGTTTTGTTCACAGCCTCAACCTGACCGTTTGGTTTCGGATAGTACGAAGATGAATGTTCTTGTCTAAATCCAAGCATAGTGGTCAGCTCCATCATCATGTTATTTTGAAAATGACTACCATGGTCAGTGATAATCACTTTGGGTATACCAAACCGTGCAATAATCTGATTGAATACAAAGAAAGCTGTTGTTTCCTCGTCGGCTTTAAAAGTAGGCATTGCCTCTGGCCATTTTGTAAAATAGTCAATAGCGACAATGATGTATTTATGCCCCCCAGCCAAGGCTGGGTTGCATGTCATGTAATCAATCCTCCATTTCATGAAGGGGCCTAGTGAGACAACAGGAAATAACGGAGCAGGATTTGACCGCATTTTCCTAGTGTAAAGCTGACACGGATGACAGCGCTTCACTACTTCCACACAATCTTTAAAGATCGTGGGCCAAAAATAACTGGCATGTAATATCTTCTGGGCCATTACTAACCCAGATAAATGACCCCCACACACTCTGCTATGGGAATCATTTAGGAAAATCTCCGCTTCCTCATGGGTAAGGAAACGACGCAAGAAAGAATCTACCCCTCATCGATATAAGGTATCTCCTATAATGAGGTAGTTCTTCACATGAAGGTGTAATTTACATCGTTCCTCCCTTGAGGAAGCTGCAGGGTACTTCAAATTCTGGAGATATATAAGAATATCTCCATACCAAGGATCAGAGGTGGATATCAAGAAGATGTACTCATCTAGGAATGAGTCATCTTCAACCACTACATCTTCTTCAGTAGAAAATTCTACTATAAGTTCAGCAAACACTAAGGACTTATTAGACTTACCAAACTGGAAATCCAAGTCAAACTCTTGGAGAATGACTATCAATTTGTTAAATTCCCCCCCAACAATATGCCAGGATAAAACATATTGGAATGGATTCACATCCGCCACTACTGTTGTGGTCCTCAGTAAAATGTAGTGACGTAACCTCTGGAAAGCATAAACAGTCGCTAAGGCTGATTTCTCAACATGGGAGTATCTAAGTTCAGGTCCAGGAAAAGCACGGCTAAGATAATAAACGACATGATCTACAATCTTATCGTCCTCCTGGACTAGTACTACCACAATGGTCAACTCCGACGTAGCTAGATATAATATAAAATCCCTAGAATAATCTGGTGGATGTAATAAGGGTGCCGACAACAAAGCTTTTTTCAATGCCTTGAAAACAAGTTGTGCGGTTTCATCCCATACAAATGGGGTGTCCTATTTGAGCAGGCGCATGAAGCCTTTAGTGATCTTGGCATAGTTAACAATAAAACATCGAAGAAAATTAGACTTTCCTTGCAGGCTTTGAAGTTGCCTGAGAGAACGAGGAGGAGGCAGATTTACAATGGCCTCAACTTTCAAAGGATCCACCTAGATGCCTCTACTAGAGACAATGAACCCGAGTAATCTTCTCGAATCGACACAGAATACACACTTGTGGGGATTAAAGTGGATTTTATAATGTCTGCATCTCTCAAATATCAACCGTAAATGATCTGGATGTTGAATCCTCTTATGAGAATGTGCAGGCAGATCGTCAAGGTATGATTCGACAATGGCTTTAATGTCATGGAAATCAAATTTCATATCTGTTGAAAGGTTTCCCCCACATTTTTCAATCCAAAGGGCATTTTCTTGTACGCGAAGGTACCCCAAGGACAAATGAAAGCAGTTTTATGTTGGTCTTCTAGTTTTATTTGAATTTGATTGTATCTGGAGAAACCATCCATAAATGAAAACACCTCACTTCCCACACAAGAATCTATGATATGGTCTATAAATGGCATGGGATAGTTTTCCTTAGGACAGGATTTATTGAGGTCTCTAAAATCTGTACAGACACAAATAGTCGCTTGCTTTTTATCAATAGAAACAGGGTTGGATACCCATTTTGTCAAAGTGATGGGATAGATAAAACCAGCCCTCAACAGATTTTCAACTTCAGCCTTCATAGCCGCCGCTTTGCGTGGGTTAACAGGTCTTAACTTTTGTCGAACTGGCTTGGCATCAGGATATGTTCAGATTTCATGTTCAACAATCGATGGATCTATGCTTGGCATCTCCTCATATGACCAGGCAAAGATATCATGGAATTCCTTAAAAAGGGTTGTATAGATGGAAATCTCTTCAGGAGAACAATTTGCACCTATATATATGTTTTCCATGACATCAAGGTTCACAGAGATGTTAATAGGTATAGTAGTGGAAATATTTTCCATATTCCCCTCAACAAACATTCCTTCCCTAGGCAAGGGATTGATAGGTATATTGACATCTTCTGACAGTCTCAAACAAATCTCTTGATTTTCTATTCTACTTAGTTCTGGAAGAAAATAGGAATGATGATGAAGATCCTCACAAATATTACCACATCCACTCATGGTTTCCAGAATGGCTTCATCAGAAGGTAAAACCATGTCTAAACAATCTATATAGTGCAAAGAGTGATGTGTACATTCCATCCCCCAAGCTTTGTACAACAGGTTTGACCTGATCAACCAATGGCACAGTGGACTCATTAGACTCTAAATGACCTTTTCGAGTATAATCAAGTTGGTCAATAGTAACCAGCTTGCCCTCATGTGGAAAAACCACTACACGAAAAATGACTAATGCAATAGCGGACATCACATAAGTCCAGTTCCTTCCCAAAAGTAGATTGTAGTCCAAAGGAGCATTAATCACTTCTACTTCAACAGACAATGGTTTTCCTACCAACTTAATTTCAAAATCCGGTAGGATACCATGCGGACGGAAGGACCTTCCATCAAAAGTAGTAAGCAGAGTGTTTGACGGGACCAGCTCTAGGGATCCGAGAGCTTTCCAGCAAGTCAAGGACATAACACATGTAGAAGCACCCTCATCAACAACTGCCCTTCCAATGGTCTTACCACCATGGATGACATATATTGATAATGCCACATGGTAAGGTAGGTGAATTTTAACATCAGACAAATGAAATTTTGCCATGAGACTCGATGATTCCATGCTTCCTAAAGCTGCTAAGAGGGCATCCCGCTGAGTGGGAAAACTCTATAACACCTCTAAAGCTGACATTGCACACGGTGTTTGAGCTAAATATTCAACCACAGAGTAGTTTGAAGCAGCCCTAGAGTTAGGGTTATGCAAGGTCTTCTTGAAGACACCTTTCGATATCTTCGGCATAATTTCAGCAGGCTTATCTATTGTGAGAGGGTTAGAAGTTTCCACGGGGACTTCACTTAGTGAACCTCTCACATAGCACGTGCGATCATAGGATATTAAAGAAGACCCTTAATTTGGAGAGATATTGACCCAAACTCTTTTTTTTGAAACCCCCTCCCAATACTTAAAACCTCCTCCCCACCCCTTTTTATACCTCAATCCTTATAAACCACCCT
>LPNX010554240.1:19952-38075 GCA_001517045.1 Pseudotsuga menziesii
TCTACATCCCTTTGTCCCTTGGAGCACTATTGTGTTCTTCCCAAGCTTGCCTTTTGCTAGTGAGCTTGCTATCTGAGTGATGGAGGATTGAGGTGGTGGAGGCCCAAGTGGGGGATTCAATTTCTCCGGTTCGCAGACATGCCGTCAGAGGTTGTCACTTGTAATCTAGGATTTATATTAATAGAAATATCTTTTCCTGTCCAGTAATGTGTATTTGAATCAATATTGTATCCATTGGAATATGTCAAATGCTTTTACATTATTGATTATATATGCTAGAATAGATCTAACATCATGAAATATAGTATGCTTGTATTGTTTGCTTATTGTTGAGGAAGTATTATATCAATTCAAGACGAATATTGGAAAGTTCAACGGGGATCTACTTCAACCATCTGAAATAAGGTACGAGGTTTGATCCTTTAGTGTTAGACATTTTATTTCTATTGCATATTGGGAAAGATTGATTTCTGGAGTCTAGCTGTCTGTTGTGGTACCCCAAGCCATAGGAATTTCTCTCCATAAAAAAAATGGCGACTCCGGTGGGGAGTTCCTAGTAATTGTCCTTTTGGGGTTGATTTCTTGGCATTCAATGTATTTGAATTTCTCTCTCTCTTGTTTCTGTGTCGGGTATGGGGGAATTTATGCCTGGTAGATCCTGATTGGTGTGAATTTAGTCTCAGCCTGTCTGTTTTCCTTGGATTTGTGCATCTTTTTCTTCCTGTACGTGGGTTTGTCACTTACAGTCATGTATACACACGGTTTACCCTGGGATTTCCGCGTATACACGCGGGTTTACTGTGCACAGTCGCGTATACTTTGGTTTTTACCTTTCTATGGAAGATAGTGGATTGTTGGGTGAATTCTGTTAGTTGCTGAGTCTCCTTTGGCACTGCCTGAGTCTATTAGTACCTATGTTTCTGACCAGAAACGTTTTTTTAGCCTAAATTTTTTATTTTAGGAAAGTTCTTGTCATGGCATCTTTGATTTTTTGTTTGAGATTAGTGCATTAGAATCCTTTTGCCATAGTGCTTTGCTGGAATGTTGTTTATGTGTGCTTGCAGAGTCTGGGGTGGGTAAAATCATTCTTTTGCTTTTTGTATCTCTTTATTTTTAAAAAATCCAAAAACATTTGCTTATCATCATGCATTGCATTTTGCACTTTGCATTGTACTTGCACTAGATCTAGATTTGCTTTGGAGTAATAGTTAGTACTTCATATAGGGAAATTTGCATTCAGCATTTGAAGAAGAAATTGTGCATTACACGTAGTATGCATACCCTATTTTCATGGATACAATGCATTTGCATTGATTGTTAGGTGTGCATTTTTCTTCTTGTTGCCTCATAACACCATTAGTTGCACGACCATATCCTATTTTTGATTAATAAAGCCAACTAAAATCAACACTAATTAAAATGAATTACACTCTTTTCTTTTCTAGGGTGCACCAACAAGCTTAGGTTTTAGGATCTTGGAATAGTTCATTGTAAGTTAATTCTCCAAGATCACTAAACGACAACAACTAGGTGTCTGTCCAGGGAGTGTGTGAAATCCTTGATATAACCAGCATTCTCAGGATCCTCCTCTCAAAAGGGAGTTAAGCACGAGGCAGTGTGAGCAGTTGTTGATTGGGATAACCCCTGGATGGTAACTGTGTAGCACTAGCAATATAGCCAGGATTGTATTCGTATCTGGGGTCTCTTTCGAGAGTTTCGGGCTTTGCTACCCTACCCATATGGTCAATCCCGCCTATGACTGTCCACCTGAGCTTTGATTATATTGAGGTGACCTTTGTGACCTTATCTAGGATATCGAGGGGGTACTTGTAGAGGTTATTCTGCATGTGTCCTGACCAGGTTGGGGTCGGACAGCACAGTCGCTTTATGCGTTGAAGCTGAGGGCCACAATAATTGGTTACGTACCTCCACTTGTGGTGACAAGGGCCTCTCAAGCCTCTCCTAGGCGAGACATACCGGCCACATTCAGGAGCTCACTTAACCAACCCTTGTTTGCTTGCATTTGGCTTTAGATTTTATTAATTATTGCTTTGTGCACGCTAGTTGGCCTAGGGTTTATGTAACTAGACAGTCTTTGCTTTTTTGTTAGAGTCATTGTGGATTCGAATGCGGTTCCATGTCATTCTCGTCGGTTAGCAGGACTTTCGCCTTCCACTTCTCCTCCTCCTTTGGGAGAGGGGCCTAGAATGTCTAGCGGACTATGTCACACACTGATTCACACACCATGGAGGATCATTCAGAGAATATTCTTGAGCCAGCTCCTCCCATTTGTATTGATGATGGGGAACTTACTCCTACGTACGATCCTTCACCTGACCTAGCTGAGTTCGGTCCTGTGATTTCCCAGATAGGATCTTTGCATGATATACCTACTTACCCTAGGGCTGATTCCCCATTGACACGTTACCGGTATGGAATGCTGGATGATGTCAAGACTCACTTTGACCCTCCTAGCACTAGCTACGGTAGTTATGTTATGACTGGTTTTCCTGTGCACGATTTGACATTTCATGTTGAATCCGAATTTGAGCCTAGCACTATGCCTGGGGGCAATCCCATGCCTTACCTTGCGGAGAGGTTTGGGAGTACTAGTCACATTGCACCTTCCATCCCAGTGGTGGAATCTCCATCTTATATACCTCCTAGGTCTAGAGTTAGTGATCCGATAGGGATACTAGGTTCTAGATGAGTGACGATAGGAACTAGTACATATCTTCTTACAGAGATTCCTTCATCCTCACTTCCGAGTTCTTCAAATGCAAACCCTCCACATTACTCACGTGGTCCTTCGAGTCAGCACGTACCTACGATTTAGATCCATACTGCGATTACTAGACCAGTTGTGTCTCAAGCCTACATACCACCCGTGGTTTCGGGAGGTTATGTTCATGTTTCTAGAGGTCAGATTGCTACTTCCACGACATATATCGCTACTTCCTGTATGTATATTCCTACTTCCAGAATGTATATCCCTACCTATCGAGTGTCTCATGGGGCATCGCAAGCGATGACCTATGGACCCTAATATGGGATGCAGTATGGACAGGTCTCTCCACCTTATGGAGGTGGGTATTCACAACCTGCTTACTCTATTAATTACGGCTTTGTAGCTCCTACTAGTCAAGGTCCACCTCATTATGGTACTTCCACGCCACCCTATACGGGTCATACAGGAGGAGGTCACTATGGCCAAGGTCATGGTGGTAATCAATCCTATATGAACCAGGGAGCGGCCCATAGGCCTCATCATCCTAGGCTCCCTTTCCTCGCGACACTCAATCTACCTGACTTATCAAGACTTACGAACAATCCTGTGGCTCATGACCCAGCTTGGCTGGCTGTCCCTACCAAGCTTCCTTCGAACATACCTAAGTTCGAAGGCAAACCAGGAGAGGATCCGAGCGAACACATTACGACATTCCACCTATGGTGCTCTTCCAATTCATTGCATCAGGACTCAGCCCATTTGAGACTATTTAAATGCACCCTTACAGGGCCTGTGGCGAAATGGTATATAGAGTTACCTAGGGGTGCCTTTACTTTGTTTGACAACCTTGCGATGACTTTCCTTAATCACTTCCAGCTACCAGTGCACTATGATGTTGGTACTGAACTCTTGTTGACATTTTGGCAAGATAAAGCCACCCATATTTCTGATCATATTCAGGAGTGGCATAGACGGAAGAGATTAATTAAAGCCTTTATACCACCGGAGTTCCTCCTTGAGTGGTTCCTCAAATCTTTATTGCCATATATAGCGAAGGATGTTTCCACATCCAGAGTGCAGAATGAAGAACAAGAAATCTTTAGGGCACAGGAACTAGACATGATCTATGCTCAGTCTGGTTTGTTATATGAGATTATACCCAATGCTCCTCGTTCTAGTTTCAATCCCAAGGTCAAACCTGGACCACATGCCGATGGCATTATGGGTAGTGCAAGTAAGAAACCTGTAGATTCAGTTGTGAAACAAGTTGCTTAGTTTTCAATCAACCAATCTACCTCGAGACAAGCTACGGCTTCATCTCATCTTGCCCAAACAGCGAATGTGCTTGCTGTGCAATCATCCGACCAGAAGGGTAACCAGCAACCCGGACGGAATAGAAAAAAGGGTAAAAACAATAATAATAAAAAGGGTGGGAATAAGAACGAAAATGCCAATAATAATGACAAGAACAGTAAAAATGCTGGGGGGGACAAGCAAAATAAACGTAAGGTTAAGTTTCCTTGCAAGCTATGTAAGGACGATCACCTCACTTACATGTGCCCTAGAATGGATGAAGATTTGAAGTTCATAGCACAGGGCCCAGCTGTGTTAACGAACCCTTTACTGCATAACCAGAATATGAACTCGAAGTCCCATGGTCAACCTAGTGATGAAGATCCTATTGAAACTAGTGATCTTGGGTGCATTAATATGGTCCATGCCGCGAAAGTTGTGATGCATGTGAAAGATTATACTTCATCACAACCCAACCTAGGCAAAGATCCTGATCCACTAGGAACCCCTTTGCACATTGAGAAACTTGTGCATAAACCTGAGGCTGCACCTCACATTCCTAAGGGGGTACTTGAGCATTTGGGGCATAACCCAAATGCCCGAGCCGCCCAGAATTATTTAGTTGTCGAGGACTTGGGCCATACTCCTTGTGTAATGTCTGCATTGGAAGTGCTTCAGAGTTGTCCATCACAAAGGACGACTTTGCTTTTCGCTCTTGGTGTGAATGGTGATGTTTCTTCCTCAGTGATCAAATTTGAAACCGTAGGACATTAGCCTCGCTTGCCCTACTATTTGTCCCTCTTGGTGCATGTAGAATGTCTTAATATGATCATCAAGTGCACTATGATTGATGAGGGCGTTGCTGCTTCTATGATGTCTTTGTCTTGTTGGAAGGGTCTTGGTTCTCTTGAGTTGTCAAAATCTATGACCATGTTTGTTATAGCGGATTTCACCACACTAGGTAAATCACACATGGTATGGCCTTCCCCTGTCTCGCTGCAGACTCATTAGCTCCTATGGACCACTTTTTGTCTTTTGATGTATCATTGACCATCCCTAAAAGCATTAGAAAAATGATATACGCAGCATTTTCCCTGATAACCGTGTACATACGTGGATATTCCCTCTATAGTCGCGTACGTCGGGATATGTACATAATCCAAAATCCTTTGGAGCATTCCTTGTCTTGGATCCGATTCATATGAATCCTGGCCTTCCATATGCCTTGAGATCGCATGGATTCGACCTTTCAGTATCACTTTGAAAAGCTATATAAGGAACCCTTGAGACATTGAAAGCATAAGAGAGAATTGAGAGTACCGAAACTATAGTCCATTGTTGCTAGAAATTATGCTTGAGTCTGCATCCCTTTGTCCCTTGGAGCACTGTTGTGTTCTTCCCAAGCTTGCGTTTTGCTAGTAAGCTTGCTATCGGAGTGATGGAGGATTGAGGTGGTGGAGGCCCAAGTGGGGGATTCAGTTTCTCCAGTTCGCAGATGTGCCGTTAGAGGTTGTCACTTGTAATCTCTGATTCATATTAATAGAAATATCTTTTCCTATCCAGTAATGTGTATTTTAATGAATATTGTTTCCACTGGAATATGTCAAATGCTTATACATTATTGATTTATAAATGCTAGAATAGATCTAACACCATGAAATATAGTATGCTTGTACTGTTTACTTGTTGTTGAGGACGTGCTATAACAATTCAAGCTGAAGATTGGAAAGCTCAACGAGGATCTACTTGAACCGTCTGGAATACGGTATGAGGTTCGATCCTTTAGTGTTAGATGTTTTTATTTCTATTGCATATTGGGAAAGATTGATTTCTGGAGTCTAGCTGTCTATTGTGGTACCCCAAGCCATAGGAATTTCTCTCCGTAACAAAATTGGTGATTCCGCTGGGGAGTTCCTAGTTATTGTCCTTTGGGGGTTGATCTTTTGGCATTCAATGTATTTGAAGTGCTCTCTCTCTCTTTTTTCTGTGTCGGGTATGGGGGCATGTATGCCTGGTAGAGCCTGATTGGTGTGAATTTAGTCTCAACTTGTCTATTTGCCTTGAATTTGTGCATCTTTTTCTTCCTGTACGCGGGTTTGTCAATTACAATCGCGTATACACACGGTTTCCCCTGGGATTGTCGCGTATACACGCGGGTTCACTACGCACAGTTGCATATACTCTGGTTTTTACCTTTTGTGGAAGATATTGGATTGCTGGGTGAATTCTGTTAGTTGCTGAGTCTCCCTTGGCACTGCCTGAGTCTGTTAATACCTCTGTTTCTGACTAGAAACTTTTTTTTTAGCCTAAATTTTTTCTTTTAGGAAAGTTCTTGTCATGGCATCTTTGATTTTTTGTTTGAGATTAGTGCATTAGAGTCCTTTTGCCTTAGTGGTTTGCTGGAATGTTGTTTATGTGTGCTTGCAGAGTCTGGGGTGGTTATAATCATTCTTTTTCTTTTTGTATCTCTTTATTTTCAAAAAATTCTAAAAATTTGCTTATCATCATGCATTACATTTTGCACCTTGCATTGTACTTGCATTAGATCTAGATTTGTTTCGGAGTAATAGTTAGGACTTCATATAGGAAATTTGCATTCAGCATTTGAAGAAGAAATTGTGCATTCACGTAGTACGCATACCCTGTTTTCATGGACACAATGCATTTGCATTGATTGTTAGGTGTGCATTTTACTTCTTGTTGCGTCATAACACCATTAGTTGCACGGTCATATCCTATCTTTGAGTAATAAAGACAAACTAAAATCAACTCTAATTAAAATGAATTACACTCTTCTCTTTTCTAGGGTGCACCAACAAGCTTAGGTTTTAGGATCTTGGAATAGTTCATTGAAAGTTAATTCTCCAAGATCACTAAACTACAACAACTAGGTGTCTGTCCAGGGAGTGTGTGAAATCGTTTATATAACCAGCATTCTCAGGAAGCTCCTCTCAAAAGGGAGTCAAGCACCAGGCAGTGTGAGCAGTTGTTGATCGGGATAACCCCTGGTTGGTAACTGTGTAGCATCGGCGATATAGCCAGGATTGTATTCGTATCTGGGGGCTCTTTCGGGAGTTTTGGGCTTTGCTACCCTGCCCATACGGTCAATCTCGCCTGCGACTGTCCCCCTGAGCCTTGATTATATGGAGGTGACCTTAGTGACCTTACCTAGGATATCAAGGGGGTACATGTAGAGGTTATTCTGCATGTGTCCCGGCCAGGTTGGGGTCAGACAGCATAGTCGCTTTACGCATTGAAGCTGAGGGCCACAATAATTGGTTTCGAACCTCCGCTTGTGGTGACAAGGGCCTCTCAAGCCTCTCCTAGGTGAGACATACCGGCCACATTCAGGAGCTCACTTATCCAACCCTTGTTTTCTTGCTTTTGGATTTATATTTTATAGTGATTGCTCTATGCATGCTAGTTGGCCTAGGGTTGACGTAAATAGAGAGTCTTTGCTTTTTTGTTGAGTAATTGTGGAGTCGGGTGTGGTTCTGCACTGTTCTCATCGGTTAGTAGGAATTTCTTCTTCCACTTCTCCTCCTCCTTTGGGAGAGGGGCCTATATTGTCCAGGTGGACTATGTCACACACTAATTCACACACCATGGAGGATCATTCGGAGACTATTCCTGAGCCACCTCCTCCTATTCGTATTGACGATGGGGTACTTACTCCTACATATGATCCCTCACCTGACCTAGCTGAGATCGGTCCTGTGATTTCCCAGATAGGATATTTTCATGATAGACCTACTCATACTAGGGCAGATTCCCCATTGACCCGTTACCAGTATGGAATGCCGGATGATGCCGAGACTCACTTTGACCGCCCTAGCACCAGCTATGGTAGTTATGTTACAACTGGTTTTCCTATGCACGATTTGACATTTCATGTTGAATCCGACTTTGACCCTAACACTATGCCTGGGGGCATTCCCATGCCTACGTTGCTGAGAGGTTTGTGAGCACCAGTCACATTGCACCTTCCATCCCAGTGGTGGAAGCTCCATCTTATATACCTCCTAGGTATAGAGTTAGTGATCCGATAGGGATACCAGGTTCTAGACGAGTGATGATAGGCACTAGTACATTTCTTCTTACAGATATTCCTTCGTCCTCGCTTCCGAGTTTTTCAAATGTAAACCCTCCACCGTACTCTCATGGTCCTTCTAGTTGGCACGTAGCTACGAGTCAGATCTGTACTGCGGTTACTAGACCAATTGTGTCTCAAGCCTACATACCACCCGTGGTTTCGGGAGGCTATGTTCATGTCTCTAGAGGTCAGATTGCTACTTCATCGACATATATCCCTACTTCCGGAACATATATCCCTACCTATGGAGTGTCTCATGGGGCATCGCAAGTGATGACCTATGGACCCTACTATGGGGCACAGTTTGGACATGTCTCTCCACCTTATGGAGGTGAGTATTCACAACCTACTTACTCTCCCAACTATGGCTTTGTAGCTCCTACTAGTCAAGGTCCACCTCAGTATGCTACTTCCACGGCACCCTATACGGGTCATACAGGAGGAGGTCACTATGGCCAAGGTCATGGTGGTAATCAATCCTATATGAATGAGGGAGCGGTCCCTAGAACTCATCATCCTAGGCTCCCTTTCCTCATGACATTCAATTTACCTGACTTATCGAAACTTATGAATGATCCTGTGGCTCATGACCCGGCTTGGCCAGCTGTCCCTACCAAGATTCTTTTGGACATCCCTAAGTTTGAAGGCAAACCAGGAGAGGATCTGAGTGAACACGTTACAACATTCCACCTATGGTGCTCTTCCAATTCATTGCATCAGGACTCAGTCCACTTGAGACTATTTCAACACACCCTTACAGGGCCTGCGGCGAAATGGTATATAGAGTTACCTAGGGGTGCCTTTACTTTGTTCGACGACCTTGGGATGACTTTCCTTAATCACTTCCAGCTACCAGTACGCTAGGATGTTGGTACTGAACTCTTGTCAACATTTTGGCAAGATAAAGACACCCTTATTTCTGATCATATTCAGGAGTGGCATAGACGGAAGAGATTAATCAAAGCCTTTATACCGCCGGAGTTCCTCCTTGAGTGGTTCCTCAAATCTTTATTTCCATATATTGCGAAGGATGTTTCCACATCCAGAGTGTAGAATGAGGAACAAGAAATCTTTAGGGCGCAGGAACTAGACTTGATTTATGCTCAGTCTGGTTTGTTATATGAGATTATACCCAACGCTCCTCGTTCTAGTTTCGATCCCAAGGTCAAACCTGGACCACATGCCGATGGCATTGTGAGTAGTGCAAGTAAGAAACCTGCAGGTTTGGTTGTGAAACAAGTTGCTCAGCTGTCTATCAACCAATTTGCCTTGGGACAAGCTACGGCTTCGTCTCAGCCTGCCGAACCGGTGAATGTACTTGCTGTGCAATCGTCCGACTAGAAGGGTAACCAGCAACCCGGACGGAATAGAAAAAAGGGTAAAAATAATAAAAAGGGTGGGAATAAGAATGAGAATGCCAACAATAATGACAAGAACAATAAAAATGCTGGGGGGGACAAGCAGAATAAGTGTAAGGTTAAGTTTCCTTGCAAGCTTTGTAAGGACGATCACCTCACTTACTTGTGCCCTAGAATGGATGAAGCTTCGAAGTTCATAGCACAGGGCCCAGCTGTGTTAACGAACCCTTTACCACATAACCAGAATATGAACTCGAATTCCCATGATCAATCTAGTGATGAAGATCCACCTGAAACTAGTGGTCATGGGTGCATTAATATGGTCCGTGCCGCGAAAGTTGTGACACGTGCGAAAGATTATACTTCATCACAACCCAACCCAGGAAAATAACCTGATCCACCAGGAACTCCTTTGCGCATTGAGAAACCTGCAGATAAACCTGAGGCTGCACCTCGCATTCCTAAGGGGGTACTTAAGTGTTCGGGGCATAATCCAAATGCTCGAGCCACCCAGAACTATTCAATTGTCGAGGACTTGGGTCATACTCCTTGTGCGATGTCTGCATTGGAAGTGCTTCAAAGTTGTCCATCGCAAAGGAAGGATTTGCTTTCCACTCTTGGTGTGAATGGTGATGATTCTTCCTCAGTGATCAAATTTGAAACCGTAGGACATCAGCCTCGCTTGCCCTACTATGTGTCCCTTTTGGTGCATGTAGAATGTCTTAATATGATCGTCAAGCGCACAGTGATTGACGAGGGCGCTGCTGCTTCTGTGATGTCTTTGTCTTGTTGGAAGGGTCTTGGTTCTTTTGAGTTGTCAAAATCTACGACCATGTTAACTAATTTTGATGGGAGATCGTTTAGGCTGCATGGTATCCTTCCTTCCCTTAAAGTCCATTTGGGAGGGAAGACCATTGCGATAGAGGTCGAAGTGGTTGATGTGCCCCTTGACTACAATCTCTTACTGGGAAGGAATTGGATTTATAGTATGCAAGCCGTTGTGTCTTCCGTATTTCACATTGTATGCTTTCCTCATAATGGGAATATTGTAATGATTGACCAAATGGCATTCAAGAATCCGCCTGTTAGTGCATCTTCGGAAGCTTCGGTTCCGAAAGTCAAACATTCCCAGCCGACAACTGGGAGTGTGGGTGTAGGCATGTATCCGTCCCTCATGGGAACCTTTAGTTGTACTGCACCCATCCTCATGATAGGATCTAGTTTCGATGGTGCTTCCACGTCTATGAGATCAGTGCCTTTTCACACAAGTCATATGGGAGATCCTTGGATTCTTCCTTCACCGAGTCCTTCGAGTGAGCCCATTGAGATGAGTGTGTCGTTGCCTGCAGTCATGATTTCTTACCAGGCTAATCTTCAGTCTATTGCAGAGCCTTGTTATTCTTCTTCACGGATAGAGGAAGAAGACCCCTATGTGCTACCAGCATGGGTAGTATAGTCTTCTCATGCCCATGATTGCCTTGATACGGTTTTCCCTTCAAATGAAGTGATCATCGAGGCTATGTCGGGAGTTGAGCCACCATGGGAGGAACTTCATCATAGATCATATTTCCTTCTAGAGCTTGACCTTTTGGAGCATGAGGATTATAGGGAGATTCTTAGATAGAAAGTTGGTAGACCCATGATTCCATTAAGCTCTCCTGGTCAGATGGTTGATGGAAACATGGCAAACATATCATCAACTATACCTATTAACATTTCTCGCAATCCTAGTACAATTGAGAATGTCTACATTGGGGCAGATTGTTCCCAAGATGAGATTCGTGAATATACCGAGCTGTTCAAGGAATTCCGTGATGTTTTTTCTTGGTCTTACGATGAGATGCTAGGAATTGACCCTCGGATTGTCGAACATGAAATTAAGACTTACCCCAATGATAAGCCTGTTCGACAGTGTTTACGCACGGTAAATCCTAGGAAAGCACCCGCCATAAAGGCAGAGATAGAGAAGCTATTGAAAGCTAGTTTCATCTATCCCGTTCCCTTGATGGAGTGGGTTTCAAACCCCATTCCGGTGGATAAGAAGCAAGGAGCGATTAGTATATGCACTGATTTCCGTGATTTAAATTGTGCCTGTCCTAAGGATAACTTCCCCACACCGTTTATAGATCAGATTTTGGATGAGTGTGCGGGTAGCGAGGTGTTCTCCTTTATGGACGGCTTTTCTGGGTATAATCAGATTCAAATTAAACCTGAGGACCAACACAAGACCGCATTTATTTGTCCTTGGGGAACATTTGCATATCGGAACAATGCCTTTCGGCCTTAAAAACGCTAGAGCTACGTTTCAGCGGGCAATGACCTTGATTTTCCATGATCTCAAGTCCATTATTGAAGTATTTTTGGATGACCTCACTGCTCATTCTCGCATAAGGATGCGTCATTCTTATCACTTGAGATTGGTGTTCGAAAGATGCCAGCACTATGCTGTTAGATTGAATCCTCATAAGTGCATCTTTTGCGTGAAATCAGGTCATTTATTAGGATTTATCATTTCGAAAGAGGGTATAAAAGTCGACCCCTTGAAGGTGGAGGCAATACTTCAGTTGTCTCCCCCACAAAATATTCATCATCTTCAGTGTTTGCAAGGCATGGCAAACTTCCTACGAATATTTGTGGTCAATTTTGCCAATTTCACTAGAGGTTTCATGCGTCTCCTGAAGAAGGATACTCCCTTTGAATGGGATGAGCGAGCCCAGGAGTCCTTTGATGCACTTAAGAGAGCCCTAGCATCGGCCCTGGTGATTAGTCCTATGGATTATAGCTGTGATTTCCTATTATACGTGGCCGTGTCTTTAGAGATGGTTGGGATGGTTTTGGTTCAGGAGGATGAGGAGCTCCAGGAGCATGTAATCTATTATCTGAGCCAAAACCTTATTGACGCAGAGATTCGGTATTCTCATGTTGAGAAGCTTGCCTTAGCTACCATACATGCGGTGCAACGTTTGAGACATTATATTCTCCTTCACCAAACCTTGGTCGTTGCCCATGTCAATCCATTTCAGTTCGTCCTCACACGCAGGATGATTGGGGGAAATTATAATAAATGGATTGTCATCCTGCAAGAGTTTTATCTCGAATTTGTTTCAGCAAAATCGAAGAAATCTTTAATCTTTGCAGAGCTCATATTGAATTTTCTGAGCGAGGCTGAGGAGTCGATATGTGAAGATACATTCATTGATGAAAACATTTTGTTAATCTCAACGGCTGACCCATGGTATGGTGATATCATAGTATATTTGCAAATGCAGAGGACCCCTACTCACCTCTCGCAAGATGAGCGACGTCGATTACGTCATGTTTCCAAGAACTACCTCATAGTGGAAAATACTTTGTACCACCATGGAGTAGATTCCCTTTTATGACGTTGTTTAACTCATGAGGAGGATGAGGTAGTGCTTAATGATTTCCATGGAGGGGCGTGTGGTGGTCATTTATCTGGGATTTCTATAGCTCAAAATATTTTGAGAGCAGGATTTTTATGGCCGTCGATATTCAAGGATTGTATTGAAGCGGTCAAGAGGTGCCACCCTTGCCAGGTGTTCACACATAACATGCACTCAAAGCCTGCCCCGTTATACCCTATTATCACTGCTGGTCCCTTCACCAAGTGGGGGCTCAATTTTATGGATTGCAACCCAGTTTCGGTTGGGGGGAACCATCATATTATAGTGGCTGTTGATTACTTCATGAAATGGGCTGAGGAAATGCCTACTGTAAAATCCAATAGTGAGACAGCCGCTCACTTCGTATTCGACCAAATCATCTCTAGGTTCGAGATTTCGAGAGAGCTTGTCACTGACCATGGCTCGCACTTTCAGAATTGTATGATGGA
The DNA here is from genome assembly GCA_001517045.1 of Pseudotsuga menziesii. Lineage (NCBI taxonomy): Eukaryota > Viridiplantae > Streptophyta > Pinopsida > Pinales > Pinaceae > Pseudotsuga > Pseudotsuga menziesii. The sequence goes on from LPNX010554240.1 coordinate 33,278, forward strand.
AGAGTTGGCATCCAAGTTAGGGTATAAGCAAGAGCACTCCTCTTCTTACTATCCTCAAGTGAATGGACAGGTTGAAGCAGTGAATAAATCACTTAAGTCCATTCTCCAACTAACCATCGCACAAAGCAAGACAAATTGGCATATTATGTTGTATCCTGCTTTGTGGGCATATCGAACCACTGTAAAGACTGCCACTAGTTTTTCTCCATATCAGCTTGTTCATGGAGTGGAGTCGATCTTGCCGGTTGAATGCGAGATTCCTTCGTTGAAGTTAGCCATGTAACTCTTACCAGACACTTCACCTATGGAGGAGTGTTTGGTTCACCTTGAGCAACTCGATGAGTAGTGGAGAGATTCCTTGGTAACTCTAGAGGTTAATAAGCATCACGTGAAGGCCCAATATGATAAGTCTGTCCATCTGAGAGTGTTTAGTGAGGGATACTTGGTCCTTTTGTGGGATCAATCGAAAGAACCCTTGGGGGCAGGGAAGTTCAATCCTATGTGGCGTGGTCCTTACGTGGTCAAGCGTGTATTAGAGAAGGGTGCCTACGAGTTAGTGGATTACGAAGGGACACTCTTGGCGGAGCCTAGAAATGGGCTCTATCTCAAAAAATACTATGCATGATCTTTAGCCAAGGATGTTTGTTGTATATTATTATATAGCTTTTTTGCATAGTTAGGTCTTGTTTATCATGATTGGGTTTGTGATTAGTTTCCATTTCTTGTGGTAGATGTCAATGGAATCTTCCGCCTACATAGGATTCATGGATGGTGCAAGCCGTCACACTCAATACTCAGCCTCAGCTGCTTGGGTGATTTTTACTCCTGTGGGTCATGTACTATCTTCAGGAGGTGTATGTCTATAGCCATCTTCCAACAATGTTGCTAAATATAGTGCTGTTATCGAGCTTCTACGGGATGCCATTTCACACGGTGTTCTCTCTCTTGAGGTATGTCTTGATTCAGAGTTAGTAGTGTCACAGCTAAATGGTTTGTACCATGTTAGAGATATGACGTTATTGAGGAGATTCTTATGTGTGAGATTGTTAGAATGGGAGTTTGAGAACATAACATATATACACATTCCAAGAAATATTAATCAAATTGCTGACTCATATGCTAACTATGTGTTAGATTGGCATTTGTTTCATTCATTATAAATTAATCATAAACACAATTTTTACACATGTAAATAAATAAACCGATCACCATAAAACTTTTTTATATATACATCAAAATGTGGTAATACATAGTGTCATAATAAAAAATTGGGGCTTTGAAAGCCACCATCATATACACGGTAGTACAAAATAGATACACTCCCAGGTGTCTAGTCCTGTGGAGGTGGATGAGGGTTGTGATCATGATATGTCACCACGGCTCTAGCTAGCCACTGGAATAAATGCACCCATGCGCGTGGTACACCCACCACCTGTCTCTGCATAGCCTCAGGCAAGTCCTCGACTTGCACCATGGGAATCCTATGAGTCATTCGCACGAAGTTGGTATGGATGCTTTGGAGCGTTCGCTCCGCATCCACATCGGTGATATCATCTCCTCTTCCCCTCCGTCTATGACGTGGGAAGCCCTCTGGTCGCCGTGGTCCCACATCTGCACATGAATGGTAGATGTCACTATGTATTGTCACCCAAAAAACATGTCTTTTTGATTCCATATAATCAAGAAAACACAAAAAATTAAATACTTCAAAAATCTTAAAAAGAGTAAGGGTCGAGATTCGTTACCTATGTCTCCATATGCTGATCCTGGTGGTAATGGCATGTCCAAGTCTCCCTAGAAATCTATCCCTGCATAAGGGTAGTCCTCTATGGAAACAATCTATCGTCACCACCATGGAAAAAAGTCTGCTGAATAAGGGTTGGCCACCCTACCACCCCCCAGTCTGTGCATCACGTCTGTCCAACATCATTGGGCCTGATATCGAACCCCGTGGAGAAGAACATCCACTCTAGGGCTCAATCCTGGAAAACGCTCGAAGAAAAACGTGCTCAAGATACTGCTGAACCCGAAGTTCCGTATCCTACCTGCCTTGCACTCACTGAGATGATGTTTCATGTTGCTCAGTAGGGAAGTTCTCTAGTGATAGATTGTCGGTGTCATGCACTCCACCGCATAGAACATCAGTGGCCGAGAGGCTTGATGGAGTGATTCTAAGCCTGCTATCCTTCCCAGCATCAGTAGTATGGCCTTTAGGCCCAGTACCTGTATAGCATTGGTGGGAACTTGGCTCCCCACCTTCTTCATCTCTGGGTAGCAGTACACAACTATGTACTCGTCGATAGTCAGCCCATGACCTGGCCCTCCTCGGGCACGAAGGTTCACCATCTCACCTCGCCATGATAGACCTGTGATAAAGTAGATATCCTCCACCTCAATGGTGAGGGACATGCCATCTAGCTAGAAGGACTTTGAGTTCGGATCCCAATAGTCTACAAGCATCTGTAGTAGTCCTGGTTTGGCCCTCAAGCCTCCTAGGAACCAAAACTTGTAGAGTCCACATCTTCTTAGAGCTTCTTGAGCCATTTTGTCAGCCCTTACTGCTTCCTCTACATCACCGTGCTCGTGTTCTCGCCACTCTAGCACCATCCTGCATGAGATTTTGACCAAAATGTCCATTAGATTCATGAAAATCTTAGTGCGCGGCGTCATACATGGCCGTTTTCAAAACAGCCACGTATGTACGTGGTTTTTGGTCCCTTTTCCGGGTATATCCAGCCCTATACACCGAAAAATCCTCGATACCCACATGGGCCGTAGTGCTCATGTAAATTTGGTCTTTAAAAATTCATTTGACCATGAAACATTACAAAAATTATATTGAAATGCAAGCAAAGAACATGAGTAAATACCTGGAAGAATCGGTTGTTAATTCTGTCGGCTGGATCTCCTGGAATTTGCAGTTGAATATCAAAGCTCCAATGGGTAAAAGTTTCAAATGATTTATATTTTTTACTATTTATAGAAAAATTTTCAAATATTTGAAAATTTTTACCCCCTTTCCTATAGTTTTGACCATTTCTAACCATTTTGGACCGTTTCTGACCTAATGTGTGATGTAGACGATCATTTTCAGCGTCGTTTCAGCCTTTGGATTGACCCGTTCATACTTATCTCAGGTATAATGTCTACACTGGCATATAGGTTAGGTTCACCACCGTTTGCATTTTGCATGACCTTATGGCCATGTCACTATATCCTTAGGTACAAACCCACTCTATTATGTCATGAAACATTCTTGCTGCTATAGAAGTGGCATGATATGAGTGGTAGAGCCTTACCTTACATGGGTACCCTAGTTAGCGCCTTATTTGCATTTGGTGCCCATGCCGATGTTTCCCCCTTTAGGGTGTGAGAGTCCGTTGTATAGTATTTCCATGACATTTAGCAAGAGCCTCATACTCCTCTTGATCTTATGCTGGCCTTTTTCCCTCCGGACTCCCCTTGTATCAAGTTGTGGATGCATTATCATGAGCTTTTCCTGTCTTATTGAGCTTTATGCCGGCTCCCCTGACATTGCGTTTCAGCCATATAGCCTGAGCTTGTCTCATGTCTAGCCATGCAGAGCCTTTATTTATATCCTTCACAGCTTGATTCCCTTTTTACTAGGAGGGGATTTTCCCCTGAGTGTCGATATCCTACACATGTATCCTTGCATTGAGCATAGGTATGTTCCACTGCTTGGAACTAGTTTGTTTGCCCTAAATGACACCCGTCTCCTCCTAGTTTGTAACTATAAAGCTAGTTTATTCTTTTTTCAAGATTTTCAAATAACTGAAAAAGTCCAAAAAAATAAAAAAACCAAAAAGCCAGACAAGAAAAGATACTATCTTTGGCAGCTGTCGAGTTGTGTCGCCTTCGAACAGAGCACTGCATATCACATCCATTGGTTGGGTTATAGTTTGACTTTCGGAGCTGTACTCGTTATTTGAGTTTTATCTCCACCGACTGGTTAAGCTTCCAGTCCCTATGGAGCCTCTATTGATGCCTCCTGCATCATAGAGATGTCCCAGTTTGTATATCGAGTCTATGTTTCCTTCTTTCAGTCACCATACGCTGTTATGCTCTTGTTCGAAGGAAGTTGAAACCTGAGTCGGCCATTCCTCAGTTATCTTGACTTTGCATGTCAGCCATTCCCGGTACAGTTACCGGTTCATGCACCTTATGATCGAGTCCTTCCACATTATACAGCTTTGCTGAGTACCTCGTGTTGGATGATGGGGGATGCCCTAATGCCCTCCTTCCAGCGGATTCATCCCATCGACTTAAGATCATTTATTCTGGGATTGGAATATAGAGTCATTTTGAGTGCCTTGAGACTTGCAGTCATCAGTGGCAGGTTCTCTCGTCGTTGACCATTTTGGGAATAGATCAATGTCCCCTGATCGATGGATTCTCTCAAGTGTTCGACCTCAACACATTTATTCACACTTGTTAGTTTGCACTCTAGTACCTTGATTCCCATTTTCATTGTTGGTGGGTGATCTCGCGTCTGTTAACGGTATACATCAATGACCAGTAATCAGATGATGGACTACTATGTTTGACCTCGACACCTCTATTCGCATAGTAGGACATGTACTTGTAGCGGTTTGTGTAGAAGACCTTCCAGATTGGTGGAATCCACTATATGCTACCTCCTTGATCGTGCTAGTGTTCATGAGATTTCATCTCTCATGATTTGTTCCAGTATATGTCAGACATTTCCAGCCACTATGGAGATCTTGATCTGTTATATATCTTCAGCCTTTGTGGAGATCATGGTCCTTTGTATATCTTC
>LPNX010554240.1:48007-70086 GCA_001517045.1 Pseudotsuga menziesii
GAATTGATCTAACACCATGAAATATAGTATGCTTGTATTGTTTACTTATTGTTGAGGAAGTATTATATCAATTCAAGCCGAATATTGGAAAGCTCAACGGGGATCTACTTCAACTGTACGGAATAAGGTACGAGGTTCGATCCTTTAGTGTTAGACATTTTATTTCTATTGCATATTGGGAAAGATTGATTTCTGGAGTCTAGCTGTCTGTTGTGGTACCCCAAGCCATAGGAATTTCTCTCCGTAACAATACCAACAGTCTGGGGGGATAATCACAAGCCTGACTCGTATGCATGGGTAGGGCAGCTGAGCCCAAAACTCTGTCTAGGATAGAATCCCCAGATGCGTAAAATTCCTAATTTACATTTTGACAAGGAATCTTAGGGTTATCTCCTTAGTCCATGCCTCCATGTGGCCTTGTTCTTGACTCCCATTTAAGAGGAGCTTCCCAGATACAATCGATAAATTCAAGGATTTACCTAAAGAAAGGTCCACTACGTCTGAATTTTAAAACTTATGGGAAGTTTACACTTCCTATCCCACAAGTCTAGCCTAAGCTAGTAGGTGAAAGGCCCCTAAAAAAAAAATTTACTAGTAAATTTTAATTATTGCGTTCATTTTAAAGGGCTTTTTCTTACTTAGAAGAAAATGGAGTGATGAACTATGGTGTTTTTGACTCGATAAGAAATAAAAAAAGTAAAGGTGTATTTTTTTTCAAAGCAAATTACCACTATCAAAGCAATTTTTTTTTTTTTTTGTAAATATATATTGATGAACAAATGCAAATGATAAAAGAAACTAAGCCTATGTTTTTTATAGTTTTTGAGATTATGTTTTAAAACTAAAATGCAAACTACTTATGCAAAAGCAAATGCAAAGCTTGACAATGTTTTTCTTTTCACTTTTAAAAATGCTCAAACTCTACCATGCACCTAAAATGCACTATACTTGAGTATACTTGGATCTAACCAACTGTATAAAAAAACAAACTGAAGTAAAATAGGCTAAAAGAACCAAGAATCAACCAGCAAAGGGAGACTAGGAACCCTAGCTTGGGTGCACACAATGACAAAAGATCACTGTAAACTCATAAAGGTAAGTGACAAACCAACCATCATCAAAAGATAGACTGGAAAAACAATGCCCAAGACCCTGATCACTGATCCGGACAGAGACACTTCAACCTATAACCCAACAGGCCAAGCTACTTCAGCATGCAAACAAAAGACAATCCAAGCAAAAGAAACCCAAGGGATTTACAAAAAAAGCACAAAGTGTGGCCACCAAAGGTCTTCATACAAATAGCACAGTATTCATAAAGAAATCCAACTAACAAACATGAATTACACAAAGAGAGGGACAAGCAAACCTAATCCTAAAAAATCCCTATTTCCAGGCTTGTACGTGACTGTGTAGAAGAGCAACTCGCATACTGTACGCGACTATCCAAGAGAGCAACCTGTGTATGTAGGCCTCTATATGTGACTTTGCAGAATAGCAACCTGTGTACAGGTACAAATTTTTTCTCAAAAAATAAGAAAAATCCACAAGACTTTCAAACACTGTTATAAGTATGAACCAGGATAAAAGACCACACACAAAATTCAAAGCAAAGACTGGTCAGGGGTGACAGAAACAACCTACAGCAGTCTGGGCTCCCCAGCAAAGTCGACAGTTCTATTGTACAGGAATAAACACCTTATAACCGAAGGTCTGGAGTTACCAACATACTCATGAAACTTGCAGGCAATCAACTCTATAGTGCAGTAAAGGAAATAGGAGGATCAAAAAGACTCACCCGATACACGACGGTTGATCCTAGCTTGTCCTCTTCTGCTCTGCTTCTCCTCCAAATTCTTCAGGGATGCTTCTCCTTCACCTGTAAAGAGTCAATCCTCCAAACACAAGATGATACATATATATAAACAGGTTAGATAAATCATATATAGAGTGTTGAATCATAAGTATTTATCAAACCACAATATATGAGAGACATTCAAGACACATATGGAAGAAGGATTCTCTTTATTAACAATAATGAAAGAGTTCAGATTACAACCCAACATCTGAGACAAGGACTCCTCTGCAACCAAAGGATTCTGAGTTCCACTGCTCCAAAGACTTCTGAATAAACTCCACCATCATAACTTTGCTCTCTAAGTGTATGTGATTAACACCCTCCCTAAGGCCTGTATTTATACTTGGTGAAATAAGGCAATTTCCAAGGTTGAGGAGGTTGAGACAGTTAAGGTGATTAAGGTTAAGTGCTTAACTAATCTCAAGTAATCATGAGTTTTTATTTTTAATGTCAAAGGAAGGTGTATGCGGGTATCAATACTGGCAACTTGCGTATGACACGCGAGTTTCTCTAAGGGTAACCCGCGTACAAATCTGTATGCGAGATGCAATAACCAACACTCATGTACAACATGCGAGTTGCATATAAGAAGAGTCGCATATAGGACTTGACATATTTAAAAGGTAAAAATAACCAGTTGGATGGATGATAAATGTAGTTCATAATAAACCCATCTATACTGTTTTGGGCAACCCTCAATCCATAAATGTCCTTTTGTGTTCCAACATAGAGAATGTCGGCACTCAGACGGAGAGGTGCCATTCAGGTGGATAACATGGTGTGGATCTGATTGCATAAATCTTTCACTATTTTTTTATTCTACATCTTTCATCTTGCAAAATGCGAAATGCAGGTTACATAATGACTAATAAAATTTTTGAATTTCCTGTTTGGCCCCCAAATCTCGCAAAGCTTGATCCTGGCCATTATTTTCTCCCTAATCCTATGGTCTGTATTATTACTCATGAATTATAAATATGGTGGTCTTATTTATGATTTTTTCACTGTTTTTACCAATTGTAATTTGCTCTCCTGCATGAATTTACATCCATATTTTACCAAGCAATTTCGATGTTGTTCACTACAATTTCAGGTTGGTTATCAAGTCGCTTTCTCACAATTTGAATTGCTTACTATGCTTCCTATATAATTCAATTTAATTATTGGTACCAACATTGGAATAGGATATCGTTACATCAAAAACACCCCAAATTACCAGGAGCAAAAACCTACAGAAAGACATGTTTACCAAATACCAAATTTTGGTGTCTTCTCTGATACCAATGGGAAAGTGTAGTGTCTGAAACCTACTAATTAGATTGGCATTGAGTTTATTCCATTTTTTATAACAATGAACTTTCAAACTTCCAAATTAATCAACTCATTTATGATATAATTAGGGATTTTGACCTTCACATGATTCCTACAAGACCGAAAATCCTCCCTTACAATAATGTAGTTAGATGGATTATAGATCATGCTAACCTGAAAGACCGTTCCTTTAACAATAGTATTGGAACGCAATAAACCAATTTCCTCTCTGAAACCTTTCTGAGAATTTATGCCCTTAAACCTTTTTTGCAGCTTCTTGATGCATACTTGATTAATGCTACTAAGTCTAGTTTCAATTTCAACCAAATGATGAAATCTTGGATGGCTGAACCGTGCAAGTTCTCCCAGAGGAAAGACAACCTTTATCCCATTAAATGGTTCAAGGAACCTTATTCTCTTCTTGCAACAATGTTATGCAGGCTTTACAATCTCCCCAACTATTCTTTCTTCGAGAAATAATGGGCCCCCATTTCTCATCACATCATCACTATAGGTGAATCCTTCCCTTGGGCTTCAATCCTGTCACTTAAACTCAAAAACACCATGCAAGAGTTCTAGAATGCTATTGCTAGGAAGAAGCCCAAATTCTATCTTTCTACCTTCATTATGGATATCTTTTGTGCCTAATTTTTCTTCCCCAATATGGGATGGAGTTGGGTATTACCAGCCCCACCTGTGCATATTTATCATTCTGAGCTATGGGATACAAATTATGTAACCAAGATTTATGATATATGTGAGAGTTTCCTCATCTAGGTCTATTTCTTGATTTTTAACAAGGAAGCTCTTACATTCTCACCTGAAGCTAAATCCCTCATAGCCACCATGGGAAATTGGTATGTTGGTGAATCATTCACCTATATCAGGGTTTTTGGTAGTAATTCTACACATATGTTTCCTAAGGTCATGCTAGACAGGTTGGTCCTTGAAGAGATTTCATTTCAAACAGTCACATAAGGGATTTACAAAAATTGTGCTGCACCGAAGAGGAAGGTTTGGATCAAGTTTCCTCTAACCCTTGGATCTTTAAGTATACCTACTTCTACTTGGGAATCGGAGCTTAGTGACCACATAGTGTCACTCAAGCTTGCATTTTCTAGTAAAAGGCAGCATGTTCCCAAAGGGATTGTTGACCTTCACCTCAAGCAAAAAACCATTTTAAAAAAGGATAGCTCATGAAGAAAGTCCAGATGAATTCATTTACCAGGGATTCAACACTTTTTCTGAAGTCTGGACGAGGGATAAAAGCAAGGAAGAACAAAATCATAGATTGCAATATTAAAAGGAAATCAGGGACAAAGTTTGGCATTACAGGTCCATGGAGTTAGACATTCAAGAAAAGGTAATAAGAGATAGGGAAGGTAGGGAAGCTAAAGTTGTGGCAGAGGAGGCTTTGGAATCCACAAATGCATCCAAGGAACCCATTTCAAACATAGGTAAAGGGAAATCTCCAATGGAAGAAATTCCCTAGAAAATCTGTGGAATAGCAGGTCAACCCCTATTTGCACACCTCAAAGAAGATCAAACAAAGACTGAGTAAAATGACTTCATCACTAGACACTCAGGAAGCTACAATATCTCACCCAACTGAATCTTCTGAGGTGACCACAGTGGTTGAAAAGACCCAGTAAGAACAAACTCAGGTTGAGAAGATGCCTTCCAAAAAGTTCGAAATCTCCATCGCCATTTCTACTATAGACTTGACTCATTCAAAGGAGGAGGATGAGAGGGTTTCTGCTGTGCCTGTTACTGTTGAAACTAGGAATGGTAATTATTTACATAATCCTACTAATTTTCTTAATGATAGAAATGGAAAAGATTCATCACCTCTTCCACAACCATAGCCTTATTCCCAGTCTAGCCCATCCTCTTCTGCATTACTTCTCTCATCAATTATAGCTTTATCTTCATTATTTGATGGTTCTATTGTGACACCTTTTATGACCCAGATTTACCAAGATGCCACTAGTATTGCTGAATATATTACACTTGTTTATGTTGATATGCCCTTTCCTTCATCTACTATACTACCGGTTTTCAAAATCCCATTGCATATTCCTTCATTCAGCTCAGTATCATCCCCTGTTCCTGATAAAACTTCAGAAATTTCACCATCATCACTAAAGGATACTTCTTTGCAAGTTTCATCTATTAAAACTTCTATTCCTAACCTTTCTTCAGCCCCTAAAGTAATTCTTTCTCAGAATGTTACCTCTTCTCCATCCACTTCCCCTATTACTATGACTATACCCTCTCACACCATAACTCAGACCTCTTCTTTGATATCCATAGGCATTAGTATATCCCCCATTGATGAAATAAGGGATGATTTCAATGAATATTTTGTGATATCCCTGGGTGAATATCGGTACAGTAAAGCTAACAGATTAGTGGTAAAGAAGGGTAAGAAGAGGAATAGGGAGAAAAGTGATATGGACATATCTATTACAAATGAGGTTATGTGGACCCAGGGATCAAGTGACCCATAGGAATATAATGTAGATGATGCATCTATTTTAGGTTCTTTTACAGGTGCCAATTTTGATGATGTCAACACTTTGAACAGAGAATTTGAAAAACATAAATCAGAAATTGTTAGTCTAAAGGAGGAGCTGAAACAACTTAATAGGAAACATGAGAATAAGTATAATGAACTTCAAGGGAAAAATGTTTCTCTTAGTGAAGAACTACCAATAGAAAAGTTTGTTAATGCCACTTTAGTTGAGAAGGTTGCAGTGTTAGAAAGACAGTGTGAAGATGCAACTGCAAGTGCAACTTCATCTTTGTTTTCCATGTTTTCCTAGGAAGAATTTAAAGAGATTTCCATTCAAACCAAGAAGGAACATCACGACTTTGTCTGTGAGTTATTTAAAACTCTAGATAATATCTTTGAAACTCACATGGTTTTTGACAAGATGTCTGTTGTTCTGTAAGACCTAGTTGAGAAGAGACAACAAGCCTTGAAGGCTTGTGATGAAGTGGTAGACTGACAAAGGTACATGAAGGAGAAGCCACATAATATCACTTTTCTCACTAACTTCTCGCTTGAGATAATCAAGACTATCTTGAGAGCTTGGGAAGATCTAGATGATGTTAGTTTTTCAACATTAAGCTAGCATTATTAGGATATTTAACTGAGAGAATAACAAGCACATCAATCAAACACAAGAGACAAATGGATAAAACCCAGCAACTTCCTCAGAGATAGAATCAACACCAAAATAGAAAATCCCAAAACAGTAAGTGATTTCCTGACAGCAGTAACCTTCTTCTTATCTAGCCCCAGTGTCTTCTCCATCCTCAACTAGGCACTACACTTGAGTGTGTATGAGATGTGTACTAAATAGAGAAGTAACCTCTCTATTTATACTACTCTCGGCATGACTAAAACCCTACTAGGGCTGACTTCACTAAGTGAGTCTAATAACCCTAGTGCCCCGAAACTGTGGGGAATTTAACCCTTAGACAATAAGAGGGTTACCCACTATGACTTGACATGACTTGTTTACATTATAAATCGCCCCGATCGGAACATCGGGGCATCACAACATGAATTAATTACATAATAGATACATCTCGGAATAACCATCGGGTTACAAGACATAAGATACATAGATGAATACATTTTGAAGTTACAAATACATCAACACTCCCTCTTAACTAGGAAGGTATTCTTTCGACAGAATTTTCAGCAGTGGTCTTCTTCTCTGTGTCAACTGGATCATCTCGTCATATTCATCTTCAAGTCTTCTTAGTATTCAAGTCTTCTTTGTCTTCAAGTCTTCTTTGTCTTCTTTGTCTTCTTTGTTTTCAAGTCATCTTCTTCTTCAAGTATTCTTCATCATGGGATCTGCATCATCATGACTACTGGCTCATCACTGGTGGATCATCATCACATATGGATCATCAATCGATCTAGATCATCATCAAGTATGGATCATCATCACATCTGGATCATCATTGAGTTTGGATCATCATCACAACTATATCGTTACTTGATCTGGATCGTCATCAAGCTTGGGTCATCATCATAACTGGATTGTTACTTGATTTGGATCATCATCAAGTCTGGATCATCACATCTGGATCACTTGATTTGGATCATCATCAAGTATGGATAATAAAACCTTGGGTAATAATAAAAAGAAAGATAAAAATTGAAATAAAAAACTTGGAAACAAACTGGAGGCTCCAAGACCAACCAACAGTGATAACAACAAAGGGAAAAGGAAGGCAAAATATCCCTGTCTGGTATGTGGTGGTGACCACTTTTCAAAGGAGTGTCCTCGTCGGTATGAAATATCCTAGTTTTGGAAGTCTAATCCCACACCTGCAGTACTTACAGATCCTTTTCCCTCTCAACAACAACTGATAGACCACATGTCTAATCAGGGTCACTCTAGTTCATTAGATAAAATCCATATGATGTCCTTAGATACCATCCATCTGCAAAATCGAAGTCAGAATTATGACAAACCCATGGATAAGAACTAAGATCATCCTCCTTCGGGGAAAATTCCTTCTACCAGTTCTCCTCAGCCCTCGTATACTGTCCTCTTATCTATCGAGAAACCCACTCTCGACATGATTTTACGCCCATCTAAGAGTACTCTTCGGAAGGCAGTGTTTGACCCTAATTCCTGAGCTGGTCAATTTTATAATGTGATTGAAGTTATCGCTCAGGCACCTTGTGCAATGCCTACCCTAGAAGTGCTCCGAAGTTGCCCTACATAACGCAAAAACCTGTTAACATCATTAGGATATTTAGACACAGATAACACCAACTTGATTCATTTCAATGTTGAGAACTATAAGTCTAGGTTACCACATAAACTTGCTTTTCAAGTCATTATGAAAGTATTTGGAAAGAAAGTTTTTCGAACAATACTAGATGAAGGAGCTTCAACCTCCATTTTGTCTTTGTCTTGTTGGAAAGCCCTTGGCTCTCCTGAGCTTGTCACATCACCTAAAACCCTCAAGGCCTTTGGCGGATAGGGTTTCCAACCCCATGGTCTCATATCATCCCTAGCAGTTGAGCTAGGGGTAAAAACCATTTCCATTCAAGTAGAAGTGGTAGATGCCCCTTTAGATTACAATCTCCTTCTAGGATGAAATTGGTTCTATGCTATGACTATTGTTGCTTCAACAACATTTCGAACCATCCAATTTCCACATCTAGGGAGAATCGTTACTATTGACTAGCTTGATTTCTATACACCGGATGTTACTACCTCCATGGCTAATAACATCTCGATGTTAGGGCAGTCCCCTCCTCCTTACCAGTCGATTGGGGTCAGCGTGTTGAAGGATTCATCCCTCATGGGAGTGTTTCCGTCCACTCCTCCAAGTGTGGATACCGTGTCAGTCCATATGATCGCCTCATTTGATTATGAGCCTAAGGGTAAACATGTTGTTGAGTCCACCTCATTGAGTCCACACGAAGCTATGTATGACACCATTCAAACCTTTTTCGATGATCACACTGATGACCTTCATCTAGTGGCTTCGGATTCTTACCATTTGCTGTACTGGTTAGAACCTTCTCTCCCTACTCTAGATTATCTCTCCGAGACTTTTCCTTCCAATGAGTCCGTCATAGAGATCATGAATATGGATGAGCCCATTTGGCAGTATCACCATCATAGATCTATGTTCCTCCGGAATACCAGTTTGGTTAGCCATGATTTTGCATCCTTGTTGCCTACTGATATTGTCAACATACCCCAAAGTCCTAGATTGTTGCAATATATAGATTCTAAAGGAAACCTTTGCAACATTACATAGACAAACCCTATTGACATATCAGCCAAGCATGATACTATTGAGCATGTTCATGTTGGGAAGAACTGCTCCGTAGATGAATCTGAAGCCTATAAGGCACTTTTTAAAGAGTTCTATGATATTTTTTCTTGGTCCTATGAATAGATGGCAGGGATTGACCCATCCATTGTGGTCCACGAGATTAAAACCTATCCCTTGGCCAAACCTGTCAGGAAAAAACTAAGGCAAGTCCATCCTCGGAACGCCGCAGCTATAAAAGCTAAAATTGAGAAACTTCTAAAAGATGGTTTTATTTATCCTGTACAACTGATGGAATGGGTATCGAACATTGTCCCTGTCAACAAAAGGTAGAGCACCATTAGAGTCTGTATCGACTTTAGGGATCTCAATAAAGCTTGTCCAAAGGACAACTTTCCTACCCCACACATCGATCAGATTATCGACAACTATGCTGGAAGTGTGATCTTTTCATTCATGGATGGCTTCTCTGGCTATAATTAGATTGAGATATTACCCTCCAATCAGCATAATATGGCATTCATTTGCCCATGGGGAACCTTCACATATAAGAAGTTACCATTTGGCTTGAAAAATGTTGGAGCCACGTTCTAGTGTGCGATGTCCTATGTGTTTCATGATATTAGACATATTGTTGAACTGTACCTTGACGACCTCCCTATTCATTCACAACGACGGGAAGACCACCCTAGTCATCTTAGAGAGATATTCCTGAGATGTCGTCATTATAATATATGGCTCAATCCGCATAAATGTGTTTTTTGTGTTGAGACGGAACATCTGCTAGGATTTGTGGTATCCAAATATGGCATCTGGATCGATCCTTTGAAAATTGTGGCCATTCTCAATCTACCAGCCCCAACTAATCTCCTTGAACTCCAAAGTTTGTAGGGGAAGGAAAACTTTCTTTGCCATTTTGTGTGCAATTTCCCAGAGAAAATGCACGGTTATATGTGTCTCCTTAATAAGAACACACCATTCTTCTGGGATGACTAGGCCCAATGCACCTTTGATAATATTAAACATGCTCTGACTCATTCACCCATGATATAACCCCCTAATTATTCAAAGGACTTTCTCTTGTATATTGCTACCTCCGCTACTACCATCGCTATGGTTTTAGTGCAAGACAATCTCCACGGTCAGGAGCACGTGATTTATTACACCAGTAAGAATATCCTAGATTCTAAAACTCGTTATTCACGTGTGGAAAAGTTAGCATTGGCCATGGTCATTGCTATACAAAATTTTCATCATTACATTCTGCTCCGCACTACCACCGTATTAGCAGACCAGAACCCGATGTACTACATCCTAAATCGTCAGGTGCTCAGGGGCAAGTACTCCCCTTTGATTGTCATACTTCAAGAGTTTGATCTAGAATTTTCCAAGGCCACATCAAAGAAATCATTGGTCTTTGCAGAGCTTATGTGTGATCTTCCCTGTGCTTTGACGGAATCTAAGCCCAGCGATTCATTTTCGGATGAATTCTTGTTCTTGATAAGCACTACTGATCCTTGGTATGGATATTTGCTTATATATCTCCAAACACAATGTTGTCAGCCACATTTATCTCATGATGATTGTTTCCGTATCCGTCACCACGCAAAATACTATCTCATCCTGAATGATACATTGTACAGATGTAGGATCGACTCTATTCTCTGGCGATAACTCACAGATGAGGAGGCTGAACATGTGTTGAATGATTGCCACTCTGTCACATGTGGCAATCATTTATCTGGGATGGCTATAGCCCAGAAAATCCTTCACGCTGGCTATTTCTGGCATTCTATATTTAAAGATTGTCATGAGGCTATTAAGAAATGCCCACCTTGTCAACACTTTTATCCAAAAAAGTGCACCCATCCTACTCTGCTACACCTCATCATTGCCATTGGCCCATTCTCCACATGGGGTATTGACTTCATGCATTATAAGCCTACCTCAACTGGGGGGCATGGTTACATCATCGTAGCCGTTGATTATTTCATGAAATGGGCTAAGGCCATGCCTACATATGCAGAAGATGGTAAGACTTTTGCTCTCTTCTTGTTCAATCATATTATAGCTAGATTTGGAGTTCCACAATCCATTTTTACTAATCACGGATCCCATTTATGTAATCAGATGATGGAGGAAATGAGTGCCAAGATAGGCTTTTTCCATGAAAAATCTACGCCGTATTATCCACAAGCTAATGGTCAGGTAGAGGCCATTAACAAAGTTTTGAAAACTATGCTTTGTCAAATGGTTGGAGATCATAAATCCAACTGGCACCATGTTCTTTTCTTTGCTCTTTGGGATTATCAGACTTCGGTGAAAAGACCCACTGTTTTCATGCCATTTCAGCTTATCTATGGAATTGAAGTTGTCTTACCGATCCAATGTCAGATTCCATCTTTACAACTTGCCATCGAAATTCTCCCAGACACTTCCGTAGAGGAAGTAAGATTTTTGTACGTGAGTAACCTTGATGAGACTCGCAGAGATGCTACCTTGGCTAATAAGGCACATACGAAACGTGTCAAGGCGCAGTATGATAAATTCGTCCAACCTCGTGTCTTTAGCGAGGGTGACCTAGTATTGACTTATGATCAGAGATATGACAAACAAGGGAAGGGTAAGTTCGAGTCCATGTGGTACGAACCTTTCATTATTTCTAAGGTGTTAGAGAAAGGAGCTTACAAGCTCGTTGATTATGATGGAATCCCTTTGGGGAAACCTCACAATGGGTTGTACCTGAAAAGGTAGTATGCATAGGTCTTGCTTGGATAGTATCTTGTATATATGTATATTGATTAGATTTAAATGTGCTTTTAAGTATTTTCAAGATGGTTTTGAGTTTAGTGTCCACATTTGTTTATACCATGTTTTGGTCATGCAGATGGCTTTCTATGGCTTCACTAATGGTTCTTTCCACCACACCTTGAATCTCGCCTCAGCTACTTGGGTTCTCTATTCCCCAGCTAAATATTTGGTTAGTTCAGGAGTGGTTTGTATAGGTCCCGCTACTAATAACATTGTCGAGTATGAAGCAGTCATCGGTCTTCTGACTGAAGCTGCCTCCCAGGGTGTTCATGATCTAGTATTCTTGATGGACTCATAGCTCGTGGTTTGGCATTTGAATCATGTCTACACCATTAGGAACCCGATACTCCTCCACCTCTTTTAGAGAGTGCATTTACTAGAAAGGTCATTTGAAACTATTACTTATAGGCATATCCCTAGGGAGCATAATATAGTTGCTGACTCATTGGCTAACTACATCCTAGATTGGCATATTTCCGATTCATGATGTTAAAATCAAACATGGTACATTGTAAATAAACATTTAGAAACACATAAAACTCATAGAAAACACATTTTCCATTTGAAACATATAAACACCATGTGAAAGTCTGTATATATTTATACGAAAACATTTACAAAAAAAATGTCCTAAGACCTCATCTGAAGCACGTAGGATTTCAGGAAAAATCATCATACAAAATCCTAAAGCTATCAAATTTCAGTACATGTCTCATACACTAGTGGTGCTCATTATAGCACATCACTGCTCAAGCTACCCTACGTAGCAGCCAACTGAATCGGCCTGGTACTCCTACTGTAGATCTCTGATATCTCATTAGGAGGTCATCTATGTCAGCATCTGGGATTCCCAAGGTAAGCCTCTACAAGTTCTCCTCCATATCCCCAATGATATCATCACCTTGTGGTACAAAGTGAGCTTGAGCTCGCCTATCCAACGAATATTATCCTCCAGGTCGCGCTGCTCCAACATCTGCATGAGAATTTATAGGTCTCATCACTTAACATAAAAAATATAAAACTTTTAAAAACATAAAAACATTTCATCCATTTTAGGGTTTCTTGCTTCTTACCGATATCTCCCCACTAGTCACCAGGTGGGAGTGGTAGGTGAGGATCTCTAGTAAAGTTCGTGCCTGTGTAAGCATAATCCTCAACCATGAGGATCTGATCTCGGAGCCATCTAAAGAACAGATTGTCCAACTTCACTCTTCCCCTACCTACTCCTGTACAAGCCATGACCTGGACCCACCTTAGCATATAGGGGTCTCATGCTCTCAAACTCCAGAATACCACCTGAGGTCTTGTCTATGGAACCCACTTGAAGAAGAAGTAGGCTGAAATGGAACCAAATCTGACCTGCTTCAACTCTCCCTATCGACACTTAGTCAGTTGATCCTTGAAGATTGGGAGCATTGCTTTCGCCCAGTTGAACACCGTGGGTGCAATGGCCTCTATGGCATAAAACATGTGTGCCATAGAAGCCTGGTGCACACCCTGACTCCCATCCACCCTCTGCATGGTAAAAAAATGGTCCATACTAGCCCTATCTGTCACTGCTTTGATGGGGATCTTCTTCCTCGATGTACCTGTCCCTGGTGCATAGTGCCAATCTATAAGCTCTTTGGTAGTAATGTCCTCACCACGGGAACCTGTCAGTGAGATGGGGGCACCCCGTCTTGAGAGACCTATTAGGAAGTAGATATCCTCTACTTCCACCATAAGGATATGGGCCCCCACCTCAAAATACTATTGCTTTGGATTCCACATTCATAGTATATGTTCTAATAACCTCTTGTGTGACACCATGCTTAGGGTCCTGAAGAAATTCAATAGCCCATAGTCTCGTAATGCAGAAATACAACTCGCATTTCTCTCAGTAGCAACATCCTCATTGTCATGCATTTTTTCTTTCCATATCACCATATTTTGAGCAACCTAGACCTTCCAAAAACAATAATGGCATGCATTAGAGTCTTCCCCAATCATTAAAAATAAAAGGAATAAATTTATATTTCCCATACTATTAGTTTAACTTATCCACAGTCGGCACTGCCTGTGCACCGTTGGAGACAAGCAGTGGCATTTCCTGTCCACTGTGTTATTGGCACAGTTCTTGGGTGGTACCGCGTATCCCCCAAGGGGTAGCCGCGGTGCCCACATTTTTGGTTTTAGGGCTTTCCATATGAGCCCAAAACCCCACCAAATCTCAAAATAAATACTATGAAATTAAAGATATAGGTATTAGTTGTTACCTACAACTGATGATGCTAAAAATGGACGGTGGAAACTCCTGGTATTAGTTATGGAAGATCTGGCTAATAAAATGCTCCAAGTGCTCTCTGCTAGAGGTAAATAGTGAAATGATTTGATTTTTTACTATTTGCTTAACTTATATAGGAATTTTTGGGTCCGAATTACTATAGTTTTAAAATAAAATCATGTTTTAGGCAAAACTTATCTGTCATAATCCCTTAATGCTAGTTTTAAATGCATTTAACACTTGTTTTTGAGGCTATTGCAGGATAGGAAACTCTAGCAAAAAAGATTTGAAAGTTTGTTTATGGATTTTTCGCACTTTCATAGAATGGAAAAGGTTGTTGAGCATTTATTTACGACACTTTCTTATGCTTGTTAAAATCTAGTATCAAAGGTCCGATTCCATTTCAAGTTTCTTTCCAGGCTCGTAAAAATAAATATTGTGTAAGGAAGCGTCATGGAGTCTTCTTTTCACATAGTTTTTCAGACTCCTTAAACATGAAAAGATCGTCGATCCCATTTCTGAATCTTTCCAGACTCATAAAAAGTGACATTATGTAAAGAAACCTCATGGAGTCATCTTTAAACTCTTTTTAGTCTCCCTAAATATGAAAAGATTGTTGAGCGATCTTGTCTTCTTCACACTTGTTAAAGTATTTGAAGAGTCGTCTATCCAACGGTAGGTTATCTCTTTTTCGGTTCGAATAGGACTATTTACGAAAAAGGAACACTCCAGCCAGTCATGACTGGAAGAGTTCTTTAAGGTATGATTTTATACATTTTCAGGCCTTAGAGACTAAATCATACAAAAAAGGACCCCTTTGGAGTCTTCTTCCGTATTCATTCAGACTCTCTAAACATGAACGATGCCGAGTTTTCTTTCAGTGGACTCATTAAATTAAACATTGAGAGAGCCATTTTGGGAATGAACCCCTCCTCTCTCAGGTTCATAAAACATATGATTCTAGACTTGTCTTTCGACAAGCTATATCGAGTGTTTGTTACCCTCTTTGAACTCATAAAACCAAAAAGAGGCACTCATCGATCATGATGGGGGAAATGGGAAGGGAATCATTTTGAAAATAATGGCAGTTGTTTGTCATTACCTTTGAACATGACACTTGTTTGCACAGTCATGTCAGTCAATTGGGTATTTAGCTGATCTCCATGATGATCCACTTTCATGAGTCATGTTACTCCTTTGAGTATTTCAAAAGAATGCATTGTCCATTGTCGCATTGTGTGTCTGTCCCGTCTAGTCATGCTGCCAAGTATTTTTGTCATGCCACCTGATGTTGAAAGGGGATTTGAAGGATTTTTACCTCTTTAGTGTACATAGTCTTTGTGTCACTATCTTTTGAGTCAGTCATATGGTTACTACATCCACATCATTCCAGAACTATGTTTCGAGTTTCATGTCGTCGATGTGGGACTCATCATGGCCCTCCTTCGACGAGACTATTCTCATTGATGTCAGCTCATCATCTGGGAAATAGTCTTAGAAACAATATTTAATACCTTGAGATCTATATGCCTTAATGACAGATTCTCTTTCTCTAGACATAGGTTCACATCATTGAGCTTTGATCGAGAGAATCGACTGGGTGTTCGAAATCAGGACACCTATTCACACTCAGTAGATTGTACTAGAGTACCTTGGGAATCATTGACATTAATGGTGATATCCCTTGTACTTGTTAACGGTTCACATATTTGACCGGTAATCAAGTGGTTTCTACCATGTTCAACTTCAGATCATTGAAATCACATCGATAGAATCATACTTTGTGGAAGAAGAGACGAAGACCCTGGGTAGTTGTTTAAAAGCACTCATCGCTTTTCCCCAGGTTGCAATGGAATTTTGTATGTCTAGCATGGATCCACATTTGTATGGTCCTGACTATGCTCAAATTTGCATCTATATGACATAGATCTACATTGTATGTTTGGTAGCTATGTCCAAGTTTGAGTCCTCTATCACATGGATCTACATCGTATTCTAGTAGCCATGCTTGTTTATTCCTCTCATGGATCTACCTTGTATTGGTATGTAGCCATGAGTTTGGTTACTTTTGTCTATGAGTCATTATACTAATGTACTAGAGATGCCTACTTGACAATGTGCTCTGATCGAGCCAACATTTTCATCTCATGGTGACGACTTGTTCTCTCAAAGCTATCGTTTATCGTATCCCTCTAAGACTCATGCTTTGGGGGGCATCTTGTTATACCAAAATCCTATCACCATCATGTGATAAGACATTTGACATACCTACTTGCCCTAAATCCCAGATCTTGGAGTGGAAACCCATAGTAAATGTGAATCTTTCATGAAAATTCCCAGCACCGCGCTTACCTTGTAAGCCAAAAGTGGTACCTTGTTCGCACCGCCTATCCCTTGTTATCCACAATTGGTGCCACTACTTATGGCCCTTAGTCCATAACAATTTATTACTAGAACCGCTTTGTCATTGAAGGAGAAAAGAGGTACCCTAGGTAAAAAGGGAAAAAGAGAAGTTTCTCGAGGCTTCTAGATGATAAGCCTCGTGTCCTCCCTTATCCCTACTGTTGTGGGTTAGTTGAGCTTGAGATCCCTCATCCTAGGTGTTGATGTATATGTAACTTCGAAATGTATTCTTCTATGTATTTTATATTATTGTAACCTGATGTTTATTCTGGGATGTTTCTATTATGTATTTGAGTCATGTGGTCATGCCCCGATGTTCCGATTGGGAGGATTAATAATGTAAACAAGTCATATCAATTTATTAGGTAAGTCCCCACAGTTTAGGGGCACTTGGGTTATTATACACTAATTAAGGTGTAGGCTCAAGTAATTAATTATAAGTTAAGCCTACATGGTTGAGTGCACTTCAAGTCAACGGAAGAATATAAATAGAGAATGAGAGTCTCTCTATTTATCACTTGTGACTTAGCTCTCTTGCTCTCTCAAGGGTGGCGCACTTTTGGAGAAGGAAATTCTTGGGCTTGACAGAAGACAGAAGGCTGCTGTTGTGAAGGGAGGTCATCTTACTGTTTTGGGTTCACATCTTGTGGTGATACTATCTTAGAGAAAGTTGAGGGGTTTTCTCCATTTATGGTTTCCCCTCCTAAAATCTTTGTGTCTCTTGTCTCTTGTGATGTGCTTATGTGATTGCTGTGCTTGTTATTCTCTCAGTGAAAAGATCTTATCATAATGCTAGCTTAAATGTTGAAAAACTAACATGGAATCAGAGCTAACCTGAGAAGAAGACATTGTGCAGCTACAGGAACTAGGGCTTCCTAGTTTTTGGATCTTCCTCCATATATTTTCAGCACAAGTATGCTAGGATGACTCTCCATTGAAGGGTGCATCTTTCTGTCGATGCAGAATCCAATTTCAAGCATTTTCAGTTTCGATGCGGAAATTAGGGATTTCTATAGAAGAGGAATTTTTGAGTGATACTAGTATAGGATTTTTCTCCTCATCAAAACCGAAATTTAGAGACCTGTATCAATAAATTTGGTTGGGTGAAACTCCGGGAAAGTCAAACCCTAGTTTGACCCTGAGCTAGGAGAAACCCTAAATACTAAAACTGCTAAGTTTTGGTACAGTCGCTATATTCTGAGATTGACGAAGTCTCAGAATATGAAAATTGCAGGGGCCAAATATAAAATATTGATGAACACTTTTTCTAAAGGGAAGCCTCTTATTTGCTGTATTCCAGGAGATATGATCTCTCCGAGTTAGGGTTGCAGCCTCTTCCAGAAATCATCCATAAACAGGACACTTGGGGAGATCTGAAATATATTGGGCTACAGAGGTCCAAATGGAATTCCTGAAGATGTTACAGAAATGTAACGGACTTTAATTTCTGTGTTCCGAAGGTTAGACTCAGAATATGAACCAGTGACACGTGGCATGCTGTACAACTTCGCTATTCTGAACAGTCCTGTAACAGGTCACCTTGGGAAAAGGATCATAAATCCCAAATGGTGAAACCAATTCTGATGAAACCTATGGTGTTGGATCAGGGACATGTGAGGTTACCTCAGTAATAAATTTAAGACATAGAGGATCAGTAATTTCGGAGATATCACAAAAATATTAACAGGTATTTCTGCAGAAGAAATCAGAAAATTAGGGCTTCCTGTTCCGGGAGTTTCGCTTCACTATTTTCAGAAAAGGAGTACATTGGACAGCTCCATTTGAAGAGATATATCTGTTCATCCAATCAGATCTGAAAGATTCCAAGTTTTTAAAATTAGGGTTTCTGCGACAAACCCTAGATCAGCGAACTCCGGGACAAGGACAGACACCTCAAATCGGTAAGATCTAATCCTTTGCTATTTCCATTTAAGGTTCTCATTTCAATATGATATATCACATCATCTTGGTGACAAGCTTGGGGAAGTTGACAACTTCCAATCCTGGAAGTATATGATCTCTCTGAAGAAACTATATTGGACATCTTCATGAGTATAGAGGTTCCAGTTTCAGAGGGAGACAAGGCCAAAAGAGACATCATGCTCATGCTGCAGAGGATGATGAACCATCCAGAAAGAGATCCAGATATGAAAGTGAATATTCTTCAAGAAAGGATGAATATGTTCTAATGTCATCTCTCATAGGTAACATTACTCATGGAAGTTATGATTGGCTTATAGATAGTGGGGCTTCCAAACATATGACAGGATTCAAGGAATCCTTTGTAAGACTATCAGAACATGAATCACCTCACAAGGTGAAACTAGGAGATGACTACCAATATCCAATAAAAGGTAGTGGGGAATCTTCATACAAGCTAGACTTTGGTAAGTCTCTAACAATGAAAGAAGTATTGTTTGTGCTAGGATTGAAGAAGAACCTTCTCTCCATTTCAGCATTAGATGCAAAAGGAATGCGGGTGGCATTCATAGATGGTCAAGTCATCATATGGCCAAAAGGAAAGACTATCGATGATATGATAGTGATTGGAGAACAAGAAGGAGGCTTGTACAAATTGAAGGAAGAAGCCTTGATCCATGACATAGTAGAGCCAAATGAGCTTTGGCATAGAAGGCTTGCACATGTGCATTACAGAGCACTACCTATTGCAAGCAAAGCTATTTGAAGGGAAGAACAAAATCAGAATATGACCAATTGAAGAATGTGAAGATCTAGAATGCAGAGACCATGCAGTCATAAGAGTTTCTCAAATCAAAGAACAACTTGAAGCTGTAAAAGAAAAAGTGAAGAATGCAAAAGTGGTGATGGCCACCTTGAATGGCCTCCCAATATCGTGGAATTCATTCATGTGAGGAATATGTGATAAAAGGAAGTGATTACTCCCAATAGTCTCTAGAAAGAGAACTCACAAGAAGAAGAAGCTCAAGAAGAGAAGGTGGGAGAAATTGAAGATCAAGCTCTTCCCATCCAAAGAAGATCCCTCAAGAAATGAGGAATATGAAGAACTCAACTCTTGAAGAACTTCTTATCCACCTCAGCATTTGGATAAGAAACGATGCTATCATGAATGAAGAAGACGATGAAGCTGAAGACTCAAGAAGGAGTATACCCACGAAACAAATAAAGATAAGTATTCAATTGTCATTTCATGATATTGTTTTGTTATGTATTTGTTTATATTCTGTCATTGTATTATGCATGATAGGATGTTTGCATTAATGACAGTATACTACTAATATGCATATGGGTAAGTAGCTCATGGTGCTATACAAATTCTCCATTGCTACTTATCTAGAATGAAACCTCTTTGCTGACATATTGGATTAGTGCACAATCCCAATGTTGTCCTGGTAGAGATGGAAGGCATCGAGAAATTTTCAGTGAGATATGGATGAATGTTGTATTGGCTAAAGTAGTTGCATGATCATATATTTATGCATATGTGTTTGCCAATATAAATATTCCTTATGAAATGTTTCTAACCATACAATTGCATTTGACTTGTAGGAAAGATCGCATACATAATCACTTACAAGCAAAGAAGAATGAAGACTTGTTCCAAAGAACAAGTGATGACATTTCAAGACAAAGAATAATATAATGAATGCAGTGACATCATTGATGCAGAACCTTCCCGCCACCAAGAAGAAGGGGAAGACCAGTTCAAGAAGAATGATGTTAGAGCGCAGTATTGAGACCTGAAGAAAAGTTCATAATTCCATCATGCAGTAGATGGAAACATCGTGGGATACAAAGAAAGATTCGTAGCACGAGACTTCTCTTGAAAAGAAGGCCTAGACTACGAAGAGACATTTGCAGCCAGTAAGAGTTCTAACACATACATGATGAGCTTGATGAAGATCTTAAAGGTTGAAGATGCAAGTCTATACACTAGATGGATACATAGAATACTAGTAGCATAGGAAGCTACTTGTCACTCCGGTACAGAATGTTTCAGTTCATAGAGTACAAGAGACAGAGGGAGCATGATGCTCCGTTTCAGAGGGAGTGATTACAGAATATCTTAAGGTTCGACATGGTACGATAGGATGGGCAGATTACTGATGATTCTAGGATTTACTGTGAGTAAAGCGGATTCCAACCTTTGCTTCAAGGTTGAAGACAGAAGACCAGTGATGCTCCTGTTATGTGTCGATGCACTATTGTTCTAGGTATGGTGGTGTGGCAGAGTACAGATGGAATCTTCCTTGGACAAGGGAAGTAGAGATCCTGAAGAGGTTTGGGATGATGGCTATGGCCACACCTATGGCATTGAACCTGAAGCTATTGAGTGATGCTTCTTCAGAGACGGTTGATGCTACGATGTATCGTCAGATGATTGGGTCATTGATGTACCTAACGAACACGAGACCAGATATTTGCTTTGCTGTGAACACCTTGAGCCAGTACTTGACAGATCCGAGAAGTGTTCACTTGATTGCAGAAAAGCATATTCTGAGGTGCCTGAAGGGTACAATTGATTATGGGCTCAAGTACGATGCGAATCAGAATATTAACCTGGAGGGTTATGTTGATTCAGATTGGGCAGGTAGTGCCATCGATAGGAAGATTACTTCGGGATGTTGCTTCAATATGGGATCAGGTGTGATCTCTTAGTTTAGCAGGAAGCAATCCTATGTGGCACTGAGTACGGCTGAAGTAGAGTATGTCGCAGTTTGTTCAGCTAGTTGTGAGGCAGTATGGCTGCGGAAGCTACTGTCTGATATATTTGATCTTCAGTTGGATGCTACTTGTATACACTGTGACAACCAGAGTTGTGTTAAGTTTTCATAGAATCTAGTGTTCCATGATAGGTCGAAGCATATCGAGATCAAATATCACTATATTAGGGATATGGTGCAGAGAGGAGCAGTGAAGCTCCTGTATGTTGCGACGGAGGAACAGATAGCTGATGTATTAATGAAGCCATTGGCTAGGCTGAAGTTTGAGTACTTCAGAGAGAGACTTGGTATTCTCCAGATCGAGGCTTCCTCCCAGAGACAGTGTTGAGATCCAGAGCCATTTTGACATGGTGAGAGGATTGGTTCCTTCCATGGTCAGATGTAAGGGCTGAGACATTCCATCATGGTGAGAGGATTGGTTCCTTCCATGACTGATATGAGTATCGAGATCTATAGCCATTCTGACGAGGAGGTCAGATATAAGGGCTGAGCCATTCTGTCAAGGAGGACAGATGTAAGGGCTGTGCCATTCTGTCGAGGAGGACAGATGTAAGGGAAATTGCCATTCTAGGAATGGAGGCACCTGGTCAGTTACCAAGATCATTCAGTGCAGGACTGTATAGCCATTCTGATATGACAGAGGGATGTGTTCCCACTTGATCAGATGTAAGGGCTGAACCATTCTGTTCATGGCTAAAGGATTTAGTTCCTTCCATGTCAGATGTGAGTGTTGGCCATTCCGATGAGCAGGTCGGATGTAAGGGCAATTTCCACTCTCTGGGAGAGTGGAGGCGCATGGTCAATTACCATGTAGCTCAGTCGAGGAGGACTGGGGGCCATTCTGATATGACTATGGAGATGTGTTCTCGTAGGATCAGATGTGAGTGCAAGCCTTTCCATCACTGTGATA
>LPNX010554240.1:79714-97049 GCA_001517045.1 Pseudotsuga menziesii
AATTTTGTGGGTGTCTTTAAAACAACCTCCCCCAACAGTCCAACTCTCATCACTTTTAAGTGTTGCTTTTTAAAAAATCCTTGGAAAGGACCTTTAGGGGGTGGATTTAAACCCCTGGCCCCCCCACCACCCACCCCCCCTTCCCCCCGAACAAAAAAATATGTTATGACAATTGGACTTTTGAGGACGTATTTATAACCGCCTCCTCTAAAAGTGCAAATTGTCATGACTTTTAATGGTTTTTTTTTAAACCACATTCGAAAGGACCTTTTCGAACTACCCAAAAGAAAAACAAAGTGGTGACAATTGGACTTTTGAGGGAGGATTTATAACCACCACTCCCAAAATTCCAAATTATCATGAATTTTAAAGGTTTTTTTTAAACCACCTTGAAAAGGATCTTTAGGGGGGTCTTTCAAACCCCCTCAAAAAATTTCATGACAATTGGAATTTTTGGGGTGGATTTATAACAATCGCCCCCAAAATTCCAATTCTCATCACTTTTGGGTGTGGCTTTAAAACAACCACTCCAAAAAGTCCAATTCTCGTGACTTTTAGGCGAGGGGGTTAAAAACCACCTTGAAAAGGACCTTTAAGCTGTGTCTTTCCAAACCCCTCTCCCCAAAAGTCCTGAGAATTGGACTTGGGGGGAGAGGGGGGTATTTTTAAAAACCACCCCCAAAATTGCAATGCTTAGGACTTTTGAGGGGATTTTTAAGAACCACCCCCAAAGACCTAATTTTTTTTTTTTTTGGGGGGGGGGGGGGTTAGAAAAACCACCGCAAGCCAAAACCATCCCTAAAAGGGTGATTTGTGGTAGTGATAATGTTCTAAAACTACTAATATAGAAGCATATTTTAGTATAAATACACAACTAAAGATAGAACGTCCATTAAAGTATAAACGTAATGAGGGTAGAGTAGGCATGCTAATTGTTTTAAAAAAAGAGAATGGAGTAATGTTAAAATTGAGAGTTCAAATAAATGACATACCAATGATGTTGAAATATCAATGTGTTGACTTAAGTAAATTGAATGTGAAGAAAGTGGAGCTAAGAATTCCGGTGAATGTGATAGTCAATTTGGATACATTCAAATTTCACCATCAAATCCAAGGATGGAAAATAACTTTCTAGAGAGGAAATAAATATTTTATCCATGATCAATATAAGAAATATAAGAAATATAAGTTATGGGTAATGGGATAAGTGATGAGAAATCTAAAATACACTAATGAAAAAAGAAAAGAACATTTGACTTTGGTATATTAAATTTTAACCATTTTAGTTAAAAATAGAAACCTGTGATCAACATTATAGGAGCATGGCAAGACACATGACTTGTTATAGAATGATTAAAGGTCGTTGGAAATCGTAGAAGCTATAAGAAAGTACCATGATGAATGATGCTTAATACTCATGTATGAAATGGAGAGACCTAATTGGTTAAATCGAGGAAGCTGTAATCATGTTACAAATGACAATGCCATCAATTTGAAAGTAATAGGTAATCCTCGATAGTAAGCATATGTAAAGGTTTTTGGGGGAAAACTTGCAAGATATAAATTAACAACTTGTATCCTTCTTAGATACTCTGGAGTATAGTGAGGATAAGAGATTCTTACCATGCATCCATGTGGATTTTAATGGAATTGAATATAATTATATTTGGGAAGTAATCCCAATTGGATGGACTAGATGACTCAATAATAATTTCGCAGCATGTATCAAGAAGAGACAAAATGCTAGAGAATCCCATATTGGACAAGGACATTTTATAACAAGTATAAAAGAAAATATGATTTTACCACCCTGACCTTTTTTGTTATAAATAAACATAAGATGTATCTTGTGAGTGTAACAAGTTCATCTCAATTGTATGGAATTGGTGATACCTTTTGGCTGATAAATATGTGCTTTCCTTATTGATATTTTTGATCTCTTAATTCAGAGAAGAGTAAATATAAGCTTCGCAAGGAATGGTTCAATAGGGTAGATCCATATAAATTTCCCTTAAGAGTAGAATATTTTTATGTGCATGCCACTTTTGACAAGTTACAAACACAAGTCCAACTTCCTAAATGATCTATAAAGACACTTGGAATTGGGTATGGTAAATGTTGATGTTATCATTATCCATGTGAATAAGAAATGGATGGGAGTTGTAATGACTCAAAGTTATTTTGCTAAATTATCAAATAGGGACTCTGTAGAATTTGTGAAGTTGTTGTTGTTAGGTTCTTGAAAAATAAAATTCCCATGGCTACTATTTAAATGTGGATGGTAGGAGGCTATTGAGTGAGTTGGATATTATTATGGAATTCTAGGCTATGATAAAATGATTACGAGGAAAAAATGATTTCCTTTTTCTCTTGCCATATTAATTTAATTTGTGTAATATGAGGAAGTTGATTTTAATGGATGGTTAGAGAATGAAGATGATCATGTTGTGCACACAATATAATACATTATTTGAATTCATATGCATTAGTATCCATATTGAGGCATAACTTTCATGTTGACAAATTGAGCATTGAGTGCTAGTGTTGTTTCATAATGGAAAAGGATGGATTATTATTTTATGCACAATGAATAGGGATTAGTGATAATATCCACCCAAGAAACCCAATGAGGAAACATGAAGGAAAGTGGTTTCTTATTATTGTTGGTAGGCGGTTTTCGATAAGTTAGTTCTGCAACATCACAGATGATGCGCAAGTTCAAAGACACCGTGCAAGTGGAAAATGGTGCGCAAGTTAGAGATTAGAATATTTTATGTATTTTTGGTTATCTTTTGTAGTTTTGACCACATTTTATGGATATTGGTCATTATTTTGTAAAATCAGTTAATAAGTAGTTAGCCAGTTTTCTGAGTGGACCTTCATTGTAAAGGCACAAGCCTATAACTAGATGTAGAATTGCAAGTGTTAAAGAATGTTTTGGGGATAAGTACTCTTGGTTCATGAATTGAGATCTATTGACATGTGAACTATTTTGAAGAATTTGTGGTTTTGTGTGGAAGTTAATATGACATGACAAAAGTTTAGTAGAATCATTGTGTTCTTTTCTGTTTTACTATTTTCTGTGAATCAATTATGAATGCAATGTGTATCTACGACATGGATATGTAAATGATGTTATTCAGTTGGATATGTTTCCTCGTCAATGGGTTTACTGCAGTCTGATATAACTATGTGATCTATAGAATGGTTTTATTAATGCATAAGTTGAATAAGTAGATCATACATATTAATGTTATGCTAAGTTGATAAGTATATGCACAGGGTCCTCTCTGATTATATAGAAACTTGGTCCTCTCAGCTCTCCCTCGAATATCTTGGGTGAGACTTCATCCCCTCTATAGGTGTTGTAAAATAGGGTAAAACCTTTCTGGGCTAGCGCTCATGAAGATTGTGGTGGTATGGGTTTCGACAAAGTGGGAACCCCTGTTGACTGGTTTTGTTGACTGATTTTTTCTTAACAAATGGTTTGGTTGCTAGGACCTTAGTAAAATTGAAGGGAGGAGATGCTATAGCATCAGACGAGTCTAACATTCAATATTGGTTCAACCAAAAGCCATGATAATTTGATGAGAAAGAAAATTAGAACCCTGGACTGATGACAGGAAAGTGGCTGGCATGGTACATACATGACGATTCATAGAAGTAATTTTTCTCTGAATTTTCCGTCATATTGTATGAGTGATTGGTGCGATTTACCTATCGTAAGAAAAATTTTCAAGGAGGTGAGCCAATGTCCTAGACCCCTAAATTGATCCATGAGTTGCAAGAAACTGACAACGAAGAATCGTGGGTTGTTGAAGTCTATCTTGACAGTATCTTGGAAGGCTATATCATTGAGCTCATAGCTGATACTACCAAGTCCTACAACAAAGTAGAAAGGGAATTTTTCAATGGACCAAGAGGTAGGTTCTTATTGTCTTTTCAATTGTCAATTAAGATGCTCGTCTGTGAAAAAGGAATACTGAATATGCCACTTGAGTAGTAGAAATCTACTGTACGGGGGCTATGGATACCACAAAGAAAGGGGGGATATGAATGGAATGATATGGGGTATATGGGTGCAAGTTATGATGAGACTATGAGGGAAACCAAGGAAGAGAGTGGTCTTGTGAAAGGAGGAGAAAGGTTTCAACAAGAGAAGAAGAAGAGGACAGGGGAAGGTCCAGTTGGGATCATAACACAACACCACAAAAGAATACCACATGGGATGAAGATACCTTACAGTGAAGATGAGGATAAAAAGAGTATGCCCAGGGTAGATGCAAAATAAACCCCCTATAGCAACGTACCCACACTTTCGTGCACTACATCATAATCAGCAATAAATGCAAGTTCAACACCGACTTGTCCAACATGCCAGCAGCACTCTAATAGTAGAATGTTAGCAACTGTAGGAAGAAGAACCAAGGTGGAAAGCGATGAGAGGTGAAGTTACTTTTGTTTAATGGAAACGGGACCAAGGATCCAGAGCAATATTGGTTCCTGTGTGATGCAATATGGAGTGTTAGAAAAAATATGGGTAACGATGTCAATAAGTGCCAATTGATGACGAATCTTTGAGTACATGCACTTGATTGGTGTTAGAATAATCAACCCATAGTTACCTACCTTAGACATTATTTTTAGTTATTTTTGTCTTATTACCTAGTTTCCTAGATTCCATTCTATGCTAGTTGCTTTCTACAAGTCCTAGAAGTCAAAACATGCTAAAAATGAGACATGGAGCACTTGGAAAACATATTGGAAACCAAATTTAGCATTTCTTATTTATTCCAAATCCTCCAAAGTGCATATCTACTTTTTTTGAAAAGCTGCCTGTTTTATTGAGATTTAAGGCAAAAGGAAAAGCTAGACTAGGTGTACTTGACTTGTTTTTTGCCCACATCATCCTCCCTCCTTTTCTCCTAATAAAATCATGTATGATTTGTATTTCCATCCCTCATTAGCTTTCCTACTTGACTTATCCAATTTGTGAGCATCTTGGTAGATTTGGAAACTGCTTTATGCACCTATGGGGGATTTGACTAGATTTAGTAAGCCTACTTTTTGACCATTTCAAATGGAATCCTTATGAATTTGAATATATCATGTAATTATATATTATAGAAGCCTATTAATTCATAATTTTGGCTATTGTACAATTATTGAATACAGATTAGTGTTATGCTCCAATTTCAGTTTCCTTTGGTGTGAATTTTGCATGTTTGATTATAAATTTTGTGAGTGTAATTGTTCTATATCTTGGGTTCAATTTCCACATGGTATTAGAGCCTCTATACATCAATTTATATCCTTCCTTATTTCTATTGCAAGTTCAAGATCTTGACAGGGAGCGCATTCTGCTGACTAAAGGGCACAATTTCTGAGCTATGGACCAATCTCAGAAGATCATGTTGACTCCATTCAAATTATTTGAGTGGAAAGCTGATATGGAGATATTTTTGAGAACAAAATGTCTCTATAGGGTAAATATGGAAACAAAGGGACAACCCAATGTAGCTGTAGAGAAAATTAAATGGCACAACATGAGGGATGAGGCCTATGGTTTTCTGTGTCTGAGCATTTCAAGAGACCTCCTCTTGCATATTGATGGATTGAAATCACCTAATTAAGTGTGGGAGAATCTAGAAGATATTTTTGGAAATACATATGAGATGAGAGGACATCAAATCGAGAATGAGCTGATCTCCTTGTGTCCCAGTAGCTTCGAGTCATTGCAACACTACTTTTCCAAGTTTGAGGCCCTTGTTTTGTAGTTGAAACAGTGTGGGATTGAAAGGAAGGAAGAGAAACTAGTTTTGGACATACTCTCTAAGCTTGGTCCTAACTATTCAGTGTTTTTTTTTACCTTCTATGCCACCAAGTTGACAGCTCGATCCTAGAATATGCCTAAGCTTGTAGAGTTCATGGAATCCCTCACACATGAGAAAGATAAGTTGGTGATGTTGGGCACCATCAAACCTTCCAAAGACCAATATTTGATTGCTGGAGATTCAAAGGTGGATTCAAAAAGCAAGAAAAAAACTAAAAATCCACCTGAGCAAAAGAGAGACAAGAACAAATCTCAAGAGGAGCCCCAAGGTTCCAAGAAGAACTCCCAGAAGAAGAATAACAAAGGAGAAATGAGAAAGTGCGCATACTATAGTAAGGGATATCATCCTGAGATATCTTGTATGAAAAATAAAATTGTCATGTTGAACCAACTCCTAGAGAAGAAGAACATCTCCCTTCCTGATTTCTCAAATAAGAGGGAAGGAGGATCAAATTTAGAGGATAAAGAGAGAGAGTACATGCTTTGGTTGCTGGCACATCAAGCTCACCTAGCTTCATCATAGACTCTAGAGCTTCTAGACATATGGTTTCCAGAAAATAGATATTCTCCTCTCTTGACATGTCAAAAGGTCCACCAATAGTTTTGGGAGATGACTCTCTCACTGATAGTTTGGGAAAGGGAAGGATTGATCTTGACCATGGTATGTTCAATAATGTGTTGTATGTTCCAAGTCTTGCCTCTAATATCTTGTTAGTGTATTAGATGAATCATACTGGGTCTCCAAATAAGGTCATCTTATCCCCTGATGATGTTGAAATGACTGATATTTTGAATGGTAAAGTCATAGCAAAAGGTGTTGTAGATCACACTTCAAAGGTATACAAGTTTTCCCATTTTCTACCCTACTCAAACCCCTTTGCTCTTCTGATTCATGCTAATGAAGAAAGAAATATTTGGCATGAAATATTTGGCCATCTTAACTACAAGTATCTTTTTGATTTGAGTGAAAAATCTATGGTCATAGCGTTACCAAAGATCAAGTTTTCTAAGGGAGTCTGTCAAGGTTATATCCTAGGAAAAAACCCAAAGCACAAGTATGAGAAAGCTAGTCATGAGAGAACCTCTGCACCTCTTGAGCTAATCCACAGTGACATTTCTGGTCCATTTACTCATATGTCCATGAGTCAAGCAAAATATGCACTAACCTTCATAGATGACGTTTCCAGGTATTGTTGGGTTTACTTCTTAAAGCATAAGTCTGAAGTTTTTGACCTCTTTAAAGTCTTTAGAGCCTTGGTTGAAAACTAGTCTAGGAGGAAAATCAAGATCCTTAGATATGAAAATGGTGGTGAGTATGTCAAGTATGAGTTCATTTAGTATTGTAAATATGCAAGTATTCAGATGTAGCATTCAATCCCTTACACACCATAGCAAAATGGTGTTGTTGAGAGAAATAACAGATCACTGAAGGAAATGGAAACCTGCATGATGGAGGCTAAGACTTTGCCACCAAATTTTTAGTCCAAGGCCATAAACTATGCATCCTAGATTCATAATAGGGTTCCTCATAAGCATCTTGATGGTATGACTCCTTTCGAAGCTTGGAGTGGGAACAATCCTGT
Organism: Pseudotsuga menziesii; assembly: GCA_001517045.1. Taxonomy (NCBI): domain Eukaryota; kingdom Viridiplantae; phylum Streptophyta; class Pinopsida; order Pinales; family Pinaceae; genus Pseudotsuga; species Pseudotsuga menziesii. The sequence goes on from LPNX010554240.1 coordinate 87,131, forward strand.
TAACACCCAAAAAATGTTCACTACCTTATCTACCCCACTATATGGCTCATTTGTCCATTTTCCTACCATATTTCCCTTGAAAACCTTGAAAATCCCATAAAAAATCCTCCAAAAGGCCATAAAAACACCTTTTTCCTCCAAAATATCCAAAAATCCTCAAAAAATAGAAAAATCCCCAAAAAGGGAAGAAAAAATACATAAAATAATGAGGAAAAAAGAGGAAAAGAGGAAAGAACCCTAAAAAACTGCCCTAAACCATATGGTTTCCAAAAACCATGGGCCAGCACTCCACCACTAAAAAACGATAAATAAGTGATGGATACCCATTATTTTACATCCACAATCACAAGCATCCTTACTTTGCCAAAATAGCTCTCGAAACCCTATCTCACTCTTTGAGCTACTTTCACCATTGAGAGCCCCTTTTGGCCCATTTCTACCACTGGAGAAAGAGAAGGAGCAGCTGGAGCTCGGAGCAACCTCTCGGATTAGCGCAAAGGGCTTCACCAACCTCCACATTGGAGGTAATATCAATAAAAAACCATTCTTTATATTTTGTCTTTTTTGTTTCATGCACATGTTTAGATTTAGTTTTTATTTCTATTATAGCTTTTATTTCCATTTTACTGAACTTCTACTAAGGAGTCCATTCTCCTTAGTAGGTGCTCATTCGCACAAGCTAGGGGTAAAACCCTAGCTACAGTTTTGGTGACTCCGCTGTTTTATTTTCTGCAATAGTTTTTGTTTTTTCCTTTCGGCTGTCGTTTTCAGCCACCGTAAACCGCATTTTTTCCTTTCATAGTCGCGGCCTGACCACGTGTTTCAGGCCTTTACCTGTGACCAGACCGCAGCTCTCAAACTTTTTCCCGCGCCCTACCAGCGGATTCAAGTCTGTTACCTACGCTCCAGACGCGACTAATCAACCTATTTTCTGCGGCCCGACCGCAACTTTCATCCATTTTCCTGCGTCCCGGCTACACCTTTGAGCCCTTTAGCTGCGACCCGACCACGACTTTTCCTTACATAGTTGCGGCCCAACCGCGTCTGTCGTTCCGAAACCAGCGACCTGTCCACACCTTTTTCCTTCAAACCCACGGTCCGACTGCCCGATCCCAGCCATAGACCTGCAATCTGATTTCTGCAGTTTTTCCTGTATTTGACCCCAGCCCCTTTGCTGCGATATTGTCTGCATCTGCACAGCCATCTTTTCTACCTACAGCCCTCCTCTCCTACAGCCTTTTCTACATCATTATTGCTGTTACCTTTCTACAACATTGTTTTTAAAATTTCAGCATTCTTATTTCAGAAAATTTTGCATGTTTAAATTTTGAATTCAATATTACTGTTAGTTCAATATTATTGTTAGTTCATCACCTCACGAACACACACTCTATCACCTAATGCAAGTGAGACTTAAAAACTACTTAACTCAACCAACATTCTAACCCCACTAGGGGAACACAAAAGAATCTTTTTAGTTAGGTAGGATCGGGGGGATAGGCTTCCAATAACACCCGTCGGTTACTTACACTTGAGACATAGTTGTTGTCCAATTAGGGAACCAAAATCCCTTAGTATTTTCTGGCACGGTCATAACCAGTTTACCAGAAGGCCTCTCCCTTAGGAGGTTTGAAGTCGTGATATTGGTTCCGGAGGCCTGAGTGGAATACCGAACTCCATTTGGTAACTGAAGGGATACCTTTCACAGTTCTCGGGATATCCCTGTATAGGGGTATTGCGGTAAAAGGACCAAGTGGCAGATTTACCTTTCTGGACGTGTCATGAACGGGGTATCTTAGTTTCCATTCTTCTAGGATTGACTTCCCAGTGTCCCTCCCGATAGAGGGATATCTCAGCCACTTGGCTTTCCTATTCATATTCTCTAACTTGGATTTCATCACCTTGCAGAGGATATGTCTAGTTAAGTCAGAATACTTTTAGTTAGGTGTTTGAATGCTCCCTTACCTCCTTTTGGTCTAAGCGAGTCCACCGTTTTTTATTTTGTAGACAACCTGCTGCTTGTTGGTATTTTGACCATTTCTATTGACACTCCACCTATTGTAGCACGCTGTTACCGTGGGTATTTTGAGTTGGTTGTTGGCTTGAGTGCCCTATTTTTTGAGCTCTCCTTCTGCACACTCGGTTGCATTAGGGTTTTTGAGCTATTTTTTACTCACCTCAACCCACAGATATTTGACACCAGTTGTCACCATTGAATTTCCGAGACATTCTCGGCACCTCAGAGGTGAACCCCCATAGCACAGTTCACTTGACACCACCCGTCATCGATGCAGACCATCCTCACTTGATACCACTTATCATAGATCTTGAGCCTTGTCACTCGACTCCACTCGTCAGCGGCATAGGACCCAGTCACCAGATATTGACACCCCTTATTTTACCTCCGATTCTGAGCCAGAATCCGAGAACCCCATTTACACTGCCCCTACTAGCCCCATGGCTGGCGTGACTCCCACTCCCATCTTGGTCGAAACTATTGGTGGCACATCCACCACTACACCAGTTACCACACCTACTTTGGGTATGCCCTCCATGGGGCCCCCGTCTACCGTTCCCCTCATGGTACCTATTCCCGCAGCAGGAATACCCATCCCCACTCCATCAGTGACTCATACTACCCATGGTGGTGTAGGACCATCCTATACCACCTTAGTTCCCCCACTGGGGGGTAACCTTCCTCACATTACCCCTCCACTTGGGGGCATCGGCCCCAACTTGGTCCAACCCACTACTGTGTCACATCCTTCTTCCAGTTTTCCATTCATGGCTAGCCTCAACCTACCTGACCTAGCTATATTGACCAATGACCCTATCAGACACGACCCGGTGTGGCCTCACATGCCCACCAAGCTCCCCTCGGACATCCCTAAGTTCGAGGGCAAGGCAGGTGAGGACCCACAAAACCACATTATGTCTTTCCATCTATGGTGTTCCTCCAACTCCATAGTGGATGACTCCATTCGCCTCCGTCTATTACAGCGCACCTTCACTGGCTCTGCGGCCAAGTGGTATATCGAGCTACCCCATGGAACCCATGCCACCTTTGCTTCCCTTGCCTCGACCTTCCTGCAGTTATTCCAGTTACCCATCCGCTATGACACAGGCGTTGAGATCATCCTATCATGCAAACAAAGCATAGCTACCCACATCACGGACCACATTCATGAGTGGCGTTGACGCCATAGCTTATGCAAGATTAAATTAGACAACCGGATCTTCCTCGATTGGTTCCTCAAATCCATTCTTCCTATCATTTCTAAGGATGTGGCATCCGAAAGACCCCAGTCTAAAGAAGAGGCCATCCTTAAGGCCCAGCAATTTGACCTCATTTACGCCTAGTCGGGTTATCTCTATACCATCATACCGGACGCCCCTCGCGGCAAGTCCTCCCAGCACGATGCAACGGGGGCATCCCACGCTTCCGACGGCATCATTGGCCATATCTCTTCACATCCTCAACCTTTTTCCATAGAATGTCCTACCCCTGGCCCTAACCACCATTCCCATGGACCCTCATGTCCACCTCAGTGTTTCGGTCACGCGACTCCCACCTATGCCCCCCCGGTTGCACCTCAGCCCTACTACCACCAGTAGGCTGCACCAGCTCCTGTGCTCTCACAAGCCCAACCCGCTTATTACCTGCCATAAGAAACCCCTGCTGCAACCCCACAACCTGCTCCACATCCCTATCAGCAACCCACTCAAGTTGTTGCACCTGCCCAACCTCCACCTACATATCATCCACCGCAGCCTGCTGCTGCACCTGCGCAACCTCAGAATCCACCTACTGCCCAAGGGAAATTTTACGCCCAACAAAAACTGCAGCAAAACCAGAACAACCAATGCAACCAGGGCCAACAAAACTGCGGAAGGGGCTGAAATCATGGGAACAACCAACCTACCGAGCAAGCTGGTCAACCCCCTAATCCCCCCGCTAATAATAACGCGACTCCCGCTAACCAAAACCCTGATCACCCGTCCAAGCAGGATAAAAACCCCAATTTGCGAACAAACCATGCTTTTTCTATTTGCGGGGTCTATGGCCACTACACACATTTTTTCCCACACATGGAGCGAGTTTGGAAACTTTGGGCTGCAGATGCCCATCGCCAAGGGCAAGCAGCTCCTCAAGCACCACCCAACCCTCCACCACTTCAGCAGCCACCTTTGGTATTGCAAAACCCCTTACCAAACCAAGGCATAGTGAACACTCAACCGTTGGCTCCCCCTCAAGCCAACGTGCCAACCCAACAACAAATCACTTACGCTGCTCCTGATCAACCCATGCTTGACTCAGGTACCCACCACTTGTTGATGATGTCCTCCGATGAGGTCAACCTCCAGAACCGGCGGAACCAATATGGCTCCACCCCTAAATCCCCTCCCACCGATAAATCCACTAACGCTCATCCCACTGATCAAGCATTACACATACCTCCACCTCCACTAGATGGCACTCCCAAAGCACCTCGTTTCCCACTTCGCCGTATCAACAATAACCCCAACGCGCGGGCTGCATCAAACTACAACATTTCGATGACTTACCCCAATCCCCTGCAGCCATGTCTGTGTTAGAAGTCTTAGAAAACTTCCCTTCACAGCGTAAGATTTTACTCTCATCCATTGGGGCTATCGATCCAAATGATTCGAGTTTAATGGCATTTGATTTGGACCAATCCGAACCCCGCATACCTTCCACTTTAGCATTCCAAGTTTCTATCTCCATTCAAAATTTTGTCGTCCATTGATGCATTATTGATGAAGGTGCCTCTACATGTGTCATGCCCACCTCCATCTGGCAAAAATTGGGATCCCCCACTCTCCAGCAGTCCACTACTGCGTTGCGAGCCTACGACGGCCATTCGGCTCAACCACAAGGCATATTAACTAACGTCCCTGTCCAGCTGGCTGGCAAAACTGTCCTCATGAACATCGAGGTTATCAATGCACCGCTTGATTATAACCTTTTACTTGGCTACAGCTACATGTATGCCATGCGAGTGGTTGCTTCTACCATTTTTCATACCATGATGTTCCCCCATAAGGGACGCGTGGTCAAGGTTGACCAACTCACCTACCATGATCCCAATGCCCCCGCGGCACCCGAAAATGTTCTCCCCATGATTGAACAACCTGTTTTGGGTGCCACCACCTCATTTGTTTCCTCTATGGGACCCACAGTTTACTCAGACGCACCAATGACCTCGACCTTCCAATCTATTCCACCCCCGTCGCCCGACACTGACGTGTCTGACCTATGTACCATGTCCCATACCATGCAAACTCCTACTAATCAATCGCCCTTGTTACCTAAACCCCCTTTAGTCCCTAGTCACATTGGTGCTACACCCATCCATACCATTCCTTTCCTCTTCCCTCCCTCAGGAGTAGTTAGCGCCCCAGTCATGGCTACCCTCAGCCTCCCGAGGTTAACATTAGGATTACCTATTTGGTATCTTTTGCCTCCCGTTCCCCCGCCAACACCAAATGTCGTCCTACAACCAGTGCAACCCATTTTCACTACTAGTCAACCACCTCCCGGTATCGCTACCCTGTCGTCCTCCACGAACCCCCTCCCTCCTCTTACCAAACCCACTGGGGGCAGAGGCCCCCAACCTTACACTGCTGTCCCACCTCCTAAGACAGTCAAAACCCCCCCTGTGTTTCGTGCTCCTCCCAAATGCGTGCTGTGTGATGAGTTGGGCCATGCGACTCACCAATGTCCTCAGTTACTAGCACTACAGGAACACATGCAAACGCTTGACGACGACACCACTATCCCGGTTGTCTACCTTGATCCAACCCCTACGCCTCGTGACAAGTCCCTGGGCACTAACCACTACTGTGCTATATCCGGTATCTATGGGCATTACACAAATCACTGTCCCAATCTCCCTGATTACAGAGCAGCTCTCTTTGAGATGAACAATCTAGATCTAGAGACGGCACCACTCACCATTGAGGAAATCCACCCCCCGGTCTCTTCCTCTTTCGAAGAGGTTAATACCATATATATGATCTCTTCCGTCACTACTCCCTCATCAACCAGCTTAACGACACAAACATTCCATACTGATGAGGAGATTCTCGAGGCTCTCACTGCCCCAGATTATCCTTGGGATGACATGCACCATCGTTCCTACTTCCTCCCAGAGGTATCCTTCTCTAACACTGCTACCCAATTTGCCGTTGAATCCAAAGACTTCCTTCCCCACAAGGTCGACTAGTTCAAGGACCCTATTCCTGCTCCTGATGCCTTCGAAGAGGGTAACATGGCCATCATCTCACCTGTCATCCAAATTGATATCGCTGCCCCAGGAAGCACCCCCGAACTCATCACTTTAGGAGCCTCTTGTAGTAAGAAAGAAATTGAGGAATACAACAAACTCTTCAGAGAATTCCGTGATGTCTTTGCCTAGTCTTATACTGAAATGCCCGGTCTTGACCCTGCCATTATAGAGCACCACATTGACACATGGCCTAATGTACCCACCGTTCGTCAGAAACAACGTCCCATTCATCCCTCAAAACTCCCAGCTATCAAAGCAGAGATTGAGAAAATTCGCACGGTAGGATTCATTTATCCTATTGCCTATACCACCTGGGTTTCAAACCCTGTTCCCATTAACAAAAAACAAGGCACCCTTAGAGTATGCACTGAATTTCAAGATTTAAACCGCGCCTGTCCCAAAAACAATTTCCCCATGCCATTTATTGACCAGCTCGTCGATACGTGTGCGGGGCATGAAGTCCTCTCGTTCATGGACGGTTTTTTCGGATACAATCAGATCTAAATCCGATAGGAAGACCAGTACAAAACTACCTTTACTATCCCATGGGGCACCTTTTCCTATCACATCATGCCTTTTGGCCTAAAAAATGTTGGTGCCACGTTCCAGCGGGCCATGACCTATTGCTTTCTTGATTTGGTCCATATCATGCTCGTCTACCTTGATGAGCTTACAGGTCGTTCCCGAAAAGGATCAGACCACCTTAACGACCTTTGGCAAGTTTTTCTGCATTGTCGCAAATATCAGATTCGCTTGAACCCACACAAGTGTGTTTTTTGCGTTCCGGCAGGCCGATTGTTGGGTTTCATTGTTTCCCAAAAAGGAATTACTGTTGATCCCCTGAAATTCCAAGCCATCTTAGACCTTCCCTCTCCTCGAACACTTCGGCAACTCCAAAGTCTGCAAGGACGATCCAATTTTCTTCGATGCTTCATTCCTGATTACGCCACAACCGTTCACAGTTTCTTGCACCTGCTTCAGTACCCACATACCCTTTGTCTAGGACGAGCAAGCAGAAGCCGCATTCGAAGCCCTCAAGAAATCTCTCACACAAGCCCCCTTGATCTCCTCTCTAGATTTCGCTCAAGACTTCATCCTCTACGTCTCAGCATCTGAGCATGCTATATCTGGAGTATTGGTTCAAGAAGACACCTCACACCAAGAGCATGTCATTTACTACGTTAGCCAGACCTTGTCCGAACCACCCCTACATTACCCATATGAGGAGAGACTAGCCCTAGCAGTGGTCTTTTCCGTCCAAAAATTGCGACACTACATTTTACTTAGTCATACCACAGTTGTCGTCGTTTCTAACCCCATGGTATATCTCCTAAACTGGTGGCTCCTGCAAGGTCGTGTGGCTAAATGGGTCATTATCCTCCAGGAATATGACCTCACGTTCCGAACACCTAAGAGCACTAAAGCTCTCACGCTTTCCCAGCTCATCACTGATCTCCCTTCCTTTCTCCCGGCCCCACCTATCTCCGATGAGTTACTCGACAATCACTTGTTTACTATCTCGTCCGATGACCCGTGGTACGGTGATGTCTTGTTATACCTGCGCACGGAGAATTTCTGACCCATAGTCACTCGTAATGGAGGTCATCGTATCCATCACCAGGCCTCTCGCTACCTCCTCCTAGCAGACGTCCTCTACCGGCGAGGGGTCGACACAATTCTTCGTCATTGCCTCACACACGAGGAAGCTGAACAGGTCCTTAATGATTGTCATAGTGGTGCCTGCAGCAGCCATTTCTCCGGGATGGCCACTGCCCAAAAGGTCATCCGCGTCGGATACTTCTGGCCCACCCTTTTCACAGACTGCATCACTGGGGTCAAGCATTGCCATAACTGCCAACTTTTTGCCCCCAAGGCCCGGACACCACCTGCTCCATTACACCCAATCATCACCGTTGGTCCCTTTTGCAAGTGGGCCATTGAATTCATGGAGTGTAGACCCCCATCTACCAACGGCCATAAGTACATCATTGTTTTCGTTGATTACTTCACCAAATGGGCGGAGGCCATGCCCACCTTCAACTGTACCACTAACACTACTGCCTGTTTCTTTTTCAACCGTGTTATCACTCGATTCGGGGTCCCTAAACAGTTGGTCTCAGACCATGGATCACACTTTGAAGATTCCATTTGGCGCGAGTTATCCACCCTCCTCAAGTTTGAACACCAATTTTCCTCTGCTTACTACCCTCAAGGGAATAGTCAAGTAGAAGCTGTTAACAAAATCCTGAAAACCATACTCCAACGCACTATTGACCGTCATAAGTCCAATTGGCACCATATGCTATTCCCTTCCTTATGGGCTTACCATACCTCTACCAAGACTGCTACTGGTTTTACCCCATTTCATCTAGTTCACGGTATTGAATCTGTCCTCCCCATCGAGTGTCAGATACCTGCCTTACATATCGCTGTTGAGCTTCTCCCCGATACCTCCCCCCTTGAGCAAAGTCTGCTATCCCTTGAACAAGCCGATGAAGATCTTCGTGCCACTCTCCAGAACATTGAAGCTGCCAAAAACCGATCCAAAGTCGGTTATGACAAACATGTTCACCCTCGAACTTTCCACGAAGGGGACCTCGTCCTCGCCTATGACCAAGCCCACGACAAAACTGGTAAAGGAAAGTTTGAGTCCATGTGGCAAGGCCCTTACATTGTAAAGACTTACCTCGGCAAGGGGGCATACATTTTAGACGACTCTGAAGGCCACCTTTTATGCAACCCCCGTAATGGGTTGTATCTAAAACGTTTCTACCCATAACTGAAACCACGACCTCATTAGTCTGCATTGTACAGTTTGCTCTCTTTTTGTTTTTTCACCATAATCTCACATTCATCATTTTTTGTATGCCCACAGATGGACCATCTTCCACCTCATTACACTGGCTTCACTGATGGCGCAAGCCGCTGGTCTCCCAACCTGGCTTCTGCAGCATGGGTCTTGTATTCCCCTTCCAATGAACTGATTCATCTTGACAGAATATGTATAGGCGCCGCTACCAATAACCAGGCGGAGTATGATGCCGTGACCGGTCTCCTGACTGCTGCCCTCCAGATTGACATCTGTCACCTTCATGTGCTCTTGGACTCCCAGCTACTTGTCTCCTACCTCAACAACTGCTACCAGGTGCGCGATCCTTGCCTATTTAGAAAATTCCTGCGTACAAAACAAATTAGCTGATAGTTTGAATCCATCACATTCACACATGTCCCAAGAGCTCACAATAGTGTCGTAGATCAAATGGCAAATAACATCCTAGATTGGCACATCAATCACACTATGTAACACCTCCATCATGCATCATTATCCCATAGCATCTCATCCAAATATATAAAAACCCAAAAAGACTGCATTGCATCAACATTTGCATCCATGAACATAAACCATAAAACAACATTTCTATCCATAGGGGCATCCACGTGCCTAATCATACATACATCATGTCGCATCACATAAAAAACACAAGGGGCATCCACATGCCCAACATCCTAGACTACTTGCATCCACGTGCAATACAAACATATAACACATCATCAAGCGCATCCACGTGCGTACAAATGATACAACATCATAAACAAGGTGCATCCAT
>LPNX010554240.1:97213-143126 GCA_001517045.1 Pseudotsuga menziesii
TGTATGTACATCCCTAAAGCCTCATAAGGTATAGGCCGTAGCTACAAAACTCGGGGGGAGTCCCCTACTCTCCCTAATGAGAGTCGTACCCTGCATCACTATCAGTGTCCGCTGCCTCTAACTCCTCCCCTCGCTCCTCCTCTAGAAAATCCTCATCCCCTCCGGGCTCCTGTGCCCGTGCCCTATTCGCCAACAGAGCCACCCGGATCGTGATAGATCTGAAATCCCGGGGTCCCCGCATGCACTCCTGAACCACGTCTGGATCAACGTCCCGCCACCCCTCATCGATCACCCCCACAAGAAAATGGTCAAGCAGCACCCGTACAGACTCCAGTGTCCCCTCTACATCCTGGCGACGCACCTCCCCCCGCCCAAGCAGAGTCGGAACGGCCACAATCCCCCTCCGCGCCACATACCCTAGCAGCGGCCTCGGGCCCACATCTGCAGATCACCCATTTGTCAGTAACAATATATCAAAAGACTATCATACATAAAACTTGACAATGCAATTAAACCATACATACCATCTGGTCCCCATGCCTGTCCTAGCGGCCCTGGTGCCTCTGGATCTCCAGTATAATCCACATCTCTATATGGATAGTCGTCCAGGGTCAATGGTAACTGGAGCCACTGTAGGTACAACTCCTGTGTGAAGTACCTACCAACATCACCGCCACCATGGCGGCGCATCATCTCGCCCCACCGCACCATCCGCGGCTCCTGCACGCCTCCTGCTCTGACCGGCACCCGCGGCCGCAGTTTGGGTACCCTCTCCATAAAGAATGCACATAAAAATGAACCATAGCAGAACCCCTTGCCAGATTCCTTCGCTGCGATCAGCTGCCGCAGCACATAGGTCAGGAACATCTGACCCCACGCATAATAAGTACCGGCCAGTACACGCTCCACTAGCTGCATCTAACCCCTAGACACCTTCTCCGGTGACTGGGATCCTAAGACGCCCACCACGCATGTTGCCATGGCCCACACTGCTGGCTCCTGTAGATCTCTCACCAAAAGTGCATTTCTATGCACTCAAGCCTCTAGACCACAGAACCGCTCCAGCATGTCATCCATGTCTATGTCTGTGGATACCCGCGGCTGTGTGTCTGACACCCTACCCAGACAGGGAAACCCCATCAGGAAGTATACATCAGTCAGGGTGAGGTCCACCCTCTCACCCTGCACTCAGAAATCCTGTATGTCTGACTCCCAGAAACCAACCAGTCGGTTCAGCAGCAACGCTGCTAACCGCATCATAGGTACCTGGTCGAACTTCAGCAGTCCGAATAGCCCTAGCATCGATCGTACCCGATGGTCCTCTCAGACGATGACCATAATCTCATCTGGGATCTTCCGCTCCCTCCACAGCACCTGCGGAATCCTATCAATCACACAAAGAAGACTCATCAGACTCATGTCAAACAAATAGTCCTTCCCCTTCCCCCGCCAAAACCCGACTAGAGCGGTCCAAAACCGCGACTATTAGGCCTAAACCCACGGTTTCCGACTGCGGCTTTTTGGCCTACAGTCGGGATCCATGACCGTAGCTGTCAGGCCTACAGCCGCGGTCCCTAACCGCGGCTGTCCGGCCAAAACTTGCGGTCCCCGACCGCGGTTGTCCGGCCAAAACTCGCGGTCCCCGACCGCGGCTGTCCGGCCTACACTCGCGGTCCCTAACCGCGGCTGTCCGGTCGAAACCCGCGGTCCACCCACGTGGACCGCACAAATGCTACCCTAGGACCCACTACCCTCCCCCCGAACCCAATTACAAAGCAGGTATGAGTTTGACAGAATACCTGTATCTCCCGAATCTGAAAACGACCAGTCGGATCGTCCAGAAATGCCACCTCAGCTCTGGTCCACTCTGATCACGAGTCCAAGTCAAATAGTACAAATGACACTTGTCATGTTGGGCCCACTTACTATTTATAGTCCGTTGACTTTGTTCTTGTTTTGGCCATTCTGAATCCATACGGAGTCCGTTCTCCGAACCATTTCCACCATTGGAATCAGCACGACGAGACCGTCACAATGGCCACCTCATTGCATTATTTTTTCTACGTCATTTTTTGCCCATTTTTTAGACATCGCTAGTCGCCTCGGTTTGCGCGCCACTTCGGTTGCTCTCCATTTTTTAACACTTTTTATATCACCGGATTCATTTTTCTGAGCTTGTGATGATGCTTGAGATCATTTCTCGCTCTCACTTGGTACAATTTCAACAGTGTGTCCCAACATCTTGCTACCTCAATATACGTGCCACATCGGCCGCCATCAGATTGTTCCACAATTTTTACATGAGCCATCCCCTCCTGTCACACTGCAAATGTTTCATTATTTTGCCACCATTCGTTCACCCTGCAAGGAGGACCACCAGTGTTCCCCCCCCACCCTCGTTCCTGGTCATCATAAATGTCCCTTGATTGAATGCTTCCTCCTTGCGTTACCATTCTATCAATTCAGAGTCTTCTTATTTGCTTTCAAACTCCTTAAAATTGAAAGAAACCACGAGCATGCACTGTCCTGGGCTCGTAAAATCCACACGATAGTACCATTCCGTTACTTCAGAGTCTTCTTATTTGCTTTTCGACTCCTTAAAATTGAAAGCAACCACGAGCATGAACTGTCCTGGGCTAAAAAAATCCACATGACAGTAGCATTTTATATACACACTTCTTCTAGTTCCCTAGCCCATGAAGAAGTCCACCCGTGCCTCTTAGCGCTATGATCAATCCTCTCGGCAGCACACCCAATTAAGTCGCTTTTATTCAGAGTATTCCGTAGTCTCCTGCCATCTTACCATAGCTTGAGTCTCCCTCAGCCCAGTCACCCTCCCAGATGCAATACAGCTATGATCCCCTTACCACCAGTCCATTTCATATGCTACCCGATCGTCCCCGCCATCATACTCTGAACAAAGGAAGTTTGAGTCCACCCACTCTACTTGCCCAGTTATTTACCCCATTTTATTAACCCTGCCATCAGTTCTATCACATTTCGGTTTTGTACCTCGCGCTCCTGTCAAGGAAACATCATTACCTTGATAGTTGCAGGTCTCCCTCTGTCGATGACATCCCCTCTATTCCATAGGATAGACCCAGAGGTCCCTGCGTCTTGGACCCATCACCATCTGTGGTGAGTTCCTACGGACCATTTTGGGAGGAGTCATCATTGCCTCTCCGAATGGTTGTTTCTCACATGCTTGACTTCAGTACCTTAATCGCATCATTGAGAATTGCGCAGGATGTATATCCCTTCCATTATGTGTCGAAGACCCCGGATTTCCCCCGACTCTAGCACATTGGTGAGTCACTTTGGAACGCCCAGTTATATGTTCCTGGGGATGTCCAGGCTGCATTGGCGATTGTATTCAGAAGCCATCCAGTTCCATGCTTCCTTAAGTACCCAGTTCAGTTCCAGTTCAGTGTACCATTGCGAGTATGACCCTTGTCACTCTGATCCAGTAGCTCATCAGTTCCTTTGGTACCACATTTAGTAGCACTGCTATCATTCCAATGCAACAGTTATTCAGCTCAGACATGGCCAGCCTAGCAGTATGTTCCAGATTTGTATCCCTTCTAGACCCTTATGATATACACAGTGGTTTTCTATGTATCCTACAGGTCCTTCTTTTCGGGCCTCACAGTTACTTTTATGTATCTTGATACGAGCATGGGTATGCCCGCCTCGTCCATATATTGAGATTCTTCCTCATTCAATATTTGAGGCCATGTATATGTCAGGTCCCCATATTCTGGACCCCATTGTTATTATTATGTTATATCCTGATACGAGCATGGGAATGCCCGCCTTATCCATATGATCAGATGATTCCTCATCCATTATTGAGGCTATGTACTTTTTACTTCTTGCAGGTGGTTCAGGATCGTGGTTCCGGGTTTCAGTTCATTTCTTCTCTTCTCCACACCCCATTGAAAACCATTTATGACTTATGATGTCCATCGGCCATACGATGAGCTCTTGGCCTCGCACATCAGGGGGCAATCTGTTAACACCCAAAAAGTGTTCACTACCTTATCTACCCCACTGTATGGCTCATTTGTCCATTTTCCTAACATATTTCCCTTGAAACCTTGAAAATCCCATAAAAAAGCCTCCAAAAGGCCATAAAAACACCTTTTTCCTCCAAAATATCCAAAAATCCTCAAAAAATAGAAAAATCTCCAAAAAGGGAAGAAAAAATATATAAAATAATGAGGAAAAAAGAGGAAAAGAGGAAAAAACCCTAAAAAACTGCCCTAGACCATATAGTTTCCAAAAACCATGGGCCAGCACTCCACCACTAAAAAACCATAAATAAGTGATGGAGACCCATTATTTTACATCCACAATCACAAGCATCCTTACTCTGCCAAAATAGCTCTCGAAACCCTAGCTCACTCTTTGAGCTACTTTCACCATTGAGAGCCCCTTTTGGCCCATTTCTACCACTGGAGAAAGAGAAGGAGCAGCTGGAGCTCGGAGCAACCTCTCGGATTAGCGCAAAGGGCTTCACCAACCTCTACATTGGAGGTAATATCAATAAAAAACCATTCTTTATATTTTGTATTTTTTGTTTCATGCACATGTTTAGATTTACTTTTTATTTCTGTTATAGCTTTTAGTTTACATTTTATTGAACTGCTACTAAGGAATCCATCTTCCTTAGTAGGTGTTCATTCACACAAGCTAGGGGTAAAACCCTAGCTACAAATCCAGATGTGACCCATTTCAGGATTTTTGCCTCAAAGGATTGGGATAGAATTCCAACTGAAAAGAGAAAGACTTTGCAGCACCAGAGACAAGAGTTCCTATTTGTTGGGTATTATGAATATTCAAAAGGGTACAAGCTGATCAAATTTAGCACTAACTAACATTTCATTGAAACAAGTGTCCAGTTTCAAGAAGAGCCTTTAGTAGCAGTTGAAGCTGGAGAGTCTTCTTCACCACCAGATCCATTGATTGTAAGCGGAGAGACTAATGAGTTTGATGATTCTGATATGTCTGATAATGATGATTTGATTGCAGATCCTAACAGTCCTATAAGACCAAAATGGGATGCAAATACCATTCATGCAGCTGGGGAACTACCTGGAAATCCTAGTGACCCTAGGAGGACTAGATCTCAATTTGGGAGTGACCTTTGTGTGAAAGATCCTCTATTTGCTGATAAGTGCTATCTGATGGTTGAATCAGATCCACAAAAATATGAATATGTAACAGATGATCCAATATGGAAAATATCCATGAAAGAAGAATTCAACTTGCTCCAGAAGAACAACACTTGGGAACTGGTTGATCTTCCCATAGGGAGGAAGCTAGTTCAATGTAAGTGGGTTTTCAAGACTAATTTTGCTTCTGATGGTTCATCTTTGAAATATAAGGCAATATTGGTAGCCAAGGGCTACTAACAAGTACATGGTATTGACTACATTGAAACCTTTGCACCAGTGGCAAAGATGGACTCCATAAGGCTAGCTCTAGCCATTGCAGCTTTAAAGCACTGGGAGGTACATCACATGGATGTGAAGCGTGCTTTCCTAAATGGAGATCTCACAAAAGAGACTTACATGCAGAAACCTGAAGGGTTTTTTTCTAATCCATGTTTAGTGTGCAGGTTAAAGAAATCATTGTATGGGCTCAAGCAAGCCCCCAGTGCTGGGTATGCCAAGATTGATGGCTTTTTGCTATCACTGATTTTTGTTCGATGGAAGTCTGATCCTAATTTCTATTTGAAAATGATTCATTGTTCTTTGATGATTATTTTTATGTATGTGGATGAACCTCTGATTATAGGAATTTCAAAGAAAGAGATTGCCTCCTTGAAGGATGCAATGAACCATGCATTTTCTATGACATATTTGGGATTGTTGAGCCAATTCTTGGGTATCAACATTGCTCAATCCTAACATGAAATAAAAATACATCAGTCCAAGTATGGTTTGTATTTTTTGAACAAGTTCAACATGAAATATTGCAAGCCAAGCAAGACTCCCTTCCTTTCAGGAGTTAAGCTTGAAGAAGCAAGTTCTTCTCCTATGGTAAATAATACACTATATAGGAAGTTGATTGGGTGTTCACTTTATATTACACACACTCAACCTGATCTATCTTATGCAGCTAGTATGGCTTCAAGATACATGGATCAGCCCCATGAGATCCACTGGAGAGAATCCAAAAGGATCCAAATTTTTTTTCAAGGAACAAGAACTCATGGGATCTTCTACAAAGAAAAATATGATCTTGATTTGATTGGGTTTACTGACAGTGATTGGGCAGGTGACAACATAGATCAAAAGTCTACATCAAGATATGTTTTCATGCTTGTAAAAGGACCAATCAACTGGTCAAGCAAGAAGCATAGTACCATAGCACTGTCATCTACAAAAGCAGAGTATAGAGGAGTTGTAAATGCAATAACTCAATGTTTATGGTTGCAGGGGATACTTGGAGAATGTGGCTTCGAATAATAGTTTTCAATTAATATCTACTATGATAATCAGAGCACCATTTGAATCTGCAATGATCCAATTTAGAGACAGTGAACCAAGCACATTGATATCCATATGCATTACATCAGACAACTTGTGCATGATGGCACCATTGATATACTCTATGTGCATCTTCAGAACAAGTAGAAGACATCTTCACCAAAGTTTTTTGTGAGAATACCTTCATTAATTTCAAATAACTACTAGGGATTGCTGATCATGTTGTGAAGCGTGATTGATGACAATATTTCCAAAAATTTTGTCTTTCCTGTCCATGTTTAAGGGAGGATTTTCCCACTAGGTTTTTGCCTCTTTCCTTGCTTGTATTGACAAGCAGTATGTAAAGGGTGACTAAGCATTGTTGCTACGCCTGTTATAGCTGATTTCACCACACTAGGTGAATCACACATTGTATGGCCTTCCCCTATCCTGCTGCAGACTCATTAGCCCCTATGGACCACTTTGTGTCTTTTGATGTATCCTTGACCATCCCTAAAAACATTAGAAAAGTGATATACACGGATTTTTCCCCGATAACCGCGTACATACGTGGATATTCTATCTATAGTCACGTACATCGGGATGTGTACATAATCCAAAACATTTTGGAGCGTTCATTGACTTGGATCCGACTCATATGACTCCTGGCCTTCCATATGCCTTGAGATCGTAGGGATTCGACCTTCCAGTATCCCTTTGAAAAGCTATATAAGGAACCCTTGAGACATTGAAAGTAGGAGAGAGAATTGAGAGTAACGAAACTATAGTCCATTGTTGCCAGAACTTATGCTTGAGTCTGCATCCCTTTGTCCCTTGGAACACTGTTGTGTTCTTCCCAAGCTTGCCTTTTTCTAGTAAGCCTGCTATCGAAGTGATGGAGGATTGAAGTGGTGGAGGCCCAAGTGGGGGATTCAGTTTCTTTGGTTCATATACGTGCCGTCAGAGGTTGTCACTTGTAATCTCTGATTCATATTAATAGAAATATCTTTTCCTGTCCAGTAATGTGTATTTGAATGAATATTGTATCCATTGGAATATGTGAAATGCTTTTACATTATTGATTATATATGCTAGAATAGATCTAACACCATGAAATATAGTATGCTTGTATTGTTTACTTGTTGTTGAGGACGTGCTATAACAATTAAAGCTGAATATTGGGAAGCTCAATGGGGATCTACTTCAACCATCCGGAATAAGGTACAAGGTTCGATCCTTTAGTGTTAGATATTTTTATTTCTATTGCATATTGGGAAATATTGATTTCTGGAGTCTAGCTGTCTGTTGTGGTACCCCAAGCCATGGGAATTTCTCTCTGTAACAACGCCCTATAGTTTTCTGATATTCACTCATAAATTTAGGCTTAAGGGGGGTTTTATAATAATCAACCCATAGTTACCTACCTTAGACATTAATTTTAATTATTTTTGTCTTATTACCTAGTTTCCTAGATTCCATTCTATGCTAGTTGCCTTCGACAAGTCCTAGAAGTCAAAACATGCTAAAAATGAGTTATGGAGTTCTTGGAAAACATATTGGAAACCAAATTTAGCATTTCTTCTTTATTCCAGGTCCTCCAAAGTGCATATCTTCTTTTTCTGAAAAGCTGCCTATTTTATTGAGATTTAAGGCAAAAGGAAAAGCTAGACTAGGTGTAGTTGACTTGTTTTTTAACCACATCATCCTCCCTCATTTTCTCCTAATAAAATCATGTATGAGTTGTCTTTACATCCCTCATTATATTTCCTACTTGACTTATCCAATTCATGAGCATCTTGGTAGATTTGGAAACTTCTTTATGCACCTATGGGGGATTTGACTAGATTTAGTAAGCCTACTTTTTTACCATTTCAAATGGAATCCTTGTGAATTTGAATCTCTAAATTATATATTTCAAAAGAATATTACTTCATAATGTTGGATATTGTACACTTATTGAATACATATCAGTGTTATGCTCCAATTTCAGTCTCCTTTGGTGTGAATTTTGCATGTTTGATTAGCAATTTTGTGAGTGTAATTGTTCTATCTCTTGGGTTCAATTTCCAAAATTGGTACATGAAATTTATACAAGTTCCTATGGGAACTACAGTGAATAAATTGTCTGAATTCAAAAAATGATTAATTGAAGAGTTCAGAAAACCAAAATCTGAAGCACAATAAATTACAGAATTGAAAGAAATTAAGCAGTATCTAAATGAGACTGTTTGGGATTTTAATCAAAGGTTGAAGAAACTAATGGAAAGAGTCATTTTTGAGATGAGAGAGATTTAGCATAATGAATGGTTCATTGTAGTGCTACTATCTCATATCATACTTCCACTGATGCAACAGAAGATTGCAACACAAAGCGAGGCTCTGGAGATTGTAATGAATTTGGAAGCTTCACCCATTGGAGAAAATGCAGTCGGGATGAACCAAATTAGACATGGCTGGAGAAATTGACCCTCTATCTATAAGTTATTAAGAAAGGAAAAGAACAATGTGAGGACTTCTAGTGCACTCGATGTCACGCAGATGGACATACCAAGGATAATTCCTCGGATTTCTGAAACTACCTATTGTCAAGAGCGTGAAACCCATTGAGTTGTGATAGTGTACCATGGTGATTCATTTTCCAAGTATATGGGAATCACCATGAAGAGTGTGGATATATGCATAAGATGGTAACGAAGCCAACGAACTTATACTCCACATTTTTCTACTCTGTTGGACATGAAGATAAGGATTGTTGCGGATATGACCTACTTCAAGAAAGAACATATGACTTGTACTATGAGAAGGGAGAGGTACAACAACGGTAGCCACAAGTGGTACATGCACCACCTCAACCTCAGTTCGTACCACAACAAAAATCATAGATGCAGTTTGTGTCTCAAAAACCACAACAACCGTTTGCACCACAACCACAATATAATCATATGCAAAAGGCTCTACAAGAGCCGAAATATGTTTAGTCAGCGTAGTATGCTCAGCAACAACCGAATCCCCCACAGCAAAAATTTAATCAACCACAATATCAACAACAAGGAGGATTTCATAGAGGATTCTAAGGAGGAAGAGGTGGAATATTTGGTCGAGGAGGAGGACAAGGTTGCAGAATAGTGCAATGTTATAATTGTGGTGTACTGGGACTCTATCAGAGAGATTTCCCACAATTGCAGTTTACACGTAGGTATTGTACCGCTATTGATCACACTATTGAGAACTGTCCACAACTGATCATGAGGTGGAAGGAAGGAAATGTTCCACAGTTATAGAGCCATAACCAGTTTCAGAAACGGAACCAGTTGTAGAGCTAGAACTAGTTTGAGAATCAAGTGTAGAACCATAACCAATTACAGAATTAGATCCAAAACCAAATTCTAATTCAGAACAAGAATACAAATTAGAACATGAATCAACATCTGAGTCCACCATTGAACTAGAAATAGGGACCGATGGTTGCAATGATCTCAACAGAACCCAGAAAGAAGGATGATAACATTATGGTCATCACTCACGGAGGTGCGATGACTAGAGAATATAGTCCCCATCCACAAGTTTAGCTGGCTTGGAAGAAGAGGGTGTCTTTCAATATCGATGCTAAAAAAGACATATGTTTTGAAGCACACAATGTGATCGAAAGGAATCCTGGTAAGTTACCCATTTATAAAATGCCCACTGCTTTTGATACAACATTGGTAGCAAGACCATCGAGATAGCATGGTACCTTGTAGAACTTATTCAAAAAGTTTCTTGTTGATGGAAAGAGATATCAATTCTCTTGCCAAGATTGAGAGTCTGTTGCATCAACTAGGCAAGGGATGGAAGGATTCCGTAGTGAATTCCTTGCATAAGAAAAAGATGGGAAAATAAATGCACATGAATATCTAGATTGGGGACTACGAGGTAGATTTAGTCATCCTAGATCTAGGATAAGATGTTAACATTCTAACAAGAAATACATGGAAGAATATGGGGAGCCCAACATTGAGCTGGTCTCCTATGTTATTGCCACTGGCAAACCAATCCAGAGTAACACTAATTGGGCGAGTTTCACACCTTGTAGTGGAAGTTGAAGGGATGAATACTTATGATGATTTTGATTTTATTGAAGTTGTTGATGGTGGAAGCTCCTATCCCACATTGCTGGGGATTGTATTGGCTAATGATAGTATGGAAGTGATCAATTTTAAGAAGCACATAGTGACCTTTGAGAATCAAGACATCAGAGTCATCATTTCAATGGATCTAAATGAAGGGAGAAGGTATGTTGAGCTAGTGAAGGCTGAAGATGTCATAGGATGGGCTCCTGCATATAATATCTGGGAAGATTACATCCATCTAAATGTTGATGGGTTACTTGGTTGGTGTAGCACTAGCTCTACGTCTTCCAACTCTAATGATGCATTAGAAAATTGGCAGAATAGAATGCATAAAGTGTCGTTCTGAAAGTGAGGTTTGGTTACATAATCATTGCATCGAGTTGCGACTGAGACTATTGAATTACCAGTATATGAAGGAGTGCATGAACTATCTAAGTTCCTATTTGAACTCGAATATAAGGTGTCAAAACCACAGCAATTTATAGCATTGGAGGAAGTGTTGAAGGCTTCTCTAGCACGTTGGTGGGTGACCCATAAGAATTCGATCACTAAATGGTCAGAGTGTCGAATATTGATGATAGTTCACTTTGGAGATGCAAAAGTGTACAACGCAGGAAGGTACTGTTAACCCAAAAATCCCCCACATAGCTCTCAATGGCCCACACCACCCAAGGACACCATCTCACAACCTTCATATCACTCCATAAGACCCTCCATTAGACCCTCACAACTCCAAAATAGCCTCAGGATGAAGAAAAAGGGCTGAAAACCCCAAAAAGGATCCCAAAATAGCCCCTAGGAGCTAAAGCCCTAAAAAAAGGGCTAAAACCCTAAAAGGGGCTAATGTTAGGGCGAAAGGGGCTAAAGGCCCAAAAAATGGGCTAAATCCCTGACCAAGGGCTTCAAACCCTCAAAACCCCTTGGAAAATCTATAAAAGGAGGGTAGGGGGTCACTCTCAAAAGACTTCTCCCTTGCATATTGTTATGCTTCCCATGGATGCGTTGAGACACATTTGCCTCTCAAGCCACCCACACTCCCTCCATCTCCATTTCCATTTGAGCCATTAATCCCCAACCAAGAGAGGTGCTCCCATGAGCTACGGCATGTTGGCCCATTTATACCCAAGAGAAGGTATACCCAATGGTTTATTTCTCTTTTGCTTAATGTTATTTGCTTTCTAACTCTCATTTTTATTTGCGGGTTTTGTTATTGACATTGTTTTTGCAGGTTCTCCATTAGAGCTTAGGTTTATTTGCAGGTTTTAAGGAGGTGGAACCCTAACCCATTTTCTATAGAGGGGTTCACCATAACTTTTTTTTCTTCTTTCTACCATTAGATTTAGTTTACTATTCTTCCCATTTGATTCCTCTTCTTGTTTAGATTAGCTTAGCTTTAGTTTAATATTCTGTTCTGTCATTTTCATTTATGTTTTATTTTCTGCATTTACCATTAGCAGGAACCTACCCTTGTGCACTATAGGAATAAGGGAGTCATTCTTGCACCTGTAGTAGGGAGAAATCCATGCTACAGAACTGGAAACCAAAGCAGGTCGATCCCACAGGATCCCTAGTCCAAAACTTTTATTTGCAAGTTTTTAAAATTTTTGCCCTAGTTTTTTAGAAAATTCATGTTAAATCCATCTTATATTCTTGTTTATTTACATTTATAGTTATTTCTGAGCCTCCTCAAGGCCAATCCAATCCCATTTGGCCATAGTACCAGTTAGTGTTCACCACTCTGTGGTTTGCAAATCACTCAACTATGCAAAAATGACCGAACTGAATTTCTGAAAATTCACCTGTGTTCAAGCTCATTTTTTGCCCAAATAGTTGATGTATTTGAAAATATTTTCTTGGATAGGGGTAAAAGGGCCCATTTCTGAAGTGGGTTTTCAACCATTTGAGGTAATATTTCACAGTTTGATCAGAATCCAATTCGTAAAAACAGGACTTTTACAGGTGCGTGACCCATTTTTTGGCTTTTTAATTTCAGTTTCTGTTTTTATTTTCTACATTTTATTTCATGAGAAATGTGTAAATGTTAAGTAAATCATTATGGATTAATAAAATGAACCTAGTCTAACTAAAATCAACTTAAAATCAACCATCTTGATTCCCCCTTCCTCCTCTACCCAGTCATCACCCTCTGAGGTATTTCGGGATACGACAAAGGGCAAGCTCGTATAGATATAGCCACTCCATGATATTGTTCCAAACCACTAAAATCGAGTGACCTAGACAGTAGAGGGGGTAGAGAAAGAGGGATTCTTACAGCACTAAGCATCCTACCTATTGGCCAACCTAACATCTAGGAGGTGACCTGAGGATCTACAGATGGGCTTAGTCCCATTGTGTTGCGATCCCAACACCTTCTCTTGGTTGAAGAGGAATATTACTGTGAGGTAGACATCTAGTTAGGCCAGCAAAGATTCAGGGTTAATCACTGTACTTGTTTACAATTTCTATTTATGATTTTCATACACAACTACCATGATGAATTCATAAACCATATTGCAGCAACCAAATACTAGAAAAACAAGCAAACAACTAAACCATACCAAATAATTAACCCAAATCTGTTCATGATGCTAAGTAAGCCTTAAAATTTACTAATTTACACTAAGTCAAAACAACTCTACAGTATTTGAGGACATAAGTCCTTGACTGCTTCAACTATGGGAAGTACTTGGGCTTTGCCCAGAAACTCATTGTGAGGAGTACCACAAGAACCCCAAAGTAGCTGGATGCTAAGAGGAATTGCCAAGCGAAACAGGCAACGACCCCTTCTGATTCAGTAGAAGCACCTGTGAGGAACAAGCCAAGCGCTATCTTCTGGCAGTCTTGGTGGACGAGAGTCCACCTTTAGCCAATAGGGAGCCATTGAAACTAGGGTCTAAATCTCATACCAACCAGTTTCACACACAAAATCAAACACAATTGATCCTCCACATTCCTCCTCACGCCTAAGAGGCCAACCACCACCATTTGAAACACTCGATCGACACCATCATAGCTGTTCTCAGTGATCTCCCACACTGTCAGAGGGCCACACATCCTTTGATTCTAATTCAGACCCATATTAGTCTAAACCAGACCTTCACACCACACCATCTAGCCCCATGGCTAATACAAATCCGGATCCATTTTTCAGCCCAACCTTAGCAAGTGGACCCATGCCCACATCACAACTTGGTAAGTAGCCTAAGCATAGTCATGTAGACTATCATTATCCAACTTCCACCACCTCTAGTGACCAGCCAATTTGGCCCACTTACAACACATGGGGGTAGTGGCCCTTCCACACATACTGCCCCTCCTTTGAACACGGGGGAGCAGTGGATCATCCACCTACATTGCCCCTACTATCATACATGGGGGAAATGTCCTCGCCATTCATACCATCCCACCCACAACACTTGGGGACATTGGCCCATCTGCCATAGTGCCACTGCAAGCACCCCCAACTGTATAGATGCACTATGCACCTGCAAACCCCACCACCATCGCAGCCCCATCCCACATTAACTTGGGGTCAAATATGCCCTTCATGGCTCATCTAAACTTGCCTAATTTGGATAGATTAACAAATGACCCCATCTACCACCAAGCTTTTTGGCCACCTATGCCAACTAAGCTTCCATTAGACATCTCGAAGTTTGAAGGCAAAGTCGAGGAATGTCCCCAAAACCACATAATGACATTCCATCTATGGTGCTCATCCAATAGCATTGTAGATGACTCCATTAGGTTGAGGCTGTTCCAACACACTCTTACAGGTGTCATGGCCAAATGGTACACTGAGCTACCACAAGCCAAGTACCCGGACTTCAACTCCCTAGCCTTCATGTTCCTATAGTATTTCCAACTCCCTGTCAGATATGACGAGGGGGTGGAGATCCTGCTATCCTACTGTCAAAGCACTGCCACTCACATAACTGACCATATCCATGAGTGGCGGCAATGCCGTAGCTTATTCAAAATACAACTGGAAGATAGGATCTTCTTGGATTGGTTCCTTAAGACTTTGCTCATGCCCATCGCAAAGGACATCGCATCTGAACATCCCCAATTTGAAGAAGAGGCCATACTAAAGGCCCAACAGTTTGACCTCATCTATGCTCAGTATGGATACCTATATACTGTCATTCTAGATGCTTCCTATCTGAATACCTCCTACTGCAATGCAGCAGGGGCATCCCATGCTGTGAACATCATAGGATTGGTTTCCCAATAGCCACCACCTCAACCGACACCACAACCAAGAAACACTGCTAATGTTGCTTACAAAAACCAAGTTCCAAACTATGCTAGAATGATGTCCCAGTATGGAGCAACAACTTCCTATGCACAACTTGCACCACCATAGTAGGCTCAGGAAATGGCTTGGCCAACACAATAGTATGTGGGGAAAATTCCCACATTTGTGGCACCACCGCCCCCACAAATCTACTATGCACCACCAATGGAACAAGTTCAAGCCCCCGCCCCCACTCCACCCACTCCGTTGGAACAAGTGTTTGCATAACAAAACCATCCCAACAAGCATGCCCCCAACAATCAACAAGGGCAAGCTAGGAACAACTGGCCCCACAACCAAGGCAATAAACAACCATAGGGAGGCGGTCAACAAACGAACCCTCCTGACAATGCTACGGTAAACTGGCCAACCCAAAATCCCCCATGACCAAATGCACCAAGGCGCAATGCCCCATTGTGCAAAAACCAACCATGCACACTCTGTGAGGTCTATGGGCACAACACATTAAAGTGTCCCCTCATGGGGCACACTAAGCAAGCCATTCAGAATGAGGTCCAATAGGTTGCCAATGCTACAAACTAAGAACAACCCAACCCGACACCACAAGGAACTCCCCCCATGGTGCTTCAAAACCCACTACCAGTCCAAGGATTGGTGGCAACCGCACCCCCTCCCCAACCCAACCCCAATGCTTCAGGGGCATTGCCCACAGCTAAAACAGGTGTTCACCACCTGCTAGCCATGACCACTAAAGAGGTCAACTTACAGACTAGACGAAATTAGTATGGTACCACTATCAAACCTATCGACTCATCAACAGCATCCACGTATAAGACATCCAACCTACCTCTCCAGTTCCCCCCGCTCCTACACCCGCCCATACACAAAATTTCCAATCATGCCACAGCTAGAGCTACAGTTAGCTATAGCATTGTGGATGATTTGGCCCGAATTCCAACCACCATGTCTGCTCTTGAGGTACTTAAAACATTCCCAACACAGCGAAAAGCCTTACTAGCCGTTCTAGGGGCAGTAAATCCATCCGAATCCAAGCTTATCACCTTTGACACAGAGAACGGGGAACCATGCATTCCCTCCACTATCACCTTCCAAATCCCAGTGTCCATCCAGAATTTGGTTGTGCATCGATGCATAGTGGATGAGGAGGCATCCATGTGCGTCATGTCTACCTTTGTTTGGTAGAAGCTTGGATCACCAATTTTTCAACCGTCCTCCATGACTCTGCGGGCTTATGATGGACATCCCACTAAATACCAAGGAATCCTCCCCCATGTCCCCATCACGTTAGCTGTGAAGACAGTCCTGATTGACATCGAAGTCGTCAATGCTCAACTGGACTACAACCTCCTCCTAGGAAGGAGTTACATGTACACCATGTGAGCCATCGCATCAACTATCTTCTGCCTCATGATGTTCCGCCACGAGGGGAAGGTTGTGACGGTTGACCATATCACCTACCATGATCTGCAAGGGTTAACAACACCTGCCAACATTATCCCTACCATCACCACCATTGAGCCGCAAGGGGTGACCACACACTCTAACATCATCCCTGCAACCAACACTGTGGTTGAAAACATGCCAGCTTCCCCACCGTTGAATGTGGGCCTTGGGTTGTTTACTGATCCCACCATGATCGCTCCTTTTGTTGGGCAATAGGAAAGACCCGGGTTTAATCCTTTAGAGTCGCACCAACAAAAGA
This sequence comes from Pseudotsuga menziesii, assembly GCA_001517045.1. NCBI lineage: Eukaryota > Viridiplantae > Streptophyta > Pinopsida > Pinales > Pinaceae > Pseudotsuga > Pseudotsuga menziesii. Next base: position 113,777 of record LPNX010554240.1, read on the forward strand.
CCCACAGTGTTGGCCCTTTCGGCAACAACCTGTGCGCAGGTTGTAGTCTCACCCGAAACAGCTATGGGGTGCTGCAGAATCAAGTTTCTGCAAGCAGAGAGGGGGATTACTGTACCTTAGCCTTTTAATAACCTTATTAATCAGTACTTATAAAGATTTACCATTCATTTACATACAACTTCGCAGATAAATAAACAGTCGTGACTTGCTCAACCCACTACAGGGAATTCACAGTGAAGCTAAATATTAGCAGCGATCTAACTTATCAGATATATACAGTTATTAATGCATAAAAGACAACAGAAATAGAAACAGCACAAGAAACCACAACACCGGATATAACGTGGTTCACCCCCAGTGTAGGGGTTACGTCCACAAACTGTGTTCTATTCAACTTGCTACAAAACCACAGTTTGATCTGCGCACTCAGCTGCAGATCCCTTCAATCCTTTAGACAAGTCACGCACACAGCAGCAGGTCTTTTCTCAATCTTCCTTACAAAAACCCTCTGCGCACACAGCTGCAGAGGTCGTCCACACACACAGTTGGGACTTATCCTTTTCTTACAATATCAACCTTAGCTTCACCTTAAGCTTTCTTACATCATAAAACCTAACCCATATTCTTTACACAAGTGCTTATTTATACTGCGCATTTTTACAAAACCATGGTCTTAAACCATGGGCACCCAAAACCCTAAACCCTGGATTTCAACCAAGGGTTTATTACAAAAAAGGAGTTTTAACTTCCCCCGACACCCCTAAGACTGTTTTGACCCGTAAATCCACTTACAAACTTTCTGATTAACCACGGAGTTACCCAAACATGGAGTATGCGTCCCAACAGGCCCCTAAGACTCACTAGTGGCCCATCCCGGGACACTCTTCAGTTTCTCTGGTGGTAGAATTCCGCTGACGAGCATAGTGTACTGCTTGCTGAAGCTCTCCATGCTATGGCCGGTTTCCTACTTCTGTCATTTGCAGAAGTTTTGTGGATGAAAGCCGTCGCGATCCACCTGCAACACCATCCTTCACTCCAATTGCTGATGCCTAACCATCCACAACTTTGGGGTCCCCTGGGATTGCATGTCCCACTGTAGAAGGAATATAGCTGCCATGGTTCTGCTACGCCAAAAGATTGCATGGTGGGATTCCCCAGAGTCTTTCTGCGAGGCCTCATGCCCTTTGTTTCTCTACGTTAGAGCAAACTCCTGTCCATCTTTGCAAATTTAGAGCAAACTCCTACTTGTCGATGTACTTAGCCAAGTAGGGCAGCACTGGTGGAGTACTCAAAAGGTGCTGCAAACCTCTGTCCCTTACTTCTCGTACTAACTCCTGAACTTTACAGTCGTTCGACATGGTTCGGGCTGAATATCTCACAGATGTACTTAAGACAAAAGACACAGGTCGAGATGGATTCTTATAGAATCCCGAGGCGAAATTTGTCATCATGGTGTAGTAATGACGCAAAATCTGATGAAGTTCCAGAAATCTTCTCTGCACAGCACCAGATTTTCCCAAAATCTTATTATGACAAGTAATGAGAGCAGCTCTCGTGCCAGTGCCGCCGAATGCAATATGTCCCATCCGTCACATTTTGGGCTGTGACACACCTTGACAACCTTCGACTTCGACACAGTCTGACCCTGCGACCTATGACCAACCTGTAGCTGCGCATCCTTTAGACAAAACAAGCTACGAGAATCCATAATGCTACTAGCATCTTCGCTTACTTGCTTGGTGCTACCTCCTATTCTGAGTATCTGGCCTGTCCATGTACTTTTTTAAGCGGCTCCCATTTATCATAGAGGGAAAGAGTTCACCATTTAACTTATCTAGCTGGACTGCGCCCCCATCAGTAACTTTCTGTACTACATACGGACCTTTCCAATGTGTCTTAAACTTTCCTAGGAACTTCATGAATTTGCTGTCATAAAGGAGCACAAGATCACCCTGCTGAAAATGTTTCTTCTTGATGTGTCTATCATGCCATGATTTTTCTCGAGCTTTCTGCACCTGTTGTTGGAAGCCTACGACAAATCTATCCTCTTCAAGTTCTAATATCTGTTTCAGTCTTTCTATGATTATGGCTGGGTCATCCATGTTGGTGAAAGTAGATATCCAGAGGCTGGGAACAATGTATTCCATGGGCATGACAGCTTCTTGCCCATAAACTAGTCGAAAGGGTGTATGGCCTGTCAACTTTTTGCAATGCGGTAAGCCCATAGCAGTGCTAGAATTCGAAGATCCCAATCATTCTTGTTAGCGTTACAAACCTTTGTCAAGGCATGCTCAAATATTTTGTTAAAAGCTTCGACAGTCCCGTTTGCTTGTGGGTGATATGCGATACTCTTTTGATGATACACCTGAAATTCTTCAGTCAATACTTCAATAGTCTTGTTCAGGAAATGTGACCCCTGATCACTCATAAGAACTTTGGGACACCCAAATCTAGATAAGATGTTGTCGAAGATGAACTTCGCAGTAGTAGCAGTGCTACAGTTCTTGACTATTTGAGCTTCGGCCCAATGGGTAAGATAATCAGTTGCTGTAATGTCAATGGCCCATTTGTCAAAGGCCTGTAATGTTACTTGTGGAGCTAGGGGCATTTCATCCCTCCTAGATGGTTTACCTGTCCTCTGACAGATGTCACAGCTGTGGCAATATTCTCTTGCATCTTTGTGAAGTGTGGGCCACCATAAGCCTACTGTCAAGATCTTCTGCGTTGTGGCTTTGCCTGCATAGTGACCTCCTGCTGCACCAGAGTGTGCTTCAGACAATATTAGAGGTTTTTCGTGTTCCAAAACACATCTGTGCAGTATCTCATCTGGTCCCATTTTATACAGCTGTCCTGCTATTAAAGTGAAGTCTACGGCTCGAACCACCAACTGCTTCTTCTGCTGTGTGGTCATCTCTGGAGGGGGGATACCTGTGGACAAATACTGAACAATATCCTAGAAATATTCATCAACTATCTGGATAGCAAATAATTTTGCATCTAGGAGGCCTTCGTCCAAATTGGTAGGTTCTTCGCCTGACTCGAGCCTCGACAAGTGGTCAGGTCCTAGGTTAAGTCTTCTAGGCTTAACAATGATCTCAAAATCATATTCTTGAAATAGAATTAACCATCTTCATATTCTTCCACCTAGCATAGGTTTGTTAACCAAGTACTTCAAAGCAGAGTGGTCAGTAAACATCTTAAAATGAGATCCTAGTAGATAATGTCGAAATTTTTGTAATGCATATACCATAGCAAGACCTTCACGTTTTGTCGTAGTATAATTTTTCTCTGCTGTAGACAACTTTCTGCTAGCAAAAGAGATAGGGTGATCGATATTTCCTTCACCTGGCTGAGCGAGCACAGTACCTAAAGCAATGGAGGATGCACCAACATGCACATGAAACTCCTTGTTCCAGTCAGGGAATACTAGGATAGGGGCAGTAACCATCTTTTCTTTCAGAATGTCGAGGCTTGCTTGGCATTCTGGTGTCCATTCGAACTTAATATCTTTCTTTAGCTGCCTTTCCATTGGGGTGGTAATCTTGGCATATCCTTGGATAAATTTCCTGTAGTAACCGGTGTGACCAAGCATTGTGCGAAGTTGTTTGACAGACTTCAGAGGTGGCAGGTTCACAATAATAGTGATCTTCGTAGGGTCCATCATCAATCCCTGCTTACATACCACATGACCAAGTAGAATGCCAAAGGGTGCATAGAAAATGCACTTTTTTAGGTTCAAGGAGATTTGGTGCTGTCTGCATTTATCCAACATAAGTCTCAAACTAGTTATATGGTCTTTTACTAGCCCAAAAATGGTCCAATCATCAAAGTAAACTTCTAAGAATTTATGGATGTATTCATTAAACGCGGAGATGACTACTCGAGAAAATATGGCAGGTGCATTCTTCAACCCGAAGGGCATGACAGTATACTGGAAGGATCCCATTTCGGTAGAAAAGTTTGTCTTATGTCGGTCCTCTGGAGCAATTCGGATCTGATGGTAGCCAGAAAAGCCGTCGGTAAAAGAGTATACTTCTTGACCTTCGACATTGTCGAGTACTTCATCTGTAAAGGGAGTGGGAAAAGGGTCATGTAGACAGGCATCATTGAGTTTCCTTAGATCGACACAGATTCGGATTTCACCCTTAGTCTTCTTCTCCTGGACAACCATAGGGCTGACCCACTCAGATTCTTCAACAGGTTCGATTATTCCTGTGGCAAGCATCTTATCCAACTCTAGCTTAACATTTTCCTTGTATTTTGGATTCAATCTATAAGGGCGTTGCTTCACAGGCTTCGCATCAGGCTTCAGGGGGATCCTCATTACACCAATATCTCCCAGGATACCTTTCATTTCAGAGAACTTTGTCGAAAAAATATCTTGGTATTCGTGGAGAAGTTGAGTTACCTTGCTTACCATCTCATCATCCCGATAGTCTCCAATGGTAGCAAACTTAGGCTGTGCATCGGATCCAATGTTAAATGTGTGCGTCTTCAAGGGCTGCATCACTTCGGGAACTTCGACTGCCAGTCCATGCATGTCGCAGTATCCTTCTGAATCAGGGATATCAAGACGGCGCGGGTCCTCTTCCTCGTCAACTGTGAATTTATAACATTCAACTGCAAGGGCTTCTTGTGTGGCCCAATCAGGGCGATTTTCTGCCACTTCTTGTTCGTTAAATACCTTAGTATGGATGATCCTGATAGCTGTATCTAGGGCTGGACAGACATCATTAGTAGAGAAAGTATTGATAAAGCTATGAACAAGACAGTCCCAACTTATAGTATCTTGGCGAAGTTCAGCCTCCGCGTACCAGTTCTTCGCTAGTGGTCCCAGCGTGTGCACAAATCTATGTACCCACTCATCCTGAGGTACATACTTCCATGCCTCGTAGCATTTGCTTAAGTGGTCCTGGGGGCAAGTTTTTCCATCAAACTTGCTTCGCGCCTTTGCCAACTGGTCTGAGAACCTCAGGTGAAGGAGCTTCTGACATGCTTCCTAGGTAGGGATCTACTTCTTATGGCTCATCCACCATCTAACTGTTGTGGCTCTGAATGCTAACTCTAGGGCCTCCATTTTCTGTAGGTCAGGTATCTGATCCGATAATTGTACAATAAACGGTTCAGGATCTGTCGAACCATCATATATAGGTATAGTTCTGGGTTGTGAGTTGACCCATCTGAGAGACTTGGTAGGGTAGAGATTGCGGCCCCTATGGTGCTCAGATAATCGGTGTTGGCATCTTTCTAATTCATCTTCAGAGTCTGTCATATAGGAGCTACCAGACTCCCACCCTGCGACCCAAGGATCCTCATAACCTTCTGCTTGCGCAGTGATAGTAGAGATGGGTTCCGCATCAGCTTGCTCCTCATGTCGGAGTGGTTCTTTGTACCATTCCCCTTGTGAAGGATCCAGGGGTAGGATGACCCTGAAGTCTTTCCCTTCGAAGACCATCTGTCTCTTCTTTAGGTTAATGACTGTGGCATTTACCATTGCCCATTCAATTCCTAGTAGGGCCGGGTAAGGGTTGTTGTCATCAATGATCTCAATTACTTCGAAGTCCGTGAAGGTGTTGACTCCATCAATATCTATTTGGAGATCCAAGAATCTTCCTAAAGGTACAATCTTTTGCTGGTTGGCTAGCCTCAACTATATAGGGGACCAGGCAAGGGTAGGTTTCCCCATTTGTTCCCAGGTTTGTTTGGTTAAAACATTTACATCAGACCCTAAGTCTAGAATAACATCAATCATATCATATGCCCCTATCTGAGCATTCAATCACATTTCCCTGCCATTCCTGCTGACTCGATGAATAGTTTTGTCCTGACCACATCTTTGCAGAGATTCGCAGGAAGCGATGACGTTCTGCAGCTCATTCAGAGCATCTTGATTTCTTAAAAGTTTGAGGCAACTTTGTAAAAAGGTAGACAATATACTTACTTTATCCAGCGAAGCTTCACGAGGCAGTGACTGGGGCTGCACAGGCGTGCTGGGCGAGCTAAGGCCAGCAAAATCTTTCTTGGCCTCCAGGAATGTCTCTTTCTCTCTGATGATATCAAATGCAGGGATTTTCTCAGGAGCCTTAGGAACTAGAACTTCGGTAGGTCGGTTTGGCCTATTTTGGATGTGTGTCATAACTCCACTTCTTGTAACGACATTGATGACCGCAACAGGATAGGGCTCCATAGAAATCATCTTGAGGTTCTGAGTAGGGGTGGTCTGTCGTTCCTGAATCTTAGCTATCAACTAGGGGCACTGCTCAATCACATGATCTACTGTGCGACAATACCGACACGTCGTAGTGGGGTTCCGACAGTCACGATCCAAATGCCTAGCTTGGTTACAATTGTGACACACAAATTGGTTTCGGCCTCACCCGGCCATGCCACCACGGCCTCTAGAAGTACCTCGTCCAGAGGCACCCCCCTGGTAACCATAACTATCATTACTTGTGCCTTCAGTGTGCACCTGGTAAGCATCATAGGTGCGGCACTCATCCTCATTATGACCTACAGATTTGCAAAAATTACAGTAGGAGTTCTTAGTTCCTTGTCCATACCTTTGCAGCAGGTAATAGTTCTCAGGTCGGTGCTGACCTGTCATTCTGCAGAGCTCACAATAGAGAACTTGTGGTGGAAATGGGTTCGGTGCACCTGTCTGCAAGTACTTGTTTACTAGAGGGCACCGTTCCTTATCGTGAGCTTCAGTCCAACATTGCATACACCAAACCTCTTCGCAATCAGGTTTTCCCTTTTTCATCTCGCGAAGTTCTAGGGCCATCGTGGCTAGCTGCGCTTGGATTTGAGCAATACCAGAGTCATCTCCGACAGGGGCAGTCTCTAGTTTCATTGCGATTTACAGAGCCTCTTGCTGGTCAACAACCTTCTGTTGCATGAGTGGAGTTCTGATATGTGGTAATAATGCTGTAATAAACCATTCCTTGTGCTGCGCAGGACTAATGGTAAAGCTGACTTGGTTCAGGAGAACTTTGAATCTCTGATCAAAGTCCCACACTGATTTGCCACGTCGCTGTTGAATTTCCTTGAGTTCCATGATGCTCTGTGACTCCGATTTAGGCTTCTTAAATTCTTTGATTATGGCCGCCTTGATCTCACCTAAAGTAGGGCTCTAAGTGCTGGAAAATTTCATGAACCATGTCAGAGCTCGGTCCCGAAAGGAAGTAATGAGCTGCGCGGCTTGCACATTCGGATCTGTAATTTTCTTCACGTTCCATACTGCTTCGCAGAGAAACCAGAACTGTGCTAGGTCCTCTGCTCCCATGCCTTTAAAGATGGGGAGTTTAATGTCATCAACGAGGTGGGGCATGGAGTTTCTAGGGGGGTTGGGAGGGGGGAAGGACGTCGATGGGGGGGAATTTATCGGGGCAGACTAGCCTGTGGCTGGAATACTCGGGCCTGGTTGACTCTCAGACTGTGATGGAATTTTAGGGGTAGCAGAGCGGCGTTGCGGGGTGACCGGATGGTTTCCAACTGAAGGGTTTTATTCGGAATCTGATGCTTTAAGGTTTATAGGAGTGGACGCGGTAGCCTGACCTAAGGAAGAGGGGTCAAAACCTCTCTTATACCTTTTTCCGTTTCGCAGCAACCCACTTTACTCGTCGAAGGGAGTGTTACTTGCAAACATATGTTAGTACGACTAAACTAATAGTCCAATTCAAACAGCAATATACCCTTTTCGGCCAATAGTATTTTAATCCTTAAGCTTAATAAATTCAAAAACTTACCGCGGGGGCCTTTAAAAAAATTGTCGTTCAGCTTCACTAAAAGAAGTGCTTGTGTCAATGGAAAACTCTGTCACAAAGGCTTCCAATGTTCACGTCGTCCAAAAATCAACAGCGCGGGATACCTCGTTGTTGACGTGTTGTACAAGATTGACCCTCGCCGGAGTCAACGCGGGAACCCGTCAAACTTGGAAGTTCGTTCTTCTCTCTCTTAACCTAGACAACCACTGGTGCAACTCTATGTGGATACTACCAAAGAAAATTTCATAAGCATCACAAAAACATACCTTTGTAAAAAGTCACTTGCACTACACCGCGGATTGGTGTTCTCTTGCTGCGCAAATTTCAAACAGATCTCAACAAACCAATCACTGATTTCCTTCACAGAGGGCCTCCAGAACATAGCCCTTGAGGTACAATGTAAACCCTCTTGAGCAGGTACTAAGTTCAATCAGCAATGGAACCAATTTGTTGGGCAATAGGGCAGACTCAGGTTTAATCCTTTAGAGTCGCACCAACAAAAGACCCACAGTGTTGGCCCTTTCGGCAACAACCTGCGCGCAGGTTGCAGTCTCACCCGAAATAGCTATGGGGTGCCACAGAATCAGGTTTCTGCAAGCAGAGAGGGGAATTACTGTACCTTAGCCTTTTAATAACCTTATTAATCAGTACTTATAAAGCTTTACCATTCATTCACATACAACTTCGTAGATAAATAAATAGTCGTGACTTGCTCAACCCACTACAAGGAATTCACAGCGAAGCTAAATATTAGCAGCGATCTAACTTATCAGATATATACAGTTATTAATGCATAAAAGACAACAGAAACAGAAACAGCACAAGAAACCACAACACCGGATATAACGTGGTTCACCCCCAGTGTAGGGGTTACGTCCACAAACTGTGTTCTGTTCAACTTGCTACAAAACCACAGTTTGATCTACGCACTCAGCTGCAGATCCCTTCAATCCTTTAGACAAGCTATGCACACAGCAGTAGGCCCCTGCGTACACAGCTGCAGGTCTTTCCTCAATCTTCCTTACAAAAACCCTCTGCGCACATAGCTGCAGAGGTCGTCCACGCACACAGCTGGGACTTAACCTTTTCTTACAATATCAACCTTATCTTCACCTTAAGCTTTCTTACATCATAAAACGTAACCCATCTTCTTTACACAAGCGCTTATTTATACTGCGCATTTTTACAAAACCATGGTCTTAAACCATGGGCACCCAAAACCCTAAACCCTGGATTTCAACCAAGGGTTTATTACAAAAAAGGAGTTTTAACTTCCCCCGACACCCCTAAGACTGTTTTGACCCGTAACTCCACTTACAAACTTTCTGATTAACCGTGGAGTTACCCAAACATGGAGTATGCGTCCCAACACCTTTCCCGTTGGTGTCACCACCACTGGCACAAAAGAAAACGACGGACTTGTACATGGTCTCATTAAGCACCGTTGCACCAAAACAATAACTACAACCGTAGCCCCAACCAAAACCACAACATCATCCGTAGCTGCAACACTAACAGTAGCTGCAACGTCACCTATAGCAACAGCATGACACGGAGCTGTAACCCCAACCTCACCCCCACATGCAACCAGCGGGGAGTTATCTAGGCTCATCTCCAGTTTGTACAATTCCCTTCCTCTTTCCCCCACCTAGTGTCATGAGCAAGCCGATCATGGCCACCTTCAGCCTACCCAACTTTACATTGGGGATCCTGGTGTGGTATCTTGTTCCACTAGCTCAACCAAGAATGCCCCAGGTTGTGTTAAACCCGATGCAACCTATTGTGGCTGAGTCTCACCCCCCACCTGATCCAACAAGCCAACCACCACACCCACACCTGTATTGCCCCAACCCAAAATGTCTAGAATTAAAAACACCAAAGGAACAGCAGAACCAGGCAAGTCCCACCTTGTGCCATTTGTGAACAACAGGGCCATCCAACTCAGAATTGTCCTGAAATCCTAGTGATCCATGGGAATCTGGATGCCATGGATACGAACAAAAACATCCCCATGGTTGAAATCCCAACCGTGCTAGTAGTAAAAAAGAAGGCATTGAGGACAAACCATGCTTACGCCCTTTGGGGGTTGTATGGACATTAATCCCACCATTGTGAAGACCTACCCAAGTTTCAAATGGCTCTCGCTGACCTCCATCACCATTCCCTTAAGTCTGAGATCACCTTGATCAAAGAAGTTCACCCCCCACTTCCTTCTTCAGACACTGTGTCCATCTACATGATGTCCAGTTCTGCAGACCCTCTTGTCTCCAGCATCACCAATGGTCAATTAGACCTATCTCTTCCATTATTTCCGTATTCATGGCCACAACCTCAGTTGCAACCTCAACCTCAGTTACCAGGGAAACAATGGGGTTCATTCCCTATCAACACGATCCTTTTTCTTCTTATTTTCCTTTTCTTTTTCCTACCATCTACGATTGTGAGTAAGTCTACCTTGGAAACCCTCCATCTATAGGATTTCACACTAGGAGATCCTCTGTGGTACCTTGAACCACCTACCATACCTCTTAGGCCCCAAGATGTGTTGACTCATGTCCAATCAATTGAGATGATGTTGCACCTACCTCCAGGTCCATCAAAGACTCCTCTCGTCTCCAAGCCTGCCCCTCTTCCTCCAACAGAGACTAGGGTCAAGGCCACAAAATCCACAACAAATACCACTTTCATGATATCTATCACCAGTTTCCATCTTGCCTCATCGATTGTGGGAGATCCACCTGATCTATCCTGGAACCACTTACACGATGATGGAGATATATGTAAAACCCCCTTAGGTTTTACCCCATTCCCTTTAAACCATAGTATGGAATTGAATCTTCCCATAAAAGACTAGATTCCATCACCCCACCTTGCCAATGACCTTCGTTTTGGTAAGGGGGCATACCTCTTCGTTGACTCTGATGGACAACTCTTGGAGAACCCCCGCATTGGGATCTACCTCAAGAGATTTTATGCTTAACATCACCAATGAGTCGCTTCATTTTCTTTTCTTATTTTTCAATGTTTTTTAGCAAAAATCAGGGGCAACACCATTAGCTGCTAATCTAAAGTCACCTAGAACCGGTTCGAGACACCTCTCACACCTCCAGGCTCAAATCCTCTATCTCTTTATGAGACCATTGTCTCATGTTTAATAAATCAATTTCGGAACCATTTCCCACAAGTCACCTCAATTTACGAGCCATGACATAAGGATGGAAGCGTCTATGGACCTATAGTTGTATCACACTTCTCGACCACAGCTCATGCACGTTTTTTGGCCACCACCCATTAAGGAATGTAATTTTAGTTTTATTTTGCATTTTTAACACATAGTTGTCTTTTCCATTCACTGCACCTTACGTGGACCTCTAGACCACTGCCCACAAAAAATTTTATTTTTCTTACACATATTTGGCATATAAATGCCTCTGGACTTGTACTCACATCGCACGTGGTCAAGTTCATCCACCACAACACACACACATGCTCTCCTGACCTCTGTCCAAGAGCCACCTTGTTTTCCGTGCTTCTGCCGCACTGACTTGCAGGCCTCTGCCACAATCTATCCCATGCATGTATTTGTATGTTTGAGAGCCTTCTGCTCTATCCATACTACATGGATGACATTTGGACCTCTGTCCACCATCCCATCATGGGGCACCGCTCATGCCACCGCATTTGGTTGACCACACGCGAGTTTCGTTTAATCTCTTTTCTTACTCCTTAAAACAATGAAAAGATAAATGAGCGTAGCTGCTTCCTTTCCCGCTCGCTAAAGTATAGGAAAGGGTGTCTACATTGTCTCGTTTACCTCCTTTTGCAGACCATGTAGACCATCAATTGAAAAGGACCTCCTTGGCACACTTAAGCCAAGACCGTTCCCCTCTACATACTTCTATGCTTTCTCGGGCAGAGGGACCACACTTAATAAAAAATCTCACCACCGGTTGTCATTAGTATATTTTCTAACCATCTCATCAAGAAAAGATTACCGAGTAAACTTGGTTTTGTTCATGCTCGTAAAAGTATCTGAATGACCATCCAGTCAGTATAGGTTTAACCTTTTCTGGCTTGATTGGACTACCAATGGTAAAGAAGTCTCTCATCCCCTATAGGATGGGTGAGCTCTCCTATGTATACTTTTATCCTTTTTCAGACACTGGAGACTACCAACAAAAAAGTTCCCCCACTGGAGTCTTCTTCATGCTTTCAGACTCTCTAAAATTGAAAGAACCATCAAGAATTCACCTTCATGGGCTCGCCAAAAATCCCCGAGATCATACCACAATGGTGTCCCTAGACACCACCCCACATAAAATAGTTTGGCAGCATCCCCACATTGGGTCGCCTTTGTTCAGAGTACTCTACAATTTTTCTTCCTTGGATCCCATTAGTGTCAAAAGTGTCCACCTCCTCTAAGTATTTCCCATCTGTAGTGACATTCCCGGTATTACAGCCATGATCCCATTCCGTTGAGTCAGTTTCATTTGCTTCCTGGTCTGCCCTCCCGTCATACTCTGAACAAAGGAAGTTTGAGTCTCCCACTTCCCCCTACCCCTGTTTAGTTCTTTCCCTTCCCTCCCCTCCCCCCTAATTCAGTGAGTCATTCTGTAGATTACTTAACAACTTTTGGTTATCCCTCGTGCTCATGTTCAAGGAAACATCATTGCCTTGAATAGGGGCAAGTCTCCCTCTGTCGACGCCAACAAACATATTGTAGAGGATAGACCCAGAGGTCCCTGTACCTTGGTTTCATTTACATCATTGATGAGTTCTTTGGACCACTTGAGAGGAGTCCTTAGTGCCGCTTGGGATGGTTGTTTCTCACGTACTCGACTTCAACTCCATCATCGCACTGTTGAGATTTGTACAGGGTTTGTTCTGCACAATACTTGGTTGAAGACCCCGAATGTCACTCGACTCTAGCACATTAGTGAATTCCACTTGAGGGACCTAAACAGGTTATGTCCCTTGTGATTTTTGGGTTACGTTGGAGATAGTGTTCAAAAGCCCTAGCAGTGCTTCGATATACCTTTATGATTGATGCAGCATACTTGTACCGCAGATACTTTCAATCTCAATCAGCGAGTCCACACAACTATGTACTAGATCCAACAGACTATCAGTCATGAAGATATAGCATTCCATGAGAATTCCATGGGTCCAATGTACCAGATCAATATTGTATTTAGCCTCACATGGAGGCAACTAGCATTGTAACATTAGTTGTATATGATCGGCTCTTGTATTTTAGAGCTTATATGAAATTATTCTTTTGACATTGTCATGAGCATGGGGATACCCACCTCGTCCATATACATGTCACACATTTATCGTATCTCACCCATTGATGGGAACCATATTAATACAAAACCAAAATCCACCATGCCCCAGTCCCGGAAGCACCACCTCCACATAGCAAATCCTATGATGTCCATCAGCCATGCGTTGAGCTCCTACCCTCACACATCAAGCGCCAATCTGTTAACCAAAAAATCCACCACATAGCTCTCAATGGCATACACCACCCAAGGACAGCATCTCACAACTTTCATATCACTCCATAAGACCCTCCATTGGACGCCCACAACTCAAAAATAGCCCAAGGATTAAGAAAAAGGGCTAAAAACCCCAAAAAGGAGCCCAAAATAGTCCCCTAGGAGCTAAAGCCCTCAAAAAGGGGCTAAAACCCTAAAAGGGGCTAAAGTTAGGGTGGAAGGGGATAAAGGCACAAAAAAGGGGCTAAAGCCCTGACCAACAGCTTAAAAACCTAAAACCCCTTGGAAAAGCTATAAAAGGAGGGATGGGGTCACTCTCAAAACACTTCTCCCTTGCATATTGTTATGTTTCCCATGGATGCCTTCAGACACATTTGCCTCTCAAGCCACCCACACTCCCTCCATCTCCATTTCCATTTGAGCCATTGCTGTGGGCATGGTGGGCATGGTAGGAAAACCTTGCAGACATCATGACCAAAGGATGGTGGCCCATTTCCCATGAGCTAGGGAATGGTGGCCCATTTCCACCCAAGAGAAGGTATACCCAATGGTTTATTTCTGTTTTTCTTAGTGTTATTTGCTTTCTAACTCTCATTTTTATTTGCAAGTTTTTTTATTGACATTGCTTTTGTAGGTTCTCCATTAGAGATTAGGTTTGTTTGCAGGTTTTAATAAGGTGAAACCCTAACACATTTTCTGTAGAGGGGTTGACCATAGCTTCATTTTCTTCTTTATGCCATTAGATTTAGTTTATTGTTCTTGCCATTTGCTTCTTCTTCTTGTTTAGATTAGCTTAGATTTAGTTTAATATTTTGTTCTGTCATTTCTGTTTCTGTTTTATTTTCTGCATTTACCATTAGCAGGAACCTGCCCTTGTTCCCTATAGGCATAAGGGAGTCATTCCTTCCCCTGTAGTAGGGAGAAATCCTTGCTATAGGTATGATGGGAGGAATAGTCATGTTGATCATCTAACTAAGTGTCAGACCTTGTAGACATCATGACCAAAGGATGAGTGGGTCCATGCCTTTGTCCACACATTGGATGAAATGCCATGATATTGGTATGTATCAGCTGAGTTACACATAGAGATCACTACCTGGGAGGAGTTGACAGTTTGTTTCACTCACACCTCCAGTTTCACAGATTCCAACCCCGACGTTCATAACGCACTGCATCTCATTTCCAATGTTGTTCTAAAGGTAGTTCTAGTCGTCTATTAGTGGATCCACATGTGCATTGTCAAATGCACTCGATGATGGAATGTTAAAATGTGAATAGAGGACCAAATGATGATCATGATATGAGGAATATCAATATTCTAGAAACAAAAGGGAGTCGAAATGTCACAACACCTGATATATCGATGGATCCAATGAATCAACCATTGAATATTAGCAAGTTCAACATTGGGATAGATGAGAACAAAAGTTTGTAAATGTTGGGAACTACTGGGATGAAGATACCATGTCAAAGATCACAGATCTATTGCATGATTTTCAATATTTGTTTCCTACGAAATTTTCTGATACGAAAGGAATACTGGGAGATTTAGGGGAGATGAAGATTCCATTAAAGCTAGATGAAAAACCAGTAAGGTAGAGGTCATCACACCTAAATTTGCGATACAAGGATAGGGTAAATGTTGAGCTTGACAGAATGCTGGATGCTAGAATAATTGAACTAGTCGAAGAATCAGAATGGATCAATCCTATGGTGGTCTAAGACAAGATGATGTGTGATGTTTGAATTTGCGTCAACCTGAGAAAATTGAATGATGCGTGTATGCATGATCCATTTCTATCACCATTCACTGATGAGGTGCTAGAAGGAGTAAGTGGTCAAGAAATGTATTCCTTCACGGATGGATTTTCTGGCTATCACCAGATTAGGATTACAAAAGAGGATCACCACAAGACAACATTTGTTTCTGAATGGGGTTGTTTTCAGTACATGATTATGTCGTTTGGGTTGAATAATGCACCATTGATATTTCCCGGGTTGTTTTCAATACATTCAGATACTTTATTCAAAAGTTATTACAAGTATATATGGATGACTAGATAGTTTATGGGTTGATCAGAGACCATTTGACAAACTTGGGACTGATGCTGGAAATATGTCGACAGCATTAGATCATGCTGAACTCAAAGAAGTGTATTTTCTGTGCACCTTTTAGGATGTTGTTGGGTTACATTGTTTGCAAGAAAGGACTGTTGGTGGACCCCATGAAGATTGCGCTGATTTTGAGCTTGCCACTTCCTATGAATGTGAATATGCTTAGAGTGACGTTGGGGCACATAGGGTATTATCTCAAGTTCATGCGAGGTTATGCTGTAATCATAGCTCCTATGGAAAAGATGTTGAAGAAGGATTTTGTATTTGTCTGGAGTCAAGAGCGTCAAGACAGTTTTGATACACTGAAGGACAAGATGGCTTCCACACCAATCCTTGTTTTCCTGATTGGAATAAGGAGTTCCATGTTCATGTGGATGCATCATCTGTTGCACTGGGAGTGATACTTGTGCAACTAGGAGAAGGAGATATTGATCACCTGATCGCTTTCGCTAGTTGGAATTTTTTGTCTGCAGAGAAAATCTATACAAACATAGAGAGGGAAGGTATAGAAATGATATATGCACTACGAAAGTTTAGGCATTACCTATTGGGTGGTAGTTTTAAGATGTTCATGGACTATTTCACTTTGAAATACCTAGTCAATAAGCCTATGTCGGGGGGGAATATATGTTGTAGGCTACTTATTTTTCAGGAATTTTATTCTAAGATAATTGTAAAGCTGCGTCACTTGAATGCTGGCCCTAATCATTTATCCCAAATTAAGACAGGCGAGGAATGGATAAAAATCGAGGACAGATTTCTAGATGGGCAGTTATAGAGAATTAAAATGGTTGATGATTATTATGACCAAATAATTCATTTTTTGGCAGGAGGAACCACACCGGATGACCTTACTACAAGTCAAAAGAAGCAGTTGGTGGTTAAGTCCTCATATTTCCAGTTGATAGGACTGGATGAGATTTTGCAGTGATGTGTCCTACCGCATGAATAAGAGAAAATACTGGTAGAGGCACATGCGGGGGTTGCTAGTGGACACTATGGATGTCAAGCTACTACAAGGAAGGTGCTTCACATAGGGATTTGGTAGCCCACTATTCATATTGATGCAATAGATTATGCATGGACCTGTGATGTCTGTCAACAAATTGGAAAACCATCAAAAAGGGATGAGATGTCACTGGTACATTAGGTGACATTGCATTCATTTGATAAATGGGCGGTGGAATTTGTGGGACCAATCAACCCACTTGGGAAGAGAACCAATGTACAGTACATCATTACAATGACTAACTATTTGACAAGGTGGGTAGAGGTTCCACCTATTGTGGATTGCATCACTACGACAGTAGTGAGGTTCTTGTTTGGAAACATTTTGACTTGGTTCAGATGCCCAAGGATATTGATGAAGGATGAAGAGAGTCACTTCATCGATCACAGAATTAGTGCATTAACAGAGGAACTTTAGATACAAGATAAGAAGAATACCTCATATCACCCACAAGAAAATGGGACAGTGGAGGCGTTCAACAAAGTCCTAGAGCATGAACTTACAATAGTATGTAATGCTAACCACAGTGACTAGGAATTGAATATTCCAGCATTCTTGTGGGCATATCGCACCACTTACAAGCGATTGATGGGACATACACCATCCAAATTGGTGTATGGGAAAGAGGGAGTCATGCCTATGGAGTACATTGTTCTGAGCTTACACATTACAGCAGTGACGAGCATGGATGATGAAGCAACACTAGAGGAATGAATGGACTAGTTATTCCATCTTGAGGAAGACCTCTTTTTCACAGGTTTTCACCAGTGCGTCGAGAAGGATCGACAATAATCTTGCCATGATCGACATACAAAGAACAAACAATTTCAGCAAAGATACTTGGTGTTGTTGTACAACATCAAGTTCATGAAGATTCCAAGTAATTTACAGATGAATTGGTTAGGTTCATATCTTTTTCATTCCATTACTTTACGAGGTGTAGTTCAACTGCAACATTTGGATGGAGCGGTATTACCAAAGGTAGTGAATGGTCGCAGGATCAAGCCATATAGGACATATCAGAATTTGAATGCCATTTAGATCTTCAAGTAGAGAGTTCTGATAATGTTTGCAGCAATTGAATGGATAATGAAAATACAAACTAAGAAAAACAAACCACATAGGAAATGAGCAAGTATTACTTAGAAATTTACAATATATTCATCATAATAATATCCAGTGTACAATATATTACAAATAGTTATAATTCAAATGTATGAGTAATGAATTTGAATCCTCCAAGTGGATAAGATTGTATCTAACTAAATCTCTAACTCAAGGTCTCCCAATCAATATCAAATTCCATTAAATCAACTCTCTGTTGACCAATAACTCCAACAAGCAGTAACAACTAGTTGAATCAGTGCAACTGAGTGTGGTAGGTGAACAAAATCCCTCCTCCACATGCATGCATGCATTATCCATGCAAAGCATGTGCTAGCTAACTGATAGTGAGCCATATGAAGGTAATTGAAGGCTAACTAAGACTAACTAGCACTAACTCCAATTAACTGAAGCAGGTTGGTGTCAGGACTCCTAGTGGCTCCTAAAATGTAGGGATTGGTCTAGGAGGCACCCACACTGATGCATGCACATGAATTAAGTGCCAGTTAACCTCTAGAATTGTCCCCTAGACTTCAATGATTGGTACATGTGGCCCCATTGGGCCATGTGGAGCCAATTGCACTAGTGGACACTTTTAATTAATTGAGCTTCCTAAGTTAGGTTAATTAATATAATAGAAAGTATGAGAAAAGGAGGATTAATAATCCTAACACCCCCCCTAAATCCTAACTTGGACAACTTATGGGCCCTGGTAATGAGACCATAGTTCATTGAATATACAATCTAAGACATAATACAAATGAGGTAGGAAAACCTCTTAGGAATAACCCCCTCAAGATAGGAACTGAGAATCAACCCTTAATTCCCAAAAGAGAACTGAGAAAGGTAAATCTCTTTTCAGTAAAAGACTTGGTAAAAATATCTACAATCTGATGCTCTATTGGATAGTAGTGCATGTGAACTTCTATGTGATTTTTCCTCTCCTTCTAAATGGGACCACTGGAGATCTTGATTGTATTTTGGTTGTCACAATAAAGATCTATTGTACGTGAATTATGAATCCTGAACTCTATCAAGATGCCATGTAGCCAAACTGCCTGAATAGTTGCATTCATAGCTCCTCGATACTCTACTTCTATGGAAGAAAGTGCAAGTGCTGCTTGCTTCTTGCTGGACCAACAAATTGGTCCAGATCCAATCATGAATACAAAACCCGAGGTGGATTTCCTATCATTTCCATCTCTTGCCCAGTCTGAGTCTATAAATCCTGTGAGATCTAGATATGCTCCAACAACATAGTAGATCCTATAATCAATAGTACCTTGCACATAGTGCAAGATCCTCTTTTCTTCCTTCCAGTGTAGCTCATGTGGCTCCTGCATATATATGAAAGCAACACTCATAACATAGGATATGTCTTGTCTCAAATGAGTGAGATACAAAAGGCTTCTAATGAGCTATCTATAGAGAGTATTGTCCACCAAATGTGTGAAACCACCTTCTTCAAGCCTGATACCTGATAAGAAAGGGCAGGGGGCTGCCTTGCAATCCTCCATGTGGAACTTATTAAGCATATATGATGAATACCTGGACTGTGAGATCATGATTCCTGAATTCTGATGACTTACTTCGAGACCAATGAACTCTCTTAATAGTCCCAAGTCAGTCATAGAAAATGCTTTACTAAGAGAATACTTGATGCTGCTCAATCAAGTAGAAGAGCTGCTAGTAATTAGAAATTCATCCACATATAATACAACTAGAAGAAACAAACCCTCCTTATTCTTCATGTATACATTGCAATCAGATTTGCACCTTTGTAACTTCTGAGATATAAAGAAAGTACCCATCTTGGAGTACCAAGTCCTTGTGTCTTGTTTGAGTTCATATAGTGATTTCCTCAGTCTGCAAACTAAGGAAGGATCATAAATAAACCCCCCAGTTTGTTTCATATAGATATCCTCCTCCAAATCCCCATGGAGGAATGCACTCTTCACATCCTTGTGGTGTACTTCCCATCTCTTGGAAGCAACAATGGCCAATACCATCTTGATGAAGTCCATTCTAGCTACTGGAGTGGATGTCTCATTGTATTCCAAGCCTTTGACCTGAGAATACCCTTTTTTGCACCAACTAAGCCTTGTACTTGGTTTTGGTCTCATTAGTAGCTATTTTGGTTTTGTATATCCATTTTCACTATACCAGCTTCCTTCCTGGAGGTAAGGGGACAAGTTCCCAGGTCTGGTTGTCATGTAGCAAATCAAACTCCTCATCCATGGCTGCATGCCATCTAGGATCATGGAAAGCCTCCCTGAAGGATTGAGGATCTAAACCAAGAATCATAAAACACCTTTTAGTAAGAAGAGGATCTGTGTGAGATAGTGCTACATTCTCATTTTGATACTGGGACCCCCCCCCCCACCTNTCTATATCCCATCATAAAAAATGAACCAAAAGCATCCCAGTACTTCCTCACTCACATGGCTATATCGAAAAGAATCCTAGTACTTCATCACTCACATGGCTATATCGAAAAGCACCCCCCCCCCCCAATGAACCCTCTTTAGACAATGGCTCATTTCTATATCCTAACATATTTGTGAACCCAGAGAAAACCAGCCTTATTGTCTTACCTTCCATCCTCGCCATCCACCAGAAGCTCAAGTTCCAGTTCTTCTTTTGTCATATGGATCCCAAACACCATCTCCAGCTACTTTTATGAGCTTCTTGGCCCATTTAGGTTGTTGGAATGACATAGATGCTAGACCTGGATATATATATCCCTTTGAGTTGCAAGCTCAATGTCTAGATCAAACTGAGATGACTCCTCTTTTGAATCTAAATCAGAAATGTCAGTATTTTAAACTGAAACTGCAATAGGAAGTGAAGGAATGTTTATGCCTTCATCAGCTTCGAATGGAAGATGTTATGTTGCTAGAAATGAGAAAGGCATGAAGTGAGAGAAATAGTATTCCTTGGAGGCATGATCAACAATCCCTTTCACTACAATCACCTAGTTTAGATATTGGTGATCTCTACTGAGTCAGGTCCAAACAATACCTACTTTGGTGAGCCAGTATGGGTCATATGGTAAACAGATAATAGATTAGCTGCAAGTGAGGTCAAGTTCCCATTGATTATTGTGGGGCATTGGTGCGGCATGTAGAGTGAACCTATCATGGTTGAGATTTCAAGTGAAAGGGAATTGTGAGTCGACCCAGTAACCATTGAGGAATAAGTTACAAGTATGTTGATGGGATCATTGTTGCTACCAATGAATTAGAGGAAGAGGAAGAATCCTATCTCCCCAATGATGTAGAAGAGGAATAATAGAACATCTTTGATGGCATAAGATGAAGGAGCTTCGAAGATGGGTCCATCAATCTCAAGAGTTGTAGAATTAGCCGCTCATACAGGGGTGTCCACTGAGGACATACCTGGGTATATACTGCCCTGTTGGCCCGGTGCATAGTGGAGAATGCTCACCAAGAATCAAAAGTATCAAGTAAGGATTCCAATGATACCGGTATGGTATGCACCATAGACATCGTGCTTGCATTGATGTAGATGAATTATGGTGACCATGACTTGCTCACATTAGAGGATGTTACAAAGGAGCCATATGTACTGATGGCAGAAGTAGGAGGCAACCTAATAGAACACATTTTGCAGGACTCGGTGCGTCGGTTGAATAAAGAGGGAGTATTGGGATTGATTAACATTTGCATTTTGGGTGGATGAATGAGGTGAATGCATGTGTAAAGAAACTTTTGTCTTGTTTTCATGGTGAGACTTTGTGGATGGAGAAACCAATCATGGTTACAATACAATTAATTTCATAGATCATGTGGCTATCTATGGATGGGCCAGACCCCTCACAGTATTTTAGAGGAAAAGATAATGACAAGTGGCTTGTAATAAGGTTAAAGAAGAGATATGGTTTGTAGCACGATGGGAAGGATTAACGCATCGATAATATCAATGACCAAGTGGTCCTCATTGGATTAAGGATTTTGTTCAGCAAAGTGGTCAGGAAGAACCACCCCATTCAATGTAACTTGAGGGTGATTGCATGAGTAGAGCAATGTGCAGAGGCCATGCAAATGAACTGGTTGCTATTTTTAAAGAAATAATTGGTGTAGGATGTGGTGGCAGTTCAGGAGGGAGAATGACCATTCACATACATTTGGTTGTTGATCTTGATCGTGCTCATGGGTTGGAAGGAACGAGATGACTATCAAGGCATCGAGGTCAAGCAAGTTAAAGTTTGCAAGGGTGCATGCTACCAGAACCTTTGGTGGGTAAGGGAATGCAAAATATTGAAGAACTACACTATTCAATTATGGATCTATTGGGAAGTGTTGCAGGCGGAAGTTGTAAAAGTTCCAAGGTTATCTAAGGAAGCTATGATGAATTATCAGAGGATTTAATGGTTCACAATCGGCCCACACTCCATTCACATGCAAGCATGACATGTCCCAGAGAAGAAGTTGCTATCGACGCCATATAAGTTGTCTGATGTGGAGTTGGAGGGAACTGTTAATGACTGGCCTGCAACATGGAGGGAACAGGTCAGTTTAGAAGAAGTATCGATATGACCCCATGTAGATGCACCTATTGATCCCATGCATAAGGGAGTTTAGTAGAGCCACAATGAATATGATTAATAATCATCAACACAGAGACCCATTGAGCCAAAAAAAAAGCATGCATTTGAATATTTAATGACGAAGAAGCGCCAAAAGCAGGGTGTGATCAGTAGCACAGCACCAGGGATGGAACCACAGTTGAATCGACTCATTAAGGTGATTATAGATGCAACATATGCAACAAATAAAGAAATGAAGAAATCAACATAAGAAGGATTTAATGAGGTAATAACATGAAATAATTCTTTATGTGATGTCGTTTTGAAGAAAGCGCTAGAAGGAACGACTGTGTAGGAATTTGGCTCAATCAACTCTGGGACACAAGTTCTAAATTTTAAAATTCGCCTAACTTTGATTGATACTAGTAAAAAGGATTTGAATTCACCCTACAGTAGTTGCAAGTTTTGTTTATCGACATCAACATGTTGTCCACGCAGATGTTGGTACATATGCAAAGAGTCGCCAATACGGAGTTCGAAGACAGAGAACAAAACATCAACAGTCAGTTCTTGTGATCATAGGAGAAGGAAGTAGAAGCACAAAAAGAGGTTGAAGTGTTGAACATGGAATAAGAAGAGTTGAGAGCCAAGAGTGCCAATGATATTGAGGAATTGAAAAAGGATCAAGATCGAATAGTAGTTGAGAAGGCCCAACTTTGGGATCATAACGTGCAGTTGGTAGAGGCAGTGTCAAATACATGTCAACATGTCTATTAGAGCACTATGGAACTAAATGCAATGGAGAAAGAAAAACATATTGGAGCGGTCATCACACAATTGTAGTGAGATAACACAGATTCGAATGGCTTTGGTGCATCTAGACACTACACCTAAACAAATCATAGAGAGGAAGAGCTTCATTGAGGATATAACAAAATGGCTAGAGCATGAAGTAAAGAAGTTCACTGATGCGATGCTGCAATTTTTGGACAATGCCATCTAGGATGGGAAGTTAGTGCAACTAACCAAGTAGTTGCAGGAGACAGAAGGGCAGCTAGAAACACTAAAGACTAGATTGAGAGAAATGCCTTGAGTTGTTTAGATTACAAGGTATGCAAAGTTGAAGGAGTTGCAGTAGTGTGTTGGAAAGGATGTGGAGCATTAGTGGAAGTGCAATGAGTAGTTAGATGAATTCCAAGATATTGGAGCACAACTTTCTGTTAAGGAAGTTGTTGTGCTATAGGCCGCATAGGAAGGAAAGAAGGCGATTGTCGAGAAGATGGTGGAGTCCTTATTGGTGCATGAAATAACAGGAAGTCAGAAGATTGCTAAGAAGGTTAAAGAACAGTTCAATGAGATCACTCAGCAATATGAAAACTTTAAGCTAAACATAAATGAGTACACAATGTCAAGCTCATGTGTCTCAAGGGCGAGCCAAAATATTGTGTTGGGGGCCTGTAGGGTTGGCAGTTCTGGACAAGTTAGTTACACAGCATCGTAGATGTTGCGCAAGGTCAAAGAAACTGTGCAAGTTGAAATTGACGTGCAAGTCAGAGATTAGAATATTTTATGTAATATTTTTTAGTTTTGAGCACATTTTGTGGATATTGGTCATTATTTTGTAGAATTAGTTAAGAAGTAGTCAGGTGATTGTCTAAGCAGACCTTGATTGTAAAGGCACAAGCCTATAAGCAGATGTAGAACTGCAAGTGTTAAAGAAGGTTTTTGGGAGAAGTAATCTTGGTGCATGAATTGAGATCTGTTGATTTGTGACTATTTTGAAGAATTTGTGGTTTTGTGCAGAAGTTAATATGACATGACCAAAGTTGAGGAGAATCATTGTGTTCTTTTATATTTTTTGGTTTTACTATTTTCTACGAATCAATTATGAATGCAATGTGTATCTGCGACATGGATCTATAAGTGATGCAATGTTTCCCTACTTTATGTTGAAATATTGTAACTTCAAAGGATATTCTAAATGTATTTTACTAATGTAACCCAAGCTAGATGTTATGATTCCTTTGATGGGGTGTTATTATTGTACTTGGTCATCATAGAGTCATGAGGTAAAGCCTCCTCTTATGTTGGGTCTTTAGTACCCTAATAAATAATATAATATACAGTTTTGAGTATTCCTAGGTGAAGTCGGCCTAGAAATTTTATTGGGGCCAACTTATCTACTACAAAAGTCAATTAAAACATGTGTATAAATAGAGGAGCTATGATTCTTATTTGAACACAAACTCACTCACTTGTGTATCGCATAAGAGAGAGAGAGACAAAATGGAAGGAGGATAATACTTGTTTTTGGGGTTGTCTTTTATACATCTTATAAAGAGGAAATTTTTGTTGGATTCTCTTCCCCTTGAGGATTTCTCAAGATAAATGATGTGTTTATCTTTTGATTGTGTTTCTATTAGTGATTCTTGATATGCTACTATTGTTATTTTTAATTTAATACTATTGAATCTAGTCTAGCATATGAAAAATTAAAATGGTATCTGAGCTTACCTGATTAGAGCAGATTTCACAAGGTGAAATTTTCCCTCTTCCCTCTTCGGAAGAAATTAGAGTTTCTGCAAAAGTTGGAGTTTTGTAGATTTGATTGCATAGAAATTTGCTCCCACCCAAAGTGCATCTATTGATCCATAGATAATAAAAAATTGGGTGGCTATATCTTCAGGAAATCGAAACCCTAGTTTGGAAGTGAACCAGGAAAATTGTACTGAAATAGAACCAGAAAATCTGTAGTGCTACAACCTTGCAAGTAGGATTTGAAGACTGAATATTAGGGATCTCCAGAAAATAGCTGGATCAACCAAATCACCTCCTCCAAGAACATCTACTGGTAAGGTCAATATCCTATTTTGATAAATTTCAATTTTGAGTGACTTACTAGACAAGATGGCTAGAAGCACTAAGCTTGAAGACAATTTGGAAGGCCTAGAAAACTTCTTGTCTTTGAAGTATAAGATTGTCCTCATTCTAAAGGAGAATGGTATTAAGAATTACATCAAGAATGAAGTTGCAGAACATGAAGACGATGAAGCTAAGGAGAAGCATGAACAAGACCTAATCAAGGAAATAAGGATCCTTGATGATTCCATTAACGATTACTTGATCCCTCAGGTGTCATCGAAGAAGACACTAAGCAAATTTATGATGCAATTTCTAGAATGTACGAAGGAAAGAACATCAACATAAATATGAATTTGAGAGATCAATTGAAGGGAACGAAAATGAGCAAAGGAGAATATATTCAAGATTACTTCACAATGGTATCCCAAATGAAACGAAAGCTAAGTGATATTGGAGATACCATTGATGGGATTAATTGGTTATGACTACTCTCAATGGCCTCACTAGAACTTGGGACTTATTCATCCAGTGACCTATGTGAAATAAAATAAATTATGAAGTTTCATATAGTATGGGAATATTGCATACAAGAAGAAGCTAGCATAGCTAATTGAGAAGCTCTTCTCATAGAAGTTGATCAGGCTCTAGGTACCCATACCAAAGAAAGAAATAAATCAAACCTCAATAGGAGTAATCATAAGCCTTCAAAGTAGAAATTCCAAAAGAAGAAGAAGGATTGCTCAAAATACCAATGCTACAACATTCATAACATAGGACATATTGCAAGAGAATGTCCATCATCAAAGAACAAAAACAACAAAAGGAATCATGCTCATCTAGCTAAATATGAGAATGAATAAAGACATCAAAAGAGAACTAGAGGTGAATATGTACAAGAATATGTGGTATTCTATGCACTCTCTGGGTCTATCACACTTGGATAAGATACATGGCTTATTGATAGTGGTGTCTCTAACCACATGATAGAAAAGAAGACAACTCTCTCAAATCTTGAAGAGAAGAAATCTACCCAGAAGGTATCATTGGGAGATGACTATCAATGTCCAATCAAAGGTATGAGTGAATCAAGCCACAAGCTTGACTCTGGGACCTCCATGAAGATGAAGGAGGTATTGTATGCACCAGGTTTGAAAAATAATCTACTCTCCATCTCAGCGCTAGATAAGAAAGGATATAGAGTTGCTTGTATAGATGAGAAAGTACTTATGTGGTCCAAAATAAAGACACTTGAAGATGCTGTAGTCATTGGAGAAGAAGAAGGAGGATTGTACAAGCTCAAAGGACATCCATAGACAACCCTTGTCCATGAGACTACCATCTCAAGTGAACTGTGGCATAGGAGACTTGCTCACATAAACTACAAAGCATTTCCTTATGTCAGCAAGGTGGTACTAGGGTTACCCTATATAGAGACTGAACATGAGGTAACCTACAAGGGATGTGCACAGGGAAAGAACATCAAGAATACCTTTCCAAAAAGTGACACAAAGATTAAAGGTACATTGTAACTAAACTATGCTGATGTATGTGGTCTTATTCCCTCCATATATTTAAGTGGATATGAATACTATGTCACATTTATTGATGGTTATTCAAGAAAGGATTGGATATACTTCTTGAAGAATAAGAGTGAAGTGTTCAGGAAATTCAAAGAATTCAAAGCCTTGATAGAGAACCAATCAGAAAAGAGAATCAAGACACTGAGATCAGATAATGGTGGAGAATACACTTCAAACGAATTTGAACCATTCTGTAAGGAGGAAGGAATCAAGAGGGAGCTAATCACTCCCTATAATCCCCAACAAAATGGTGTTGTGGAAAGAAAAAATTCAACTATGATGGAGGTAGTGAAGACCATAATTCATGACCAAGACCTCCCTATGCACCTATGGGTTGAAGTAGCAAGAACAGTCATATATGTGCAAAATATATTATCGCACAGTGCTCTTGGATTCAATACTCCTAAAGCGATGTATATCAAAAATAAACCTCAAGTAAGCCATCTCAAGTTATTTGGATTTCTAGTATATGTACATATTCCAAAAGGGAAGAGAACCAAATTGGATCCTTCTTGTAAGAAGAGAATATTTGTAGGATACTATGAAGTCTCCAAAGCCTTCAGGATATACATTTTAGGATTCCATCAATCAATATCAGTAGGGATGTAACATTTGATTAAGAGGAAGTTCTTAAGAAGTCTAGAAGGTGTCATCTTGAAGAAGTACATGAAGAGGATGTACCTCCCAGAAGGATAGAAGCTGAACCAAAATATGAAATATTAGAATTAGAAGATCATGACATGCTAGAGCCTCAGGAGGCCCCTATTATGGATATCTCTCAAAAGAGAAAACATTCCGGGGTAAGAGAAATCATACAAGAAGAATAAATATATGGAGCACCACAAGGCTCCACAATAACCAACAAAATATCAAAGCCATATTCATGTTATGTAGCTTTGATGTGTGATCTTATAGACAAACAACCCATCTGTTGATCTTGGTTTTGTCACTGTTTTCGGTTGGAAATTTACTCATTTGGAATCTATTTTATCACCTTTTTGACATATTTCTTATCATACATCTTATCATTCATCCCTAGGTATGAACACATTTGGAATTTATGCGAGTCGTAGTTTTTTTTTATTATTTCATGATTTTATTTAAGCAATTCTGTTATATTTGGAAATATGTCTTATATATGAATTTGTTTTGCATATCATAGTTTTTAAATGAGCCAACATTGGACACGCATTCATGCTAGCTATGCATAGAGCATATCCATATTGCCATTCATCCTCCCGATCAGCCTACACATTGTTAGTAGGCATATTCCTAAGTTATTAAAGTACAAAACTATCTTCAGCTATTATGTTTTCCATGTGTTGATGCTACAATGGCCCTTGCTTTGAGAAGGCTGATTGTACCACTTTCTTCATTCGACACCATGATCCAAGGCCACATCCACAAGAATCTATACACCACAAGATGGGTGAGGAGAAATAGCGTGCGAGAGAACATGAGGAATACTGCACGTTGTCATGTGGTTATTTTTTTGAAATAAAGATCGACTACTTTAAGAGCGGTCAACCAATGAAAGGGTCAATCCTCTAAACCTTGTAAACATTATATATAGTCGCCTCCAAGCGAGAGCAGGAGCTAGTTAGTTTGTAATCTCTTAGTTGATATTAGAAGGGAAGCTCTGTAAAAGCTCTATTTTGGATGTTAATATAATTTCTAATTTCATTGCGTATACATGCTCTTGTTCCTGTAAGTGATTGATTAAGACACCACTGTGATTGTTTAGAGGGACCCTCAACAACCAGTGGTATCCATTCCTATGTGTTATTGTTATCTTCTTTCTCGCAGATAAGTAGTTTCTATTTATGTTTTGTTTATGCAAATTGGTTTCTTGTTGGTTCACATCGTTCATTTATTTGTTTCCTGTAGGATATATTTCATTGTGAACAATTCCTTGTTGTTAGCATAATTTATATTTCTTGAATTAAAGTAACCGATCATGCACATAGTTTGCTTCTAGTTTTCCTTTTAGTTTTTCCTTCCAGTTTCCTTTCAGCTTAATATCAAATGTTATGTTTGCAATTACATAGAATTTAGTTAATTTAGTATCCTAGGTTTAGTTTGTAGTGAGAATTATTTCTGTCAACTCTGTTTAGTTATGAATTAGTTGCATTTATATTCCATTTTGTTTCATTTCATAATAGGAAATAGTCATTTTACAACCATAAACTAGTACTAGTAATCTCTTTGTTAATTCAATTATTAACTAGGTTCAATTACTGTCTTTTATGCATTTTATTCTCATGTGCATGAAATTAGCTGACATTTAGATCATCTAGGCCATTTATTTCTCAATTTCCTTTGTTTTCCTCATACGGGCTATCATTTAGACAGTCCGTTCAATCTCTCATTCATCCCTTCATCCAGTATTTAATATTTTTGTTCTATTTTTAACCATGTTTAAAGCTCTGTTTCTTTGGATTTTGAATTATGTTATATTTTGTAATTAGATCATGGTTATATCTATAATTAGGGCCTTAGTTTAAATCATTTAAAGTGTCTATTAACTTGCATCACTATCTTTCCCTTCCTTTTTACCTTAGTATGTGTTGAATTGTTTTTTGTTTTGTCTCTTTTGTTTCTGATTCTTGTTCATTCACTATTGTTGCAACGTTTCGTAATTATATCTATAGATTAGTCTAATTTATGTTTGTGTGTAGTGGATATAGTATTGAACATGTGAATTTCTAGAGAAACAAACCAGTACTTTGTAAATTGGTCATAGCATAGGACCTGTTTTCTTCACAAAACATTTTGTGAGAAGACCTTCAGCAATCTCAAATCACTACTGGGGATTGCTGATCATGCTGTCAAAGCATGAGTGGAGACAAGATTCTACAATTTTGTTT
>LPNX010554240.1:148574-193237 GCA_001517045.1 Pseudotsuga menziesii
CACACTGGTAAGCCAGAAGTCCACTGCTCTCGTAATCGGATTGTCAAGGTTCTGTACGGTCTGAATCAGCTCCAGTGTCTAGACGATGTTTCTTTTCTTTTTGAATGTGTTACTATCTATCAACTTGGATAGCAAATCAAAGAACTCGTTTCCGTAGGTTACAAAAAATATAGCGTGT
Source organism: Pseudotsuga menziesii (assembly GCA_001517045.1). NCBI lineage: Eukaryota > Viridiplantae > Streptophyta > Pinopsida > Pinales > Pinaceae > Pseudotsuga > Pseudotsuga menziesii. Next base: position 148,753 of record LPNX010554240.1, read on the forward strand.
ATGTCTGAAGCGATATGCTTCTCTAGCCAGGCCTCTGTGCTTAGTCTCGGACTCCGATTCTCTTGCTTGGAGAACTCCCTTAAGTCTGAATCTAGCCACTGGTGAAACTCTTCTCTTGTAGGATGCCAACAGAACATTGACTCCCAGTCGTTTAAACCGGCAACGGAAGCATTTTTTGATTGCATGGGCAGACCCGGGTTTACTACAATTAATCAACAACACCCAAAACTCACTGGCCCTTTCGGCGACAGACCGCAAAGCGATCTGAAGTCTCACCCGAATTGAATCTTATGGGTTGGCCAAGACTCAAGTGTCTTGGACCAGGTTCTGCGCATCCTACTTCTTCTTTCTTACTCCTGCACGCCGCTAGATCAACTAGCTCCGTGCATCGCATGTCCCCTTTTGCTCACAGGACTTCTTACCCGTGCGATGCTTAACCCCACTCTAGTCGCACGATTTCCTCTCGCGTCGCACAACTTCCACCTACTCACAATAGTCCCAATCTTACCGCATCTCTACGCACCGCGGAACACCCATCCTTTCCTCAACGTTAAGCCCTCAGCTCGCAGTATCGCGCACCGCCACTTCTCTGCCAATGCGATACCGCCCCTCTGCGATATCTTACCACTATGACTTTGTGCTCTTAACGTTGACTGTGCTGATGTGCGAAACCCTACTCCTCAGAAGTATATTGTGAGTAACTGGTCCTTAGATTCAGACGTAAAGGGGGCCTTTAATCAGTCTACTAAAATGCTTCAACTTATCTTTATCTTCTTGTATTATTATGAGCTGAGCAACACACACATTCATCTACTGCAACCAACATTACATGCATAATAACCAGCAACCATAAACAAATACCATCACATTCATACAACACATAACACGCAGATTTAACGTGGTTCACCCCCGGGATGGGAGCTACGTCCACCAAACTGTGCTTCTATTATATATCCTGAGGGAAGTTAGCACAGTTTGTTGCACCACATATGCAGTGCGGGGTCTCTTCCAGCCCCCTGGTCTGTCCCTATGTTTCCTTTCTTTCACTATATCCTTCCCTCTCGGTTTCTCCGTAAATGGTTACATACAGACTAAAATGACTCACAGACAACTAGGTGTCTGGATCGTTACAACGCAGTCTGTCTGACTGATTCCTAAGCCTACAAAACTATCAACTGACCAACTATCTAACTCGTGGATTAGCTAACCCTTTACAATACAAAAATGCAAGATTTTATAGGCAGCCCGAAGGTCGTGCCATTACAACACTGTGGGCCTGTCCCAACAGTAAACCCATACCCTAAATAGTGACAGTCGGTCCTCTTTGTCCTTGAGGTAGCCGCTTCCCGTCACACTGCAGCTCTCTGTAGTCTTCCATGCTTCCCGGTACTGACCATGGGTACTATGCACCGCTTCTCTTTCTATCCTTCGTCTTCAATGCTTGAGCCTCGTTGCTCCTTCTCCTTTATGAGGGTCGCTGAGCCCTCCTGTCTTCCGTCGCTGCCTTTAATGCAGTGGTTGAGCCTTCTTCTCTCGGCTGCCTAGGTACCATTTCCTTCTTGACTTTTCTAACCCAAAAGTTATGGTTTCCGGCTCTGCTCTCCAGCTGGAAACGCGCTACGCCGTCGTAGCTCTGCCCTGTCCTTTTTCCGCCAAACTTCTCTCTTTCCGCCAAAATTAGCAGCTTCTTCTGTAGCTGTGGGATCCTGCTCCAACAACAGTCATACTTTATGAGGGTCTCTCAATTCAAAGAACAAATTATAGCATTAGAATAATAAGTGGAGAATGAAGAAGTGGTGATAGCCACCTTGAATGGCCTCCCAAGATCATGGGATTCATTCATGTGAGGAATTTGTACCAAAAGGAAGTGATTACTTTCAGCAGACTTTGGGAAGACAAAGAAGTTCAACTCATAATAAGAGAAAAGAATATGGGAGCAACTGAAGATAAAGATTTCATGATTCAAAGAAGATCCCACAAGTGATGAGGAATATGAAGAAATCAACTCTTAAATGAACCTCTTATCCACCTTAGCATTTGGATAAGAAACGATGCTATTATGAATGAAGAAGATGATGAAGTGGAAGGCTCAAGACGGAGTCTACGCACAAAACAAATAAAGATAAGTATTCAATTGTCATTTCATGATATTGTTTTGTTATGCATTTTTTTATATTCAATTGATGTATTACACATGATATAATGTTTGAATTAATGACAGTATACTACTAATATGCATGTGATGGGTAAGTAGCTCATGGTGCTATACAACTCTCCATTGCTACTTATCTACAATGAAACCTCTTTGCTAACATATTGGATTAGTGCACAATCTCAATGTTGTTTTGGTAGAGATGGAAGGCATCTAAAAAGTTTCCATGAGATATGGATGAATGTTGTATTGGTTAAAATAGTTGCATGATAATATATTTATGCATAAGAATTTTTCATTATGAATGTACCTTATGAAAAGTTTCTATCCATACAACTAATGCATTTGACTTGTAGGAAAGATCACATAAAATAGCCTACAAGCAAAGAAGGATGAGACTTGTTCCGAAGAACAAGTGACGATAGTTCAAGATGAAGAATAATATGATGAATGTAGTGACATCATTGATGCAAAACCTTCTAGCTACAAAGGAGTAACGAAGAATAAAGGGAAGACTAGTTCAAGAAGAATGATGTCAAGGATGCAGTATCAATACATGAAGGGAAGTTCATAGTTCCATCATGCAGTAGATGGAAACATTGTTGGATACAAGGCAAGATTCGTAGCACGAGGATTCTCCCGAAAAGAAGGCATATACTACAAAGATACATTTGCAGCCAGTGGGAGTTGAGACACATGACAGGAAGAATCATGTGTGCAAATGAAAGAAGTCCTTATACAAGTTTAGAAGACACCCATGGGATAACACATACATGATGAACTTGATGAAGATATTAACCTTTGTTGCAAGGTTGGAGATGAAAGCCTATAGAGGATGACAAGTTCACAGATGGGTGTGAGAAGAAATTTTGAAAAAGTTCAAGATAGAGGATCTTGTTATCCAATGATCCTATATGGATACATAGAATATTAGTAGTAGAGGAAGCTACTTGTCTCTCTAGTATAGAATGTTTCACTGCATAGATTACTAAAAATAGAGGGAGAATGATGCTTCGCTTCAGATGGAGTGATTGCAGAAGATCCTGAGGTTTGACATGGTATGACAGGATGGACAGATTACTAATGACTCTAGGATTTACTAAGAGTAAAGAGGATTACAACCTTTTCTTCAAGGTTGAATATGGAAGACCAGTGATGCTCCTGTTATATGTCTATGACTTGTTCCTGATAGAAAAAAGGCACTCATTAAAGTTGCAAGAAGGATAATTTCTACTGAGTTCAAGATGAAGGAATCGGATACGATGGCATGGAGATGTGGAAAAATATCTTTGGGACAAGGGAAGTATGCAGTAGAGATCCTGAAGAGGTTCTGGATGATGGACTAAGAATCCATGACCACACCTATGGCATCAAACCTTAAGCTACTGAGTGTTGCTTCATCATAGTTGATTGATGCCACGATGTATCGTCGGGTGATTTGTTCCTTAATATGAGACCAAATATTTTATTTGATGTGAATATCTTGAGCCAGTTCCAGACATATATGAGACATGTTCACTTGATTTCTACAAAGCATATTCTGAGGTACCTAAGGGGTATAGTTGATTATGGGCTCAAGTATGAGGTGCATTAGAAGATTAACCTAGAAGGTTATGTTTATTTAGATTGGGCATGTAGTGCCATAGATAGGAAGAGCACTTCAGGGTGTTGCTTCAGTATGGGATTAGGTGTGATCTCTTGGTTCAACAGGAAGCAATCCTATGTTGAACTAAGTATAGCTCAAGCAAAGTATGTCATAGCTTGTTCAGCTAGTTGTGAGGTAGTATGGTTGAGGAAGCTACTGTCTAATTTATTTGATTTCTAGTTGGATGCAACTTGTATATATTGTGACAACCAGAGTTGTGTGAAGTTGTCAGAGAACCCGGTGTTCCATGAGAAGTTGAACCATATCGAGATCGAGTATCACTATATCAGGCATATAGTGCAGAAAGGAGCAGTGAAGCTCCAGTATGTTGTGACGGATGAACATATAGATGATGTGTTGACAAATCCATTGGCCAGAGTGAAGTTTGAGTACTTCAAGGAGAATATTGGTGTTCTCTAGATCGAGGCCCCCCTCCAAATGGAAGTGATGAGTCCATGAGCCATTCTGACATGGTGACAGGATTGGTTCCTTCCATGGTCAGATTTAAGGGCTGAGCCATTTTGTCATGATGAGAGGATTGGTTTCACACATGTCAGATATGAGTGCTTAGCCATTCTGATGTGATTATAGGATTGGTTCCTACATGATCAGATATAAGTGTCGAATTCCATTATTGGAATGGAGGCACCTGGTTAGTTACTAGGAATACCCATTCTGGGACTAAGGGCCATTCTGATGTGACTGTAGGATTGGTTCCTACATGATCAGATATAAGTGAAAATCCATTCTAATGTGACTGTAGGATTGGTTCCTACATGATCAGATATAAGTGCAGATCCATTCTGATGTGACTATAATATTGGTTCCTACATGATCAGATATAAGTGCATAGCCATTTTGAGGAGATTTTAGGATTGGTTCCTACTTGATCAGATGTAAGTGTAGATCCCTTTCGACATGCAGGTAGAATTGGTTCCTTGCATGGTTGAATGTAAGTGTTGGTCCTTTCTGACATATATGATTGGATTGGTTCCTCTCATGGTCAGATGTGAGTGCTGGGCCTTTCTGACATAGATGACTAGATTGGTTCCTGTCATGGTCAGATGTGAGTGTTGGCCGTGCCTTTCTGACCTGGTGTTGGATGTGTTCATCTCATGGTCAGATGTAAGTGCTGGGCGAGCCATTCTGACTTAGGGTTAGATATAAGTGCTAGAAAATACCTACATGGAGGCTAGGCCTACAACCAGCATGAAAAAGGGATGGCTCTGTAGAACTTCCTATGATGAGAATAATCAAGAGATAGCACCTATGATGATGATCCAGCAAATATGTTCCAGAACCAGAGATGATCCAGATCGAGTGATGATCCATATCTAGTGATGATGATCCAGATTGAGTGATGATCTAGATCCATATGAGGATGACTTCAAGATGAATATGACTTGAAGATGATGAGGACTAGATGATTTTAAATTTTCATATGCTAAGCTAGATCATTAGTATTTCATTTTCATTACATAACAAAAGAATATAAACAAGATAACTGAAAGATAGACAAGCACAACCATACAAAAGGAGAACACAAAGATTTATCCTGGGAAAACCCTAAAGGGAAAAAACCTAGCAAAAGCTTCCTCAATATAGATGCCCCAAAACATAAAAGATAAAACCAACAAGGAGATCAAAGCTTTATCCTCCTCCTTCTCCAGCTACTTCTCTTCTCCACTAATGCACTACACAAGTGAGAGTGTGTGTGTATCAAATGAGGAGCACCACACCTCTATTTATATTCATCCGTTCACTTGAATTATCTTATCCGACATGTAGGCTCGAGTTAATCATGTAGGCTCGAGTTACACATGTAGGCTCAAGTAACCACACTGAGGTGCTAATGACCCACCTTTACAAATAGAGGGGACAACCTCATGAATCTTATTAGTTATTCCAATTAGAAGCATCGGGGTACAAGATAATATAAGTGGTTATCCCGGTAGGACTATCAGGGACCACACAAGATACATATAGAATATTCTTTGAAGTTACAATATTTCAACACTCCCCCTTAACAAGAATGGTATTCTACAACAACATCAACAACAACAATAGTAGGAGAGGACATCATCAACATCATCAGGGTAACACATCTATAAATCATTGGAAGCTTTTCAACGTCATATAGTCTTTGTCAATATTTGACGACAGCAACTCTTTAATCAACATCAGCATCTTTTGACCTTTTGATCAACAACATCTTCAACACTTTGATCTTTTGATCAGCAACATCTTCAGCACTTAGAACTTTCGATCAGTAGCAACATCTTCAGCACTTTGACCTTTTGATCAGCAACATCTTCGGCGCTTTGACCTTTTGATTAGAAACATTTTTAGCAACATCTTCAACACTTTGACCTTTCGATCAGCAGCAACATCTTCAGCACTTTGACCTTTCGATCATCACCAATATCTTCATCATTTTTATCAGCAATATCTTCAGTACTTTTATTTTTCTATCAGCAAAGACATCTTCATCATTTTGACCTTTCGATCAGCAACATCATCACATTCTGATTAGTAACATTATGATCAGCACCATCATCATACTTCAACTCTCGAATAGACTCATCATCATCATATTCTGATATTTTGATCAGTATGTTGTCATCATCACATACTGATCATCATCATCGTCACACTCTAATCTTTCGATCATTACATCATCATCATCATACTCTTGATCGTTCGATTAGTACATCATCATCATACTCTGATATTTTGATCAGTACATCACCATCATCATAAAATCATCATCATCATGAAAACATCAACTTCATCAAAACATCATTATGATCAAAACATTCAACATCATCAAAACATCAAAATATCATCATCATCACACTCTGATCTTTCGATCAGTACATCATCATCATCAAAACATCAAAATATCATCATCATCACACTCTGATCTTTCGATCAGTACATCATCATCATCATAAAATCATTATCATCAAAACATTAACATCATCAAAACATCAACATCATCATCATCAAAACATCAACATGATCCTTCCTTTCGAAATTACAGGATCAACATGTCTATGGTACTCAGACGATCCTTCCTGTTGGAATTACGGGATTTAGGTATTTACATATTTACTAATAATCCTTCCTTTTGGAATTACGGAATCAACACATTTTTGGAGCTCAGACGATCCTTCCTTTCAGAATTATGGGATCAAGTCTTTATGGAGCTACTAACGATCCTTCCTTTCATAATTACGACATTTAGGTCTTTACGGAGTTGGTAACGATCCTTCCTTTCAGAATTATGGGATCAACACATTTGTGGAACTCAGATAATCCTTCCTATTGGAATTATGGGATCAACACATCTGTGGAACTTAGACAATCCTTCCTGTTGAAATTACGGGATCAAGTCTTTACAGAGCTACCAACAATCCTTCCTTTCGAAATTACAGGATTTAGGTCTTTACAGAGTTACTAATGATCCTTCCTTTTAGAATTGCGGGATCAATACATCTGTGGAACTCAGACAATCCTTCCTATTAGAATTACAGGATCAATTCAATGATCCTTCCTTTCAGAATTACAGGATTTAGGTATTTACGGAGTTACTAATGATCCTTCCTTTCGGAATTATGGGATTTAGGTATTTACGGAGTTACTAACAATCCTTCCTTTCGAAATTATGGGATCAACACATCTATGGAACTCAGACAATCCTTCCTATTGGAATTAAGGGATCAATTCAATGATCCTTCCTTTCGAAATTATGAGATTTAGGTATTTACGGAGTTACTAATGATCCTTCCTTTCAGAATTACAGGATCAATATAGTTGTGGAACTCAGACAATCCTTCCTATTGGAATTACGAGACCAACACACGTTCTCGAGTACCAAAGTCACCGGATCTATTCTAAATCAAGGTTCAAGGATGATACAATCCTACTACCTTCTCGATGACCAAAGTTCACCAGATCCGTTTTGAACCAAAGTTCAAGGATGATACAATCCTACCACCTTCTTGATGACTGAAGTTCACCGGATCCGTTCTGAACCGAAGTCCAAGGATGATACAATCCTTCCACCTTCTCGATGACCGAAGTTCATCAGATCCGTTCTGAACCGAAGTCCAAGGATGATACAATCCTGCCACCTTCTCGATGACTGAAGTTCACTGGATCCATTCTGAACCGAAGTTCAAGGATGATACAATCCTACTACATTCTTGATGACCGAGGTCACCGGATCACTTTTGGACATATGTCCCAGGATGATACAATCCCTCTTCATTCTCGAATACCGAGGTCTCTGGATCACTTCTGGACATATGTCCCAGGATGATACAATCCCATTGCAACATCACTTCTCCCCCTTTCAAGGAAGGTCTTTCCAAACCACACCAATCTTGTCTCGAAAGTGTTCGAACTTTACTTAGGACAGAGGCTTCATCAGCACATCACCATCTAAACCATCATCATCTACATCTTCAGTATGTGAATACTAAACTATCACCATATGTATCTCCAGTATGTGAATACTGAAAGCATCATCTATATCTTCAGTATGGGAATACCGAAACATCATCATCTGCATATTTATCTTGTATGTAGAAATATCGGATTTCTATGTGCTACGATGGAACACAGGGTTCTCTATTATCACAACTCTCGTTATCGCATAGAATCAATGTAGTATCCATCTTCAGGTCAAGGAGACCTGATATCAGCTTCTGAAGCCATATGGCTTCACAGTTTAGTAGAGCAATCTGCTATGTATTCTGCTTTTATTGTTCTAAGAGAAACACTGGACTATTTCCTGCTAAACCATGAACTCATAGCAGACCCCAAACAAAAGAATCTACCTGATGTTCTTTTCCTGTCTGAGATACTTCCAACCCAATCTGCATCTGTATAGCCATACAATCTGTAGTCATGGCTACCATCATAGTATAGAACAAGGTCTATAGTCCCTTTCAGATATCTCATCACATGTTTTGTAGCTACTAGGTGAACCCATCTTGATTGAGCAAGATATTGACTCAAGGTGTTCACAGCAAAACAAATGTTTGGTCTAGAATTTGTTAAGTACGTCAATGACCCAATGATCTATCTGTAATGAGTCACATCTACTAACTCTGATGATTCATCATCTAACAGCTTCATTTTGGAGTCCATGGGTGTGGCCATGGCTTTGCATTCCAACATATTTAATCTCTTTAATATCTCTACCACATACTTTCCCTGGTTGAGAAATATTTCTTTTGAACTTTGTCATATTTCCATACCTAGGAAATAGTGCATTAACCCAAGGTCTTTCATCTCAAATTCTTCTGCTAGTTTCTTCTTGCTTTCCATGATCTATTTCTCCTTCCCTGTCAAGAATAAGTCATCCACATATAATAACAGGATGACAATTTCATCTTCTACAACCTTTAGATAAATGTTAGGACCAACTTTATTCTTGGTAAAACCCATAATTGATAGGAAACTGCCATACCAAGCTCTGGGAGCTTGCTTCATGCCATAGAGGCCCTTCTTCAACTTAGATATATGAGTCCATCTGTCTTCAACTTCAAATCCTTTTGATGTAAAACTCTTCCCCAATCATACCATTAAGGAAGGATTGTATTTACTTCATCATGGAAGCAAGTACCATCATAGTTTTGAAGGAATTGTACCTTGCTTCCTGGAGTAAGTGTCTCTTCAAAATTAATTCCCTCTTTCTTATAGAAACCTCTAGCCACAAGTATTTCCTTACTTCTATCAGCAACATATTTTATCTTGAAAATCCATTTGTAAGATACCACATGCTTGCTTTCTGGTTTGAGTACTATATCCCAAACATCATCATAACATCTTCCATGAGTTCATCTTGTCAAATCATCAACATATCCTAGTCTTCTGCATTCAACTTTGAAGGTTGGAACCCACTTTACTCTTGGTAAAGTCTCGATCCATCAGGAAGCTATCCATCATGTCATAAAGTGTCGAACTTAGATATCTTCTGTAGTCACTCCCCCTGAAGTGGAGTATTATCTTCCTTCTTCATTCTGTATAGGTGATTCTATGCTTGATATATACTGGTCAATAGAGTATGCCATGTCATAGTCTATTCTTTCTGAGGAAAATCATGATTCTTTCTTTGTACACTTGTTCTTGCAGATCCATATGGAAGATACTACGTACTTCCCTTTATGTCTCGAAATCATATCATATACATCATTCCCCATAATCAACTGTTATTCTTTGATCATAGCTTCTTTCATAGAAATTTTTTTCATCTTGATTTATCTCTCATACCCATGGTGGTATTCATCCTTCGAGGTGGATCTACCGCTCTTTGATGCTCTTTCTTTCATCATGGTGTCTCTGACCCTGGGAGCTTCAGATTCATGTTTATTGAATTGTCATCACTTGTTCTTCGGAACAAGTCTCATCCTTATTTTCTTTTAGGAGGTTGTACATGACCTTTCCTACAATTCAAATGCACCAGTTGCATGGTTAGAAATACATATGCATAACAACAAATTCTTATGCATCATGCAACTATTTAGCCAATACAACATTCATCCATATCTCACAAAAACTTATCTCACAAAAACTTTCTATATCCCTTCCATATCTACCATGACATCATTGAGATTGTGCACTAATCCAATATGTCAGCAAATAGGTTTCATTCTAGATAAGTAAAAATGGATATTTGTATAGAACCATGAGCTACTTACCCATTGCATGCATGCAAACAACACCTCAACTGAATATAATCAAATGCATAACAAAACAATATCATTAAATGACAAATGAATACTTATCTTTTGTTTGTTTCATGGGTAGACTCCTTCTTAATCATTCTGCTTCATCATCTTCTTCATCCATGAAATCATCATTTCTTATCCAAATGACAAGATGGATAAGAGGTTCGTCAATAATTGAGTTCTTCATATTCCTCATCGCTTGAGGGATCTTCTTTGAATGGTGAGAGCTTGATCTTCAATTTGCTCCCATATTTCTTCTTCTCTTCTTATGAGATGAGCTTCTTATTCTTCCCAGATTCAACTAAAAGTAATCACTTCCTTTTGGAACACATTTCTCACATGAATTAATCCCATGATCATGGGAGGCCATTCTCTGCTTCTTGTTCTACCGCTTCAAGATGTTATGCATTCTGGATCTTCACATTCTTCAACTGTTTTCTCAAATTCATCTTTTGAATTATGTTCTTATATTCAAATAGCTTGATCAAGGAATCAAACATCTTTGGTGTCTTTAGGGAAGACACTTGTGGTACAAGTTGATCCGTGATTGAATCAACAATGATCTTCTTGGCCTTGATCAAGTTCTTCCTGTGTAAGGCTTTGAGGCTCATCTCCCTCTAGAACTGGAACCTCTCTACTCATGTAGGTGTACAATTCATTTTCTTTAGAGAGATCAAATAATTCCATGCTTGGAATTTTTCAACTTCACCAAGCTTATCATCAAGCGGATGTGATAGATCACTTTTAAATGAGAACCTCAAATGCAAATAGCAAAAGATTAGATCTTACCGATTTGAGGTGTCCGTCCTGCTTCTGGAGCTCAGTGATCTAGGGTCTGTCAGAGAAACCCTAATTTTCAAAAAATTGAATATTTCAGATTTGAATGGATATAAATATAGATCTATTCAAATGGAGCTATCCATTGTACTCCTTTTCTGAAAACAGTGGAGGGAAGCTCCCGGAACAGGAAGCCCTAGTTTTCCAATTTCTTCTGTAAAAATTCCTGTTACTGTTTCTATGATATCTCTGAAATTAATGCTCCTCTATGTCTAAAATTTATCAATGAGGTAACCTCACATGTCTCTGATCCAAAACCATATGTTTCATCAGAATTGGTTTCACCAGTTGGGATTTATGAGCATTTTTCCAAGGTGACCTGTTACAGGACTATTCAGAATAGTGAAGTTGTATGGCATGCCACATGTCACTGGTTCATCTTCAGGTTCAGAAATTTGGACCAAATAAATTACAGTCCATGATATTTCTATAAAATCTTCAGGAATTCCATTTGGACCTCGGTAGCCCACGCTATAGCAATTCACCCCAGGTGTCCTATTTAGGGATGAGTTCTAGAAGAGGCTGGAATCCTAACTTGGAGGGATCATATCTCCCCGAATGTAGTAAATCAGAGGCTAAATTTTGGACACAGTGTAAATAAGAATTTTATCTTCAGCTTTTGCAATTTTCAACTCCTGATCCTTCGCCAATTGTAGGATATAGTGAATGTACCAAAACATAGTAGTTTTAATATTTAGGGTTTTTCTAGATCGGGGTCAAACTAGGCTTTGACTTTCCTGGAGTTTCACCCAACCAAATTTCTTGATCCAGGTCTCTAAAATTCGATTTTGATGAGGAGAAAAATCCTATGCTGGGCTCACTCAAAAATTCTTCTTCTGTAGAAATCCCTAATCTTTCACACCAAAACTAAAAATGCTCAAAATCAAATTCCACTTCGACGGAAAGATGCACCCTTCAATGGAGAGTCAGTCTAGCCTTATTTTTCTGATTGATCATGGATAGAGACCCAAAAAATAAGAAGCCCTAGATTTTTTAGCTGCACAATGTCTTCTTTTAGGGTGGCTCTAATACCATGTTAAATTTTCATATGCTAAGCTACATCATTAGTATTTCATTTCGATTACATAACAAAAGCATATAAACAGGATCACTGAAAGATAGACAAGCACAACGATACAAAAGGAGAACACAAAGATTTATCCTGGGAAAACCCTAAAGGGAAAAACCCAGCAAAATCTTCCTCAATATAGATGCCCCAAAAGATAAAAGATAAAACCAACAAGGAGATCGAAGCCTGATCCTCCTCCTTCTCCACTAATGCACTACACAAGTGAGAGTGTGTGTGTATCAAATGACGAGCACCACACCTCTATTTATATTCATCCGTTCACTTGACTTAACTCATCTGACATGTAGGCTCAAGTTAATCATGTAGGCTCTAGTTACACATGTAGGCTCAAGTAACCACACTGGGGTGCTAATGACCCACGTTTACAAATAGAGGGGACAACCTCATGACTCTAATTAGTTCTTCCGATTAGAAGCATCGGGGTACAAGATAATACAAGTGGTTCTCCTAGTAGGACCATCGGGGACCACAAAAGATACATATAGAATATTCTTCGAAGTTACAATATTTCAACAGATAATGATCCAAATGATACAGAGAAGAAGACTTGTGCTGAAAAATTGTGTCAAAAGAATACCTTCCTAGTTAAGAGGGAGTGTTGATGTAATTGTAACTCAGGAATGTATCCACTTGTATATCTTATGTATTGTACCCCAATGTTTACTTCGGGAAGTATTTGTAATGTAATTGAGCCATGTCATACCCCGATGTTCCCATCAAGAGATTCAATAATGTAAACAAGTCATGTAAAGTCATTGTGGGTAACCCTCCTATTGATCAAGGGTTAAAGTCCCCATAGTTGTGGGGCCCTAGGGTTATTAGATATCCTAGAGAAGTCAGCCTTAGATGATTTATTGTAAGTCAAGGCAATATTCCCCACCATTGTGTTAAGGATAACCCTCCTTGTTGATCGAAGGGGAAAAGTCCCCACAAGTTATGGGGCACTAGGGTTATTAGACTCTCATAGAGATGTCAACTCTAGTAAGTAATTGTTAAGTGAGGCTGACATGTTGGAGTCAACATTAAATGAATGAAAGAATATAAATAGAGAGTGGGCCTCTCTATTTATCATACACACACTCACTTATTGGGTCGCATGAGTGATAGAGAAGTTGCTGGGACAAGAGAGAGACTACTGCTATCGGGAGATCATCTTTATGTTTTCAGGTTTTACTTTTGGTGCTGATTCTATCTCGGAGGAAGTTGCGGGGTTTTCTCCTTTATGGTTTCCCTGAGGAAAATTATTTGTGTCTCTTGTCTCTTGTGTTTATTGTTGTGCATGTTATTCTCTTAGTTAAAGATCCTAAGATCATAATGCTAGCTTGAATGATAAAAATCTAACAACTATCACCTGTAATTGGACATTACTTAGTATGCATATATTTGTGGAAGTTAAGTTAGATCTAATCCTATTCATCTTCTTTACTTCTTTTGAAATCCATTTTGATACACCTCCTTCTCTAGTATCAATAACCATGAATGCATATCCTCAGAACAATCAAGGAGAGTGGAGCTATATAAATTGCTTCAATCACCGTGTATTTTTCAAACCACCTGCCATAGTTTAGTTATTGGTTTTATTATATTAATTAAATAATCATAACATTGTATTACATAACATAACCTTTTGTAAGAGTTTTAATTATCTTCCAAACCTTTCTAATTCACAGATTAAGAAGAAGACTAGTTAGTACAATGTAAACAAGTAGTTTACTTTCTTAGAATAGTGTTATTTATAAAATATTTAGTTTATGGTTGATAGAGAAGAGTAGTATAGCTCGATACTTCTCTAATATAGTACATCTGTCCCAGCCTAATTACCTTAATAGTTGAATTTCTAGAGTTTGACTCAGTTTTTCATTTTGAAAGTTCTTTCGATATTTTCTTTATTAAAATATTTCCATGAAACCTTAGGAACCTTTCTACCTTCAAATATATTTTTCATTAGATCTAACATTACAAACCTCAATCGATAATCAAATATTTGATGAATTAATTAAGACAATATAACACCCAACATTTTTGGCGTCGTTGACGGGGATTTTTTCTATAAGGTAGAATAAGTAAAATCCCATTATGAAGTTTAGCAATAGGCTGGTGGTGGGGGAGAGGTAAGATTAGAGGTAAGAACCTACGCATCTATTATAACAGGCACCCCCAAATCTAGCAGTAATAGTGGTATTATAGGATTTCTTTTTAGTTTATATTTTCATGGACATACTTATAGATTTGAGGGGTGGGTACATTAGAACTAGCTCCCAAAACCTTGTTAAAATTCCTACTAACCTTTATGAGGGACGAAATAACCCAACAACTAGCTCAGCAAAAAGGTATCATAGAAACCACATAGGAAGTAGTTATACTTGGAAACCTAAATACTTTATAGGAGAAACCATAGAAGATGAATAAATCCTGGTGTGAATTCATAAGGATCCCATTGCTGAAGAAATCCAAGAGGGTCAGCCATTGGAAATCCTCAATCCTCTTCTAGTATAGAAACTAGGTGATACAATTTTCTCATTAGTATGGGATCCTAACTTTGTTCATTTCATTGATCCTGCCATCCCTATAGAATATAATAAAAACATAGTTGATAGAAGGAAGATATCCCTTTAGAAAGAAATTTGGGATGCCCCATTATCACCTTGGAAGGATCCTCCTAGGTACACACTATTTAGGAATCAAAACTACATGGAGAGATAGGGAGAGAATGAAGATCATGATGAGGTTAGAAATGATGAAGGAGAAGGAGAAAATCGAACTAAGACTACCATCTGGTTCCCTATTTTAGAGACTTCATAGGATGTAAATATGAAGAACATCCCTCCCTCCCCCTTGCCTAGTTTATATAAAAAAAGTAATGAAGACCTGGACACTTTTTTGTTCGAGTTTGGAATCCTCTATAGAAGCTATAACTATCTACAAGATGCTCATGAATTAAAACTTTTCCTTGCTACACTGAAAGGCTATGCTTAAAGATGGTTCATGGGATTAGGAGAATATAGTATCGGGACTTGGGAATATATGAAAACTACATTCTTATGGAAATACCAAGAGTATTTCAAACCAGGAGACTCTTGAAATGATATTTTTAAGATACAACAACTTGAAGACAAGAGATTGGAAGACTATCTCGAAATATTTATTTATACATTACATAAATGTAAACATAATGAACTTCGACAAGATGCAATATGAAAACTCTTCCTTAAAGGGATCTTAGAAGACCTGGTAGAAGTCCTTAATCTCATGGCATATGGCGATGTCTCCCACAAATCCTTTGCACATATTGGGGATATGTGTAGAAATTACTCTAGAAGTAGGGGGAAAGTTGGGAGAAATCTTTGAGAGACTTATAATAGAAATATAAAAGGGAATACTCCCAGTTCAGGAGGAGTCATAAGGATAGAGTTAGGAAACCTATTAGAAAACTTCAAAAATGATATTCTAGGAGCAATGGGTTCCCAACTAGATGCATTACAAGATAAGTAAAGGCAGGAAGAGGAACATGCAGTGGTGAGAATTTTCTATCTGAGATGTAAAACTAAAAATCCCAATTGGAATTCCTATTAAACAACATATCTGTATGTCATATCTTTATGGAGGATCATCCAACAGATGATTTCCCATCGTTATCGGGGTTATAAGCCATATATAAAAGTGGTGAAATTAGCGAAACCTTGAGGAGGCCTCCTTCGAAACCAAGGGACCCACCACCATTGGTAACTCGAAAAAACCCTCACTCAACTCTACATGGCCTACACCACCCAAGGACACCCATGTACGACCCTCATTTCACCCCATTAGACCCCCAGACCCTCAAAAAGGCTTAATAATGAGCGAAAGGGCTTAAAAACCCCAAAAAGAGCCTAAGTAAGTTCTCCTAGGGGCTAAAGCATCCAAAAAGGGGATAAAACCCCTAAAAGGAGCTAAGAACCCCAAAAGGAGCTAAATTTAGGGTGTAAGGGGCTAAAATCCCAAAAAAGGGGCTAAAGCCCCAACCAAGGGCTTAAAACCCTAAAAAGCCCCAAAAAGCTATAAATAGAGGGGTGGCAGTCACTCTCAAATCATTCTTCCCTTACATACTATTATGCTGCCCATGGATGCCTTGAGACCCTTTGTCTCTCAAACCACCCACATCCCCCCTCTCATCGATTCATTCTCTAATTGAGCCATAGCTCCTCCATTGTCGAGAGAGAGAGAGAGAGAGAGAGAGAGAGAGAGAGAGAGAGAGAGGTGCTTCTCCGTGGCTTCTTCGAGCCAGGGCATGGTGGCCCATTGCACCAAAGAGAAGGTATAAATGTTTTTTTTTTTTTTTGTATTTGATTTTATCTAATCCATTACTTGTTTGTAGTTTTTCTCATTTTCTCTTTGCAGGTTTTGTAATACATTTTTATAGGTTATTAGGAGTGGAGCTTTAACATTGTTTGCAGAGGGGTTCTCCATTTACTTTTTCATTACTATCCAACTTCATTTCTACTTTTATTTTCTTCATTTCCATATAGGAACCTATCCTTCTGTCCTATATATGGAAGGTAGCCATTCCTTCATTGTAGCAAGGGATAAATCCCTACTACAACATTATCTGAATTTGTCACCACAACCCCCACCTTATTACCAACCCTACCAACCACCTCAACAGTGGAACACTGCAAGTTGGCAGCATTGGCCACCTTAGTACCCCCCTCCTCCTCATTTTAATCAACGTCAGTATTGGCCACAGGGGTGGAAGGGATAGTCCTACCCCCATCCACTGCCTGTCTCTACACCTAATCATCCTTATCCTTATTACTCAACCAGTACCCAACAATTTTTACCAGGGTTTTTGCCTCCCGTTCCCCTTAGTACACAACAACCTCATCATTTCTAGAATACAAACCCTCCATGACCTACATTGTTACTTGCACAAGTGACACCTAACCTGAATAATAAGACAACTCAAGATCTTAATAGATTTGACTTGGAAACTCTTCCATCCTATGTTATTTCGACTCTACCCGTACATGAGATACAATTACGATCTGGAAGAGTTGTGGATGACAAACCTAAGTCATTAGTCATCATTTGTGAAGAGAATCATGAACAAGATATTGATGAATTCATGAATGATGCTATTTTTTAGGATGTGCCAAAAATTCCAGTGCATACCCATCCTTAGCAATAACCAACTCAAGAACGAAGAATCCCTCCATTTCCAGAATGATTAGCAATAGAAAAACCTGTAATCCATCTTGAGTATGATATTCTCAATGAATTAAAAAATTTCTATGTCAAGATCCCTTTATTACAAGCTATAAAGGATATACTGATTTACAGTAAAGTAATAAAGGAACTCTGCATTAAGAAATCAGGAAGGAAACAAAAATACCCCCCACTATTCATGCTATAGCTGAAATGTCTGAATGCATGACTAACCAATCTAGAATTACAAAGTATAAAAACCCAACAAGTCCAGTAGTGACTGTTATCATAAATAATACTTCCATAGACAATACACTTATGTATTTAGGATTGACTATTAATATTATCACCACTATAGTATTAGAAGTTTTACAGTTGGGACAATTTCCCTGACCGATTCGCTCAATTATGGAACTAGCAGACCGTACTATGGTAAAACCTGTTGAGGTTCTGGATGGAATTTTTATATCAGTAGCCTCATGGTAATATCCTGTTGATTCCATGGTAGTAGAATCAAAGGATCCTTCTAAAGGACATCCTATTATATTGGGAATACCATGGCTAGCTACAGCCAACGCCTTCATAGGATGTAGGGATGGGGAAATAACCATTTCTATTGGGTTGTCCACACAAAAACTGGTTTTATACCTCCTAGCACAAGCTATAACTAAAACCTTGAGGTGGTCATATTTCCCCCTTGGGGATGAAAATATTGAATATCATTTCTTTCCTAGTGACTAATCTTGGGCACTTCAGGAGAAGACTACTGAGAATGTATTAAACAAATTTGTCTATTCAACAACTTGTATATATTTTCCTAAGTCTTTTTCTCAATTTGATCAAATTTTTGGAGATGAGTTTCAAGAAAATATGGCCCTCTCAACATTCATGGAAACACCATGTGTCTTTGTAATTTAAGAGAACATAGGGTATTATACCATTCCTTGTGAAGTTAGCCCTAGAAAAGTTTTACACATAAATGTAGGGTTAACCGAGAGTCAACAAGAACAATTGCTTAAGGTCCTTAAAACTCAATATCGAGCATTTGCATGGGAATATACTGACATGAAGGGTATACACCCTGACACATGTATTCACCATATTTACATGGATGCCAATGTATCCCCTATAAGGCATTGTAAGAGGAGGATGAACCTTGCTTTGAAGGACATAGTTAAAGAAGAGTTACAAAAAACCCTTAATGTTGGTTTCATCAACCCAATTTTAGATATTAAATGGGTATCTCCTCTAATGGTAATCCCAAAGAAATTCATAGGGAAACGACATATTTTTTTTGACTTCAGATAACTGAATAAAGAAATGCTTAAGGACTACTTTCGTTTGCGCTTCATTGACCAAGTGCTAGATACCTTGTCCGACAAACAATATTTTTATTTTCTAGATGGATATGGTGCATACAATTAGATTTTGATAGCACATGAGGATCAGGATAAGACCACTTTTACATGTCCTTGGGGGACATATTCCTATAGATTTTTTCCATTTTGCTTATGTAATGCACCTGTCAATTTTCAATTAGTAGTTTTAGGAAATTTTTCTGATTTTATACACGACTGTGTAGAGGTGTATATGGATGATTTTATAGCCTATGGTAATACCTTTGAATAAGCACTTGATAATATTGAAAAATTATTGATCTGATGTCAAGAAAAAAATATAGGACTAAGGCATGAAAAATGTAAAATACTATTAACAGACGACATAGTTTTGGGTCATCATGTTTCCTCACAAGGGATCAAGGTAAACCCTACTACGATAGAATTAATTGTTGGTCACCCCTCTCCAAAATCTCAAAAGGAGGTAGGAATATTTCTTGGTCATGCAGGTTACTATCGTCATTTTATTCAAAATTTCACTAAAATAGTTGCACCACTGTTTAAATTGCTTCTGAAGGATATAGAGTTCCAATGGACTGAATCATGGAAAAGTGCTTTTGAGGTCTTTAATGATAAAATATCAGTGGCACCAATACTGAGGGGTCCTAATTGGTCCCTTCCTTTTCATGTATCCACCGAAGCTTCTGACATAGCCATAGGAGGATTTCTTGGTAAAAAAGAGGGCCAATCATCTTATGCCATATATTTTATTAGCAAATATATGATGCCTTCGGAACTAAATTACACTGTTACTGAGAAGGAGTTTCTAGTAGTAGTCTACTCTATTAATAAGTTTTTAATTTTTTATCAATGAGACAATATGATCTTAGGATCTTATCTAAGAGAATAACTTACACAACAATCAATCAGAAGAGACAATAGACAAAAATATTTTCCTCTAGGAAACCATAAAGGAGAAACCCCGCAACTTCCTCAGAGATAGAATGAGCACCAATGGCAGGAGTAAAACCAAAGTACAAAAAGATGATCTCCGACATTTTTTCTCTCTCTCACTTTAGCGAGCTTCTCCTCACTCACCCATGTGCTATATCTGGGCCAGTGTGTGTTTCAAAATAGAGCATCTCACTCTCTATTTATACTAGTTTCTTACTTGACAATCACTTACCAAGGATGACTTCTCTAGGAGAGTCTAATAACTCTAGTGCCCCATAACTATGGGGAATTTTCCCCCTAATCAACTAGGAGGGTTAGCCTCTATGAATTTACATGACTTGGTTACATTAATAATTCTACCGATACGAATATCGAGGATCAATGAAATACAATATATAAAATATAAAAGTGAATACATTCTGAAGTTACAAATACATCAACACTCCCTCTTAACTAGGAAGGTATTCTCTTGAAACAATTCATAAAGCACAAGTCTTCGTCACTGGATCAAGTCTGGATCATCATCAATGCTAGATCATCACTGGATCAACATCACTGGATCATCATCACTAGATCATCATCAAAGCTAGATCATCATCAAAGTTGGATCATCACTGGATCATCATCATCATCACTACTTTTTCTATCTTGATCAAATGGTTCTATCTCTCAATTCTTCTTGTCATAGGAAGTTCTACAGGTCCAGCCCTTTTTCATGTTGGTTGTAGGCCTATCCTCCATGTAGGTCTTCATATTCTTCAACATTTATATCTTACCATGGGAGCAACACATCCAACATCCATGTCAGAGAGTGTTATAGAGGATTTCACCACTCCAGGTGAATCACACTTTGTATGGCCTTCCCCTGTCCCGCTACAGACTCCTTAGACCCCATGGACCATTTTTTGTCCTTTGATGTTTCCTTGATCATCCCTAAAAACATATGAAAAATGATACATGTGAATTTTAAACCTATAAGCATGTATATACGCGGGTTTGACCACTAAAACTGCATACATCGAGGTGTGTGCATAATCCAAATCCTTTTGGAGTTTTCCTTGACATGGATCCGACTCATTTGACTCCTGGCCTTCCCTATTCCTTGAGATCACTCAAATTCGACCTTTCATTACCCATTTGAAAATCTATATAAGGAACCCCTTGGTACATTGAAGGCATAAGAGAGAATTGAGAGCAAAGAAACTATAGTCCATTGTTGCCGGAACTTATGCTTGAGTCTGCATCCCTTTGTCCCTTGGAGCACTTTTGTGTTCTTCCCAAGCTTCCCTTTTTCTTGTGAGCTTCCTATCGAGAGATGGAGGATTGAAGTGGTGGAGGCCCAAGTGGGGGATTCAGTTTCTCCAGTTCGCAGACGTTCCGTCAGAGGTTGTATCTTGTAATCTCTGATTTATATTAATAGAAATACCTTTTCCTATCCAATAATGTGTGTTTGAATGTATATTTTATCCATGGGATTATGTCAAATGCTTATACATTATTGATTATATATGATAGAATAGATCTAACACCATGATATATAGAATGCTTGTATTGTTTACTTGCGGTTGAGGAAGTAATCTATCAATTCAAGCTGAAGTTGGAAAGCTCAACGGGGATCTACTTCAACCGTCCGGAATAAGGTACGAGGTCTGATCCTTTAGTGTTAGACATTTAATTTCTATTGCATATTAGAAAGGATTGATTTCTAGAGTCAAGCTATCTGTTGTGGTACCCCAAGCCATAGGAATTTCTCTCCGTAACAGAATTGGTGACTCCGCTAGGGAGTTCCTAGTAGTTGTCCTTTGGGGGTTGTTTTCTCGGCATTCAATGAATTTGAATTACTCTTTCTCTCTTGTTTCCATGTCAGGTATGGGGGCATGTATGCCTGGTAGAGTCTAATTGGTGTGAAGTTTGTGTTAGCCTATCTATTTGCCTTGATTTTATGCACCTTTCTACCTGTACATGAGTTTTTGATTTACAGTCGCGTATACACGTGGGTTTATCTTCGATTTCCACGTATACACGTGGATTTACTATGAACAGTCACGTATGCCCTTGATTTTTCCTTTTTGTGGAAGATAATTGGTTACTGGGTGAATTCTAATATTTTCCGAGTCTCCTTTGGCACTGCTTGAGTCTATTTAGACCTCTGTTTCTGACTAGAAACGTTTTTTTAGGCTAAATTTTTCTTTTTTAAGAAGGTTCTTGTCATGGCATTTTCAATTTTTTGTTTGAGATTAGTGCATTAGAGTTCTTTTACCTTAGTGCTTTGCTTGAGTGCTATTTGGGTGTGCTTGCAGAGTCTAGGGGTCGTAGAATCATTCTTTTGCTTTTTGCATCTCTTATATTTTCAAAAAATCCAAAAAAATTTGCTTATCATCATGCATTGCATTTTGCACTTTGCATTGTACTTGCACTAGATTTGCATTGGAGTACTAGTTAGGACTTCATATAGGAAAGTTTGCATTCATCATTTGAAGAAAAATTGTGCATTTCACATAGTAGCATACCCTGTTTTCATGGACATAATGCATTTGAATTGATTGTTAGGTGTGCATTTTACTTCTTGTTGCGTCATAACACCATTAGTTGCACGACCATATCCTGTTCTTGAGTAATAAAGCCAACTAAAATCAACGCTAAATTAAAATGAACTACACTCTTTTCTTTTCTAGGGTGCACAAATAAGCTTAGGTTTTAGGATCTTGGAATAGTTCATTGTAAGTCAATTCTCCAATATCACTAAACAACAACATGTATGTGTCTGTCCCGGTGAGTGTGTGAAATCCTTGATATAACCAGTGTTTCTCAGGATCCTCCTCTCAAACAGGAGTTAAGCACAAGGCAGTGTGAGCGGTTATTGATTGGGATGACCCCTAGTCATAACTGAGTAGCACTAGAGATATTTCCAGGATTGTATTCGTATCTGGGGGCTCTTTCGATAGTTTTGGGATTTGCTACCCTGCCCATACGATCAATCCCACCTGCGACTGTCCGCTTGAGCATTGATTATATTGAGGTGAACTTAGTGGCCTTACCTAGGATATCGAGGGGGTACTTTGCAGGGGTTATTCTGTGGGTGTCTCGGCCAGGTTGGGGTCGGATAGCACAGTCGCTTTACGCGTTGAAGCTGAGGGACACAATAATTGGTTACGTACCTCCGCTTGTTGTGTATGGGAGTCTCAAGCCTCTCCTAGGTGAGACATACCTGTTTTATTTAGGAGCTCACTTATCCAGCCCTTGTTTTCTTGAATTTGGCTTTAGATTTTATTAGTGATTGCTCTGTGCATGATAGTTGGCCTAGGGTTTATGTAAATAGAGAGTCTTTGCTATTTTTTGTGTCATTGTGGATTTGAGTACAGTTCCTCACCATTCTAGTCATTTAGCAAGACTTCCACCTTCTACTTCTCCTCCTCCTTTGGGAGAGGGACCTAGACAGTCCAGGAAGACTATGTCACACATTGATTCACACACCATGGGAGACCGTTTAGAGGATATTCCTAAACCACCTCCTCCCATTCGTGTAGATGATGGGGAATTTACTCCTACTTATGATCCTTCACCCGAATTAGCTATGTTAGGTCTTGTGATTTCTGAGATAGGATCCATGCATGATAGACCTACTCACTCTAGGGCTAATTCCCCATTGATGCGTTACCGGTATGGAATGACGGAGGATGCCGAGACTCATTTTGAACCTGCCAACACTAGCTATGGTAGTTATGCTATGTCTGGTTTCCATACACATGATTTGGCATTTCATGTTGAATCCGACTTCAAGCCTACCACTATGCCTAGGGGCACTCTCATTCCTTACCATGCAGAGAGGTTTTGGAGCACTAGTCACATTGCACCTTCAGTCCCAGTGGTGGAAGTTACATCATATATCCCTCCTAGGTCTAGAGTTAGCAATCCGATTAGGATACCAAACCCAAGATGAGTGACGATAGGTGGTAGTACATACTTGATTACTCATATCCCTTCATCCTCTATCCCTAGTTCTTCAAATGTCCACCCTCCACCTTATTCACGTGGTCCTTCAAGTCGGCACATGGCTATGAGTCAGGTTTGTATTGTAGTTACTAGACCAATTGTGTCTCAAGTTTACATACTGCCTGTTGCTTTACGAGGCTATGTTCATGCTTCTAGAGGTCATATTACTACTTCTGCGGCATATATCCCTACTTCCGGTATGTATATCCCTACTTCCGAAGCATATCTTCCTACCTACAGAGTGTCTCATGGGGCATCGCATGCGATGACCTATGGAACCTATTATGGGACGTAGTACGAACAAGGTTCTTCACCTTATGGAGGCAGGTATCAACAACCTGCTTACTCTTCTAATTATGGATTTGTAGCTCCTACTAGTCAATTTCCACCTCACTATGGTGCTTCGACGCCGCCCTATACGGGTCATACGGGAGGAGGACACTATGGCCAAGGCCATGGTGGTAGTCAACCCTATATGAATCATGGAGTGATCCATTGAACTCACCATCCTAGGCTCCCTTTCCTTGCAATGCTTAATCTTCCTGACTTATCGAGACTGACGAATGATACTATGGATCATGACCCAGCTTGGCCAACTATCCCTACCAAGCTTCCTTCGGACATACCTAAGCTCGAGGGCAAACCGGGAGAGGATCCGAGTGAACATGTTACTACATTTCACCTATCGTGCTCTTTGAATTCATTACATCAGGACTCAGTTTGTTTGAGACTATTTCAATGCACCCTCACAGGGCTTGCTATGAAATGGCATATAGAGTTACCTAGGGGTGCTTTCGCTTTGTTCAATGACCTTGTGATGACTTTTATTAATCACTTCCAGCTACCAATGCGTTATGACATTGGTACTAAACTCTTGTCGACATTTTGGCAAGATAAAGCCACACATATTTCTGATCATATTCAAGAGTGGCGTAGATGGAAGAGGTTAATTAAAGCTTTTATACCATTGGAATTCCTCCTCGAGTGGTTCCTCAAATCGTTATTTCCATATATAGTGAAGAATGTTTCCACATCCAGAGTACAGAATGAGGAACAAGCAATTTTTAGGGTGTGGGAACTGGACTTGATCTATGCTCAGTCTGGTTTTTTGTATGAGATTATTCCCAATGCTCCTCATTCCAGTTTCGATCCCAAAGTCAAACGTGGACCACATGCCAATGGCATTGTGGGTTGTGCAAATGCAAAACCTACAGATTTAGTTGCAAAACAAGTTGGTCAGTTGTCAATCAACCAATCTACTTCAGGACAAGCTATAGCTTCGTCTCAACCTTCCCAAACGGTGAATGTACTTTTTGTGCAATCGTCAAACCATAAGGGTAACCAGCAGCCCGGACGGAATAGAAAAAAGGGTAAAAATAATCATAAGGGTGGGAATAAGAATGAGAATGCTAACAATAATGACAAGAACGGTCGAAATGCTGGGGAGGACAAGCAAGGTAAACATAAGGTTAAGTTCCCTTACAAGTTGTGTAAGGATGATCACCTCACTTACTTGTGCCCTTGTATTGAGGAAGCTTCGAGATTCTTGGCATAGGGCCCATCTGTACTAACTAACCCTTTACCTCATAATCAAAATATGAACTCGAAGTCCCATGACCAGTCTGATGATGATCATGATCCACTGGAGACTAGTGGTCGTGGGTGCATTAATATGGTCCGCGCTGCAAAAGTTATGACGTGTGCAAAAGATTATGGTTCATCATAGCCCAGCCTAGGCAAAGAACCTGATCCACCAGGCTCCCCTTTGCATATTGAGAAACCTGTGGATAAACCTGAGATTGCACCTTGCATTCCTGAGGGAGTCCTTAAGCATTCAGGGCATAATCTAAATGCCCAAGCCACCTAGAATTATTCAGTTGTCGAGGATTTGGGCCATACTCCTTGTGCGATGTCTGCATTGGAAGTGCTTCAAAGTTGTCCTTCGCAAAGGAAGGTGTTGCTTTCTGCCCTTGGTGTGAACGGTGATGATTCTTCCTCGATGATCAAAGTTGAAACCGTAGGAATTCAGCCTCACTTTCCCTACTATGTGTCTCTTTTGGTTCATGTAGAATGTCTTAATATGATCATCAAGCATACTGTAATTGACGAGGGAGCTGCTGCTTCTGTGATGTCTTTGTCCTGTTGGAAGGGTCTAGGTTCTCCTGAGCTGTCTAAATCAGGGACCATGTTAACTGCATTTGATGGGAGATCTTTTAGGCTGCACAGTATCCTTCCTTCCCTTAAAGTCCATTTGGGAGGGAAGACCGTTGTGATATAGGTCGAGGTGGTTGACGCGCCCCTTGAATACAATATCTTGCTAGGTAGGAACTGGATGTATAGCATGCAAGCCGTTGCTTCTTCCTTGGTCCACGTTGTATGCTTTCCACATAACAGGAAGATTGTAACGATTGATTAAATGGAATTCAAGAATCCATCTGTTACTGCATCTTTGGGAGCTTCAATCCCGATCGTTGAACATTATCAGCTGGCAAATGGGAGTGTGGGTGTAGGCATGTACCCATCCCTCATGGGAAGCTTTAGTTGTCCTGCACCGATCCTCATGATAGGATCTAGTTTCGATGAGGCTTCGACATCTATGAGATCAATGTATTTTCACACGAGTCATATGGAATATCCATGGTTTATTCCTGCACCGAGTACTTTGAGTGATCTGGTCGTGACAGACATGCCATTGCCTACAGCCATGATTGCTTATCAAGCTAAACTGGAGTCTGCTGCAGGGCCTAGTCCTCCCTCTTCATGGACATAGGAGGAGGACCCTTATATGCTATCAGCATGGGCAGTACAGTCATCTCATGTGCACGACTACCTTGATACGATTTTCCCTTCAGATGAAGCGATTATTGAGGCTATGTCGGGAATCGAGCCACTATGGGAGGAACTCCATCATAGATTGTATTTTATTCCAGAGCTTGATTGTTTGAAGTGTGAGGAGTTTAGGGTTGTTCTTAGTCAGAGAGTTGGTAGTCCTGTGGTTCCGTTAAGCTCTCCTGGTCCAATGGATAATGGAAATATGGAAAACATATCTTCAATGATTCCTATCAACATCTCTCACAATTC
Organism: Pseudotsuga menziesii; assembly: GCA_001517045.1. Taxonomy (NCBI): domain Eukaryota; kingdom Viridiplantae; phylum Streptophyta; class Pinopsida; order Pinales; family Pinaceae; genus Pseudotsuga; species Pseudotsuga menziesii. Next base: position 175,763 of record LPNX010554240.1, read on the forward strand.
TGGCATGATAGAGAATGTCTATATTGGGGTGGAATGTTCCCATGCTGATATTCTAGAATATACCGAGGTATTTAAGGAATTCTGTGATATTTTTGCTTGGTCTTACAACAAGATTCTAGGTATTGACACTCAAAATGTCGAACACGAGATTAAGACTTACCCCAACGATAAGCCTATTCGACAGTGTTTATGTGTGATGAATCCTAGGAAAGCACCCACCATTAAGGCAAAGATAGAGAAGCTGTTGAAAGCTAGTTTCATTTATCCCGTTCCCTTGATGGAGTGGGTTTCAAACCCTGTTCCGGTGGATAAGAAGCATGGAGCGATCCGCATATGTACTAATTTCCACGATTTGAATCGTGCCTATCCTAAGGACAACTTCCCCACACCGTTTATTGATCAGATTTTGGATGTGTGTGGGTAACGAGGTGCTCTCCTTCATGGACGGCTTTTTTGGGTATAATTAGATACATATTAAACCTAAGGACCAACATAAGACTGCATTTATTTGTCCTTAGGGAACGTTTGCATATCAGAAAATACCTTTCGGCCTTAAAAACGCCGAACCTACATTTCAGCGGGAAATGGCCTTGATCTTCCATGATCTCAAGTCAATTATTGAAGTATTTTTGGATGACCTCGTTGCTCATTCTCATTTGAGAATGCATCATCCCTATCACTTGAGATTGGTATTCAAAAGATACCGACACTATTCGATTAGATTAAATCCTTATAAGTGCATCTTTTACATGAAGTCAGGTTGTTTGTTAGGATTCATCATTTCGAAAGAGGGTATAAGAGTCGACCCTTTGAAGGTTGAGGCAATACTTCAGTTGTCTCCCCTGAAAAATATTCATCATCTTCAGTGTTTGCAAGGCATGGCAAACTTCTTACGAATATTTGTTGTCAACTTTGCCAATTTGACTAGAGGCTTCATGCGTCTCTTGAAGAAGGATACTCCCTTTGATTGGGATGAGCGATCCCAGGAGTACTTCGATGCACTCAAGCGAGCCCTAGCATCGGCCCATGTGATTAGTCCCTAGAACTATAGCCATGATTTCTTATTATATGTGGCTGCATCTTTAGAGATGATTGGTATGGTCTTGGTTCAAGAGGATGAGGAGATCCAAGAGCATGTCATATATTATCTGAGTCGGAACCTTATTGACGTAGAGATTTGTTATTCTCATGTAGAGAAGCTTTCTTTAGCTACCATACATGCGGTTCAGCGGTTGAGACATTATATTCTCCTTCGCTAGACCTTGGTTGTGGCCCATGTCAATCCATTTCAATTCGTCCTCACCTAAAGGATGATTGGGGGAAAATATAATAAATGGATTATCATCATGCAAGAATTTGATCTCGAGTTTGTTTCGGCAAAATCAAAGAAGTCTTTAATCTTTGCAGAGCTTATATCGGATTTCCCGAGTGAGGCCGAGGAGTTGGTTTGTGAAGATATGTTTGTCGATGAACACATCTTCTTAATATCAATGTTAGACCCATGGTATGGGGATATCATAATATATTTACAAACAATGAAGACCCCTACTCACCTCTCGCGAGATGAACGATGATGATTACATCACGTCTCTAAGAACTACCTCATAGTGGACAATACTTTGTACCATCGTGGGGTAGATTCCATTTTATGACGTTGTTTAACTCATGAGGAGGCTGAGATAGTGCTGAATGATTGCCATGGAGGGGCGTGTGGTGGTCATTTGTCTGGGCTTTCTACAGCTCAAAAGATTTTAAGAGCAAGTTATTTTTGGCCCTCGATCTTTAAATATTGTATTGATGCGTTCAAGAGGTGCCACCCTTGCTAGGTGTTCACATGTAATATGTACTCAAAACCTACCCATTACATCCCATTATCACCGTCGGTCCCTTCACAAAGTGGGGGCTCAATTTTATGGATTGCAACCTAGCTTCGGCTGGGGGGCACCATCACATTATAGTGGCTATTGATTACTTCACAAAATGGGCTGAGGCTATGCCTACAGTAAAATTTGACGATGAGACAGCCACTTACTTCACCTTTGGAGGAGCATTTGGTTCACCTTGAGCAACTTGATGAGCAACATCGGGATGCCTTGGTGGCTCTAGAGGTTAATAAGCATCGTGTAAAGGCCCAATATGATAAGTCTATCTATCCAAGGGTGTTTTGTGAAGGAGACATGGTCCTTTTGTGGGTTCAACCAAAAGAACCCTTTGGGGTAGGGAAATTTAATCCTATGCAGCGTGGTCCTTACATGGTCAAGGGTTTGTTAGAGAAGGGTGCCTATGAGTTAGTGGATTATGAAGGGATGGCCTTGGAGGAGCCTAGAAATGGGCTCTATCTTAAGAAATACTATGCATGATTTTCAGCCAAGTCTTCTTATTGTATATTATTGTACAGCTTTGCATACTTAGGTATTTTTCTTATCGTGATCGGGTTTGTGATTAGTTTCTGTTTCTTTTGGCAGATGTCAATGGATTTTTCCACCTACATAGGATTCACGGATGGTGCAAGCCGTCACACTCAACACTCAGCCTCTGCTGCTTGCATGATTTATACTCCTACGGGTCAAGTACTGTCTTCAGGAGGTGTATGTCTACGGCCATATTCCAACAATGTTGCTGAATACAGTGCCATTATTGAGCTTCTACGGGATGCCATTCTACATGGTGTTCTATCTCTTGAGGTACGTCTTGATTCGGAGTTAGTAGTGTCGCAGCTCAATGGTTTGTACCATGTTAGAGATCCGACGTTATTGAGAAGGTTTTTGCATGTGAGATTGTTAGAACGGAAATTTAACAATATAACATATATACACATTCCAAGAAATAATAATCAAGTTGCTGACTCATATGCTAACTACGTGTTAGATTGGAATTTGTTTCATTCACAATAAATTAATCACAAACAAAATTTTTATACATGTAAATAAATAATTCGATCACCATAAAAAAATTTATATATACATCAAAAATGTGGTAATACATGGTGTCATGATACAAAATTGGGGATTTTAAGCCACCATCATATAATACAAGGTCATACAAAATGTATACACTCCCAGGTGTCTAATCCTGTGGAGGAGGAGGAGGGTTGTGATCATGGAACGTCACTATGGTTGTATCCAGCTGTTGAAATAAATGCACCCATGCACGTGGTACACCCACCACCTGCCACTGCATGGCCTCAGGCAAGTCCTCGACTTGCGCCATGGGAACTCTATGAGTTAGTCTCACAAATTTGGTATGAATGCTCTAGAGCGTTTGCTTCGCATCCACACCCATGATGTCATCTCCTCTTCCCCTCTGTCTATGACGAGGGAAGCCCTCTGGCCGCCATGGTCCCACATCTGCACACAAATGGTAGATTTCACTATGTATTGTCATGCAAAAACATGTCTTTTTGATTCCATATAATCAAGAAAACACAAAAAAATTAAATAACTCAAAAAATTTAAAAAGAGTGAGGGTCAAGATTCGTTACCTATATCGCCATATGTCGATCCTAGTGGTAGCGGCATGTCTGGGTCCCCCCAAAAATCTATCCCTGTATAGGGGTAGTCATCGATGGCAACTATCTGTCGTCGCCACCATGGAAAGAAGTTAGTTGGATATGGGTTGGCCACCCTACCACCCCCTAGTTTGCGCATAGCATATGACCAACACCATTGGGCTAGATATCGAACCCCGTGGAGAGGAACGTCCACTCTAGGGCTCAATCCTGGAACACGCTCGAAGAAAAATGTGCTCAGAATACTGTTGAACCCGAAGTTCCGCACCCTGCCTCCCTTACACTCACTGAGTTGGTGTTTCATGTTGCTCAGTAGTGTAGTACTCCAGTCGTAAATAGTGGGTCTCATGCATTCCACTGCATAGAACATCAGAGGCCGCGAGGCCTAGTGGAGTGATGCTAAGCCGGCTATCCTGCCCAGTGTCAACAATATGGCCTTTAGCCCAGCACCTATATAGCATTGGTAGGGACCTGACTCCCCACCTTCTCGGTGTCTGGATAATAGTACACTACAATGTACTCATCGATAGTCAGGCCACCCCCTGGCCCACCATGGGAATGAAGGTTCACCACCTCCCCTCATCTAGAAAGCCCTGTGATAAAGTATATGTCCTCCACCTCTATGGTGGGGGACATTCCATCAATATGGAAGGACTCCAAGTCTGGATCCCAATAGTCTACCAGCATTTGTAATAGTCTTGGTTTGGCCCTCAAACCACCAAGACACCAAAACTTGTAGAGTCTGCATGAATGTAAAGCTTGTTGAGCCATTAAGTCAGCCCTTACTACTTCCTCTACTTCACCATGCTCATTCTCTCTCCACTCTAGGACCATCCTGCACAAAAAATTGGAAATTTTCCCATTAGTTTATTGAAAAACCATATGTGCAACCTCATACACGACTGTTTTCAAAATAGCTGTGTATGTACGCGGGTTCGAGGCCATTTTCTGCGTATATCCATCCCTATACACAGAAAAAACCTTGATTTCCACATGGGCCACAGCACTCATCTTGGGTTGGGCAAGAAACTTGATTGGACCATGGAAATTCATAAAAATTATATCAAAATGCAAGAGGAGAGCATGAGTAAATACCTGGAAGAAACGGTAGTGAATTCCGTCGGTTGGATCTCCTGGAATTTGCTGTTGAAAATTAGAGCTCAAATGGGTAAAAGTTTCAAATGATTTATATTTTTTACTATTTATAGAAAATTTTCAAATATTTGAAAATTTTTACCCCCTTTATATAGTTTCGACATTTTCTAACCATTTTGGACCATTTTTGATATAATTGGTGATGTAGAAGACCTTTTTCAGTGCTGTTTCAACCATTAGATTGACCCGTTCATGCCGATCTTAGGTATCATGTCTAAACTGTCATATAGGTTAGGTTTCACCACTGTTTGCATTTTGCATGACCTTATGACCATCTCCTCATGACCTTAGGTACGAACCCACTCTATTATGTCACGGAACCTTCTTGTTGCTTTAGAAGTGGTATGATATGAGTGGTAGAGCTTTACCTTCCATGGGTACCCTAGATAGCACCTTATTTGCATTTGGTACCCATGCTGACGCTTTCTCCTTTAGGGTGTGGGAGTCCGTTGTATAGTACTACCATGACATTTCACAAGAGCCTCATACTCCTCTTGATCTTATGCTGGCCTATTTCCCTCGGGACTCCCTTATGTCAAGTTGTGAATGCATTATCATGAGCTTTTCTTGCCTTATTCAGCTTTATGTCGGCTCCCCTGACATTGCATTTCAGCCATATAGCCTGAGCTTGTCTCATGTCTAGCCATGCAGAGCCATTTTTTTATATCCTTCGCAGCTTGATTCCCTTTTTACCGGGAGGGGATTTTCCCCCGAGTGTCGATATCCTACACATGTATCCTTGCATTGAGCATAGGTATGTTCCACTACTTGGAACTAGTTTGTTTGCCCTTATGACACTCGTCTCCTCTTAGTCTATAACTATAAAGCTATTTTATTCTTTATTCAAGCTTTTTAAATAACTAAAAAAGTCCAAAAGAATAAAAAAACCAAAAAGTCAAAAAAGGAAAGATGTTATCTTTGGCAGCTGTCGAGTCATGTTGCCTTTGAACAGAGCATTGTATATCACATCCATTGGTTGGGTTATAGTTTGACTTTAGGAGCTGTACTCATTTATCTAAGTTTATCTCCACCGACTGGTTAAGCTTCCAATCCCTATGGAGCCTCTCTCGATGCCTCCTGTGTCACAGAGATGTCCCAGTTTGTATATCAAGTCTATGATGCCTTCATTCAGTCACCATACATTGTTATTCTCTTGTTTGAAGGAAGTTGAAACCTAAGTTGACCATTCCTCAGTTATCTTGACTTTGCATGTCGGCCATTCTCGGTACAGTTACTGGTTCGTGCACCTTATGATCGAGTCCTTCCACATTATACAGCTTTGCTGAGTACCTCATGTTGGATGATGGGGGATGCCTTAATGCCCTCCTTCCAATGGATTTCATTTGCATCGAATTCAGATCATTTATTATGGGATTGGAATCTAGAGTCATTTTAAGTGCCTTGAGACTTGCAGTCATCAGTGGCAAGTTCTCTCACCATCGACAGTTCTTGGGAATACATCAATGTCCCCTGATCGATGGATCCTCTCAAGTGTTCAACCTCAACACATTTATTCACACTTGTTAGTTTGCACTGTAGTACCTCGATTCCCATTTTCATTATTGGTGGGTGATCTCGCGTCTGTTAACGGTATACATTAATGACCGGTAATCAGATGATGGACTACTATGTTAAACCTTGACACCTCTATTCGCATAGTAGGACATGTACTTGTAGCGGTTTGTGTAGAAGACTTTCCAGATTGGTGGCATCTCTTATATGCTACCTTCTTTATTATGCCAGTGTTCATGAGATTTCAGCTCTCGTGACTTGATTCTAGTATATGTCAGACATTTCCAGCCAATATGGAGATATCGATCTAGTATATATCTTCAGCCATTTTGCAAATCATGTTCCTTTGTATATCTTCATCATGGAGATTCTGAGCTATGTATATTGTACGTGGTAATGACCACATATGTGATATCATGTTTCATGGCTATTCATGGCCATTGTACTCTTATGTATCCGGGACTGCTATATGTATTTGTAGTTGTACACAGAGTTGTATTATTGTACTATGTTGATTGGGTGGCTGGTCTTTCATTTGGGATCCTTCATCACTCCACTTCTGGGATGGACTAATAATGTATTTCGGCCATCATATGACCCCTCTGACCTCACACATTAGGGGGCATCTGTTATAGCTTATTTCACCACTCCAGATGAATCACACTTTGTATGGCCTTTCCCTGTCCTGCTGCAGACTCCTTAGACCCCATGGACCATTTTTTGTCCTTTGATGTTTCCTTGATCATCCCTAAAAACATATGAAAAATGATACACGCGACTTTTAAACCTATAAGCACGTATATACGCGGGTTTGACCACTAAAACCATGTACATCGGGATGTGTGCATAATCCAAATCCTTTTAGAGTTTTCCTTGACATGGATTCGACTCATTTGACTCTTGGCCTTCCCTATTCCTTGAGATCGCTCGGATTCGACCTTTCATTACCCCTTTGAAAAGCTATATAAGGAACCCCTTGGTACATTGAAGGCATAAGAGATAATTGAGAGCAAAGAAACTATATTCCATTGTTGCCGGAAATTATGCTTGAGTCTGCATACCTTTGTCCCTTGGAGCACTTTTGTGTTCTTCCCAAGCTTGCCTTTTGCTTGTGAGCTTGCTATCGAGAGATGGAGGATTGAAGTGGTGGAGGCCCAAGTGGCGGATTCAGTTTCTCCAGTTCCTAGACGTGCCTTCAGAGGTTGTATCTTGTAATCTTTGATTTATATTAATAGAAATATCTTTTCCTGTCCAATAATGTGTGTTTGAATGTATATTTTATCCATGGGGTTATGTCAAATGCTTATACATTATTGATTATATATGCTAGAATAGATCTAACACCATGATATATAGAATGCTTGTATTGTTTACTTGTTGTTGAGGAAGTAATATATCAATTCAAGCTAAAGTTGGAAAGCTCAATGGGGATCTACTTCAACCATCCAGAATAAGGTACGAGTTCTAATCCTTTAGTGTTAGACATTTAATTTCTATTGCATATTGGAAAGGATTTATTTCTGGAGTCAAGTTGTCTGTTGTGGTACCCCAAGCCATAGGAATTTCTCTCCGTAATAGAGAGGCCCACCCAATACTTACATCTGACCATGGGAGGAACACATCCAACATCCATGTTAGAAAGGAATTCCCAACACTCACATCCATCGCCATGGTAGGACACACCATCTACCATCCGAGGAAAGGCCCAGCACTTACATCCACTGGTATGATAGGACACACCATCTATCATCTAGGGAAAATCCCAGCACTTACATCTACTGGCATGATAGGACACACCATATATCATCTAGAGAAAGGCCCAACACTTAAATCTACTGGCATGATAGGACACCCCATATATCTTCCAAAGAAAGGCCCAGCACTTACATCCATTGACATGGTAGGAAACACCATCTACCATCCAAGGAAATTCCCAACACTTGCATCCACTGGCATGGTAGGACACAACATCTACCATCCAAGGAAAGGCTCTGTACTTACATCCACCAGCATGATAGGATGCACCATCTATCATCGGGGGAAAGGATCTGTACTTACATATGACCATGGTAGGAACCAATCCAACCACCATTTAAAAATGGCTCTGCACTTATATCTGACCATGGGAGGAACCAATCCTACCACCATGTTAGAAGGGCTATGCAATTACATATGAACATGGGAGGCCTTGCCTACCACCATGTCATAAGGGTTCCGCACTTACACCTAACCATGCAAGGCCCCGCCTACCACCATGTTAGAATGGATCTGCTCATACATTTGACCATGGGAGGCCATGCCTACAACCGTGTCAGAAGGGCTCCACACTGATATCTGACCATGGGAGGAACCAATCCTACCACCATGTCATATGGGCTTCGCACTTACATCTGACCATAGGAGGCCCCACCTATCACCATGTCGAAAGGGCTCACAGACTGATCACTTCCCCTTGGAAGGAACATCGATCTAGATAACATGAATATTTTCCATGAAGTACTCAAACTTCACTCTAGCTAATGGCTTGGTCAACACATTAGCTATCTACTCATCTATCAAAACATACTAGATATTCACTGCTCCTCTCTACACCATATCCCTGATATAGCGATATTTGATCTCGATATGCTTTGACTTGTCATGAAACAAAGGGTTCTCCGAAAACTTCACACAACTCTGGTTGTCACAATATATATAAGTAGCATCCTTCTCGAGATCAAACAAATTGGATAGTAGCTTCCTCATCCACACTATCTCACAACTAGCCAAATAAGCTGTGACATACTTTGCTTAGGCAATACTCAGTGCTATAGAGGACTGCTTCCTACTAAACCAAGAGATCACACAGGATCCCATACTGAGGTAGCACCCAAAAGTTCTCTTCCTATTAGTGGCACTATCTACCCAATTGAAATTCACATAACCCTCCAAGTTACTATTTTGATTCACCTCATACTTGAGCCCATAATCAACTGTATCCTTTAGGTACCTAAAAATATGCTTTGCAACAAGCAGGTGAACATGTCTTGGATCTGTTAGGAACTGTCTCAATGTGTTCACAGCAAAGAAAATATATGGTCTTGTATTTGTCAGGTACATTCAGAACCTAATCATCTGATGATACATCATAGTATCAATTGAATCTGATGAAGCATCACTCAATAGCTTCAAGTTCAATGCCATAGGTGTGGTCATGTCCTTGCAATCCATTATCCCAAACCTCTTCAGGAAATCTATTGCATACTTCCCTTGTCCCAAGGATATTCCATCTACATGCTGCCAAACCTCCATGCCTAGAAAGTAGTGCATCATACCGAAGTCCTTCATCTCGAAATCGGCAGCAAGCTTCCTCTTCATGTTAGCAATCAACCTATCCTCACCTGTTACAAATAGGTCATATACATATAGTATGAGTATCACTAGGTTCCCTTCTTTAACCTTGTAGTAAAGGTTGCAATCTGCTTTACTCTTGGTAAATTCCCAAACTAGTCAGGAAGCTATTAATCCTATCATACCATGTCATGGGTTCCTGTTTAAAACCGTACAAGGATTTCTTCAATTTACACACATGAATTTCCCTATCATGTATCTCAAAACTGAGTGGCTACTCCAAATACACTTTCTCTTCCATTACACCATTCAAGAAAGCAATCATTACATCCATCTGGTGTATATTCCATTTCATTACTGCAACCAGAGCAAGTACTGATATGATGGAAGTGTATCTGGCTACAAGTGCAAAAGTTTCTTCATAATCTATTCCTTATTTCTAGGAGAATACATGAGCCACAAATATTTCTTTATATTTCTCTATGCTACCATATGTAGCATGCTTGATCTTGTAGATCCACTTGGAAGTCACAATAGACTTCCCCTTTGGTCTTGGGACAACATCCTAGAAATCATTCTTCATGATCGATTGGTACTCCTCAATCATAGCATCCTTCGATTCTTTCTTTTATACCACTTCTTCATAGTTGGAAGGTTCTTTATCAATGATATCACATAATAGGGATACATATCAAGAGCAGGAGCTAGTTCTCTTCATTTCTCTGTGCCTTTCTTCTGGAGCCCCATATCTTTCTGCACATTTCATGGCCTCTCGTACCCATGCAAGATTCCTGTTGTGAGCATTCTTCTCTTGGGGTGGATTTACAGGTTCCTGGGTTCTTCTATTTCTCTATCTTCACCTTGATTTGCATCATTCATAGTTGTATCTTGAATTCTAGTCGCTTCTACTTCTTTAGGGTCTTCAATAGGTTTCTTTCTGGATTCTTTGTAAGCTGAGTCTTTGTCAAATGTTACGTCTCTACTAATGTCAATTTTCTTGAATCCTGAGAAGTATATTCTGTAAGCCTTCAACATTTCACTATCTCCCACAAATATACCCTTCTTCCTTGAAGGATCTAACTTCATCTTCTTTTCTTTTGGAATGTGTATGTACACCGGATAGCCAAATATTCTAAGATGGCTGACTTTTTCTTCTTTTCAGAAAAGAATTCTTGAGGTGTCTTGTTCTCAAGTAATCTGTGTGTATTATGGTTCTGTACATACATAGTTGTCCTGGAGGCTTCTGCCCATAGATGCATGGAAAGATCTTAATCATGAAGCATTTCTCTTGCATCTTACATGATCATTCTATTATTCCTTTCTACAAGCCCATTCAATTGTGGATTATATAGAGTGGTCAACTCCCTCTTAATCCTTGAATCTTTGCATAATTCTTTGAATTCATTTGATGTGAATTCTCCACCATTCTCCGCCATTGTCTAATGGAAAGGTCTTGATTATCATTTTTGTGTGGTTCTCGATCAAGGATTTGAATTATTTGAACTTGTTGAATAATTCATCTTTGTTCTTCAAGAAGTATATCCATGTCTTCCTAGAAAAATCATGAATGAAAGAAACATAGTAAACATTCCCACTTAATGAACTGGATCACATCATACCGCATACATCAGAGTGGATGATTTCCAAGAATCCTTTTGCCTTTCTCTCACTACTTGGAAATGTCCTCTTTTTGTTCTTTCCTTTTGCACATCCTTTGCAAACACCTTCATGATTTTCCTATATTTATGGAAGACCTTCAACAGCTTTTATTTCAAGTGGTAGTGCCCTATAGTGCACATGTGCAAGCCTTCGATGCCAAAGTTCATTTGGCTTTATTGAGTCATGGACCAAGGCTTGTTTTGGTTGACCCTTTAGCTTGTATAAGCCTCCCTCTTGCTCTCCAATAACTACTACATCATCTATAGTATTTCCCTTTGGCCACATAATGACTTGGCCATCTGCAAATGAAACCCTTATGCTATTTGCAACCAATGCAGATATGGAGAGGAGATTCTTCTTTAGTCCTGGTACAAATAAGACATCCTTCATCTTCATAGACTTTCTAGAGTCTATCTTATAGGAGGATTCAACACTACCTTTCATTGGATACTAGTAGTCATCCCCAAGTTTCACCTTGTGAGGTGACTCATGTCAATATAGTTTCACAAAGGATTCTTTGAATCCCATCATATGCTTGGAATCCCACTGTCTATAAGCCAATCGTTGCTTCCATGTGTGATAGTTGTCGTGGGGGTAGAAATCAGAACATATTCTTTAGCACTTGAAGAATCATCACTTTCTTGTTTGATTCTTCTTATGGAAGGTTCATCATCCTATGCAGTGTGAGCATGATGTCTTCTCTTGTTTCCCTTCTTCTTGTGAGAGTTACTCTTATTTCTAGGACAATCTTTGGCATAGTGACCTCTCTCATCACAAGTAAAACATCTAAGTTTAAATAGATCTCTATTAGACCTTGTATGGTTATCTTTCTGGTGAGAATTCTTACCTTTGGAATGATGATAGTCCCTTGTTCTTTTCTTGGGGTGTACTATGAGAGCTTGATAATCACTTCCCATCTTTTCTTCTCAGGCTACTATTCAAGCTTCTTCTTGTGAGCATTCCTCCCACATTCTACTGAAGGTGACTAGCTTTCTTCTGTCACAAATCCCTTGAATGAAGGAGTCCCATGACCTAGGGAGACCATTCAAGGTGGTCATCACAATATCTACATTCTCCACTTCTTCATCTACTGCTTCAATTTTTTCTTTGTAAATTATGACTATATGATCTCTGCATTCTAGATCTTCACATTCTTCAATCGATTTATCAAAGTTATGTTTTGATTTATGTTCTTCCCTTCAAATAGTTTGGTCAAGGCATCAAACATCTCTTTATGTGTATTTAGGAAGGATAGTTGTGGTATGAGGTGATCCTTGATTGAATAAAAAATAATCCTCTTAGCCTTGCTCAAGTTCTTCTTTTGTAAGGCCTTAGCCTCATCTCCCTTTAGAAATGGAACCTCTCCACTGATGTAGGAGTCCAATTCATTTTATTCAAGAACTAGTGAGATCCTATAATTCCATGCTCACAAGTTATCATCCCCCTCAATATTTTCATCAAGCTTGGTGTGATGAGACATATTAACTGAGAACCTCAAATGGAAATACAAAATATTTAGATATTACCAATTTGAGAAGCTGAAAACTGGATCTAGAGTTGATCTTCTATAGTGCTGGTTTTTTGGTTCTGGGGTAAATTAGGGTTTGGCTTTTCTAGAGTTATAGTGAACCAAAAACTTTAATATTGATCTCTAAACTTCGATTTTGAGGAGGAGAGAAATCTGGTGCTGGGCTCACTCAAAAATTCCTCTTCAGTGAAAATCCCTAATTTCCTGATGCAGTGGTAGCTCAAAAAATTAAAGTGCTCAGAATCATATTCTTCTTCAATAGAAAGATGTGCCCTTCAATGGAGATTCATCCTAGCCTCCTTTTGCTGATGGATTGTGGAGACAGATCCAAAAAGTGAGAAGCCCTAGATTCTACAACTATACAGTGTCTTCTTCTCAGTTCAGCTCTGATACCATGTTAGATTTTTATCATTTGAGCAATATGATCTTATCTGATAGGATAACATACACAACAATTAATCACAAGAGACAATAGACACAAATATTTTTCTCTGGGAAACCATAAAAGAGAAAACCTAGCAACTTCCTCGGAGATAGAATGAGCACCAATGGCAGTAGTAAAACCCAAATACAAAAAGATGATCTCCAACAGTTGTTCTCGCTCTCACTTGAGCGAGCTTCTCCTCTCTCACCTATGCGTTATAGCTGGGTGAGTATCTGTTTTAAATAGAGAGTCTCACTCTCTATTTATACTAGTTTGTGACTTGAAAATCACTTACTAGGGCCAACTTCTCTAGGAGAGTCCAATAACCCTAGTGCCCCACAACTGTGGGGGATTTCCCTCCTGATCAACTAGGAGGGTTAACCTCTATGAATTTAAATGACTTGATTACATTAATGATTCTCTTGATAGGAACATCGAGGACCAAGGAAATACACTATATAAGATATACAAGTGAATACATTCCAAATTTACAAATACATCAACATAATTTTTACCGTTATATCAAAGGATATGAAGTTTTTGTGAGTACAGACCATTCTTCCATCATATTTTTTTACAAATAAACCAACTACCAATGGTAGTGTTACTCGATGGCTTCTTCTATTACAAGAATTTAATATTGTTGTCGTCGATCAACTCGGTAGAGAAAATTTGGTAGCATATTTCCTCTCTAGTATTCAACATGATGATGGTTCTAAACCAATTGATCATACTTTCCCTAAAGAACAACTATTTTCTATGTCTATTCAAACCCCTTAGTTTGTAGACATTGCTAATTATTTACCAACTGGGAAGTTACCAAACCACTTGTCCCATAATGAGAAACATCGAATTGTCATCTGGAGTTCTAGTTACTCTTGGGTTGATAATGACATCTTCCGTACTGACCCGGATATTATTATTAGACGATGTTTATGGGAGGACAAGATGACAGATCCTCCATGCATGCCATGATGGGCCATGTGGAGTACACTTTTCTGACAAGCAGATGACATATGAATTATTGCATTATGGTTATTACTGGCCAAGCATTTTTAAGGATGCTGCCAAAGATGTTAGAGGATGTGATAATTGCCAAATAATGGGTAGACCTATGTCATTGGACGAGATTCCTTTATAGCCTTAGGTCATGATTGATCCTTTTGATAAGTGGGCTCTTGACTTTGTAGGATCAATATTGTTAATCCAAAAAATCCCTCAATGAGCTCTGCATGACCTACACCACCCAAAGGAATCTATCTCACTACCCTCATTTGACCCCCACACCCTTGGAAAGGCTCAAAAACATGAAAAGGGCTTAAAAACCCCTAAAAAGAGCCAAAATAGATCTCATAGGGGAAAAAACCTCCAAAAAGGGGATAAAAACCCTCAAAGGAGATTAAAATCCCCCAAAGGAGCTAATAATTGGGTGAAAGGGGATTAAAGCCCCAAAATTGGGCTAAAGCCATATCTAAGGGATTAAAACCTGAAAATTTCATGAAAAACCTAGAAATAGAGGGGTGGTGGTCACTCTCAAAACACTCCTTCTCTCCATATGATTATCATTCCTGTGTGAGTGCCTTGAGACCCTTTTCCTCTCAAGTAATTCACCCCCTCTCCTCCATTGCTCCACAAGACAAGACTCCATCCCATAGAGAGAGGTGCTTCCAAAGCTAGGGCATGGCGGCCCATTTCCACCGAGGCTGAAGGTATAACCATGTTTATATCATTGTTATTTTAGTTTTCTAACTTATTTTGTTTGCAGGTTTGTTTTCCAATGGTTTGTTGTAGGTTCTCCTCTGATTTCTTGTAGCCATATTTTGTTTTCTAACCATTTCCTGCAGGGTTTCCATGGCTCAAAGCTAACGTTTCTTTGTTGGTTTTCTTCCACATACAGGAACCGTACCCTTCCATCCTATAGAAATAAGGTAGTCCTTCCTTTGTGTAGTGAAGGCAAAATCCCTACTATAGATTTGGCCACCATACCGAGTCGATCCCACAGGATCCCTGGATTTTTTTTTAAAGTTTAAGTTTTTATTTCTGCTTTCTTAACCTAGTTTGAGCTTTTGTTAAATCTAGTTTAGATCTTTGTTTTTCTGTATTTACGTTCATAGTTGAGTCTCCTTAAGGAAAAATCAAGCCTGTTCGGCCATAGTACAAGTTACTGTTGTCCATTCCAAGCACAGGTTAAAACAAATTCAAGTTTTCAGGCTACGTTGCTCTTATCATGATGAAAGGGGTGACCAGGTCTCTCATTCAGCCTCAAAAGGTGTGACTTCCCTCTCAGGAGGCAGACCACTCCTGTTTTTAGTTTCTAAGAAACCCCCTCGCCTCATTTTGGGAAAATTCAATGACCCCATTACTACAT
Organism: Pseudotsuga menziesii; assembly: GCA_001517045.1. Taxonomy (NCBI): domain Eukaryota; kingdom Viridiplantae; phylum Streptophyta; class Pinopsida; order Pinales; family Pinaceae; genus Pseudotsuga; species Pseudotsuga menziesii. The sequence goes on from LPNX010554240.1 coordinate 191,247, forward strand.
TTTCCCCGAAAAGGGCGATATGTCTCTCAGATTTAGTTTTTTAAGTTGTTTGGACTATTAGTGTGGCCCAGTCGCCTCTATTCAGTAGTTTGTTTTCATTTGCATACAATATGTGTAAATTAATGATATATTTAGCTAATTATTGATATAATGAATCTATTTTCAAGGTTTGAATAAATTACTGTAGGTTAAATTTCAGTTTTTAATAAGAATTAGAAATTAACCCCTTGCCTACCCTTCCTCCTCTACCTAGTCATCACCCTCCAGGGTATTCTAGGCTAAGACGAAGGGAGAATCTCATATAGTAATAGGGACTTCACTTGTTATTTATTTAGACCATTAAAAATGGGTGACTTGGAAGGTAGACAGGGTGGTAGGCCTAGGGGGCCTCACAGTGTTCACATCCTCCTTGTTGACCAAATTTGCACTCGAAGAGTGACCTGAGGATCTACAGATGGGATTAGTACCATTGTGTTGAGAGCCCAACACTCTTTCCTAGTCGAAGAGGAATACAGGTGTAAGGTATTCACCTAGTAAGTCTACCATAGTTCATATTCATTAATGGCATGTTTCAATTTTTTCGTTCACAATTTACTTGTTTCATAACAAGTTACCCATGTTGTAAGTTCTGTAACAAACCAGAAAATCTCTGCGAAAAATTCATAAACCATATAAGAAGCCACCAAGTGAAGAGTAGAAAATAATAAAAAATGGACAGTCTTCCATACAATGGACATGCACACAACCATACCAAGTAAGATAACCAAACTCAATTCATGATGCTAAGCTAGCCGTTAAAATATATTAATTTACACTAATTCAAACACTTGCAGTCTTTGAGGACATAATTCCCTGACTTACTTAATCGTGGGAAGTACTTTGGGTCATCCTTGAAACTCATTGTGAGGAGTACCACAGGAACCATAAAGTAGCCTACTGCTAAGAGGAATTGCCAAGTAAAACGGACAATGACCCCTACTGATTGACTAGCACTCCCATGAGGAAAAATCCAAGCGTTGTCTCTTGGCAATCTTGATGGCTGAGTGACCACCTAAAAGCCAATATGAAGCCACTGAAATCAGGATCCAGAACATCACTACTAGATTTCACCACCTAATCTACCAACTAGACACAATTGATCCCCCATGCTCTTCTTCACTCCTAAGAGGAGATTGACAACAGTTTGGGTCCTTCAACCAACACCGTCAAGACCATTATCAATGACCCTATACACCATCAAAAGGCCACATAGCCTCAGACTTGTTACCACCTAAGTTGTACTTAGTGGTTTTTTATCAAGTGAGCCTGGTGAACCGAACAGGGTTAACTTGTTCGGACTTCAAAAAGACCTTTGGAAGTACTTCTGGGAAGTGCTTGTTGTACTATATCACATGTTCATACCCCATGGGGGAGTTGTAATAAATGTTCTAGCATGATAGTGTCTATAAAAGACTCGGTCTCTTATACTTTATTTGTCAATCTGATCAGCCCAGGGTGTTTTTTCCCTTGGTTATTATTGGTTGTTGAATAAACGACTGATAATTTCTAATTTTTTCACTCCATACCTCCAAAGTTGGGGTGGTTGGCTTGGAATTTAGGCCTATTGAGGCTATTAGAGTCTATGTGTCTATGTATAAACATGCTAGACATCATTATCGAGTCATATGAACATGTCTAAGTCCCCCTAGATGTTTTTCAAATTTTCAAATTTTTAGTTTTTTCAGTGTTTTTTATTAAAATTTAATTTTCAAAAACTTAGGCTATTTTTTAATAGTTTAATTGGAAAAATTGATTTTGTAATAAAAATGGGCCAAATAATCGGGTTCAGTCATGTAGGTGCTCATTTTCAAGATAAGAGCACCATGTAAACCCATGGACCCACTATTTCCTAAGTTTTGAGCGATTTTCCATCACTCAGGTCAGAAAGCCCCAAAAATCAATTATTGATGATTTTAATTAATAAATTGATGAATAATGGAGCAAATCCAAAA